>CM035591.1:137559917-138171637 GCA_020423425.1 Chrysopa pallens
ATATATCTTAACGAAACGGTGTATAACATACAGACTGGATATTTATAATATTTTATGAAAGCTAATTAAAAATAGTGCAAATTATGATATTCAAACAAGTATCTAAACAATTATCTCTATTTGTTGTTATCTTCATTTGTTTAAAGTTCGAATAATAAAAAAATCGTTCAATTACTGATATTATTAAATTAGAACATTTTCAATTTATAAACAACACTATCAAATCAAATCACGCAAGTGCATTGAAGTTAGTTAGAGTCTAGTATTATTATTCATTATTTGATGTGTACCTACCATCATAATATACACATATGTGTTATATAATATACACACATATGTGTATATGAGTCTAGTGAATGTTGGTTGTTCTATGTATATGAAATGTAATTTAATGTGTCGTCAAAATTAATTAATGTTCTAATATCATTATACTAAATTATAATCAAATTTTGTATTTTGAACTATAACTACTATACTGCTATCTATATATATATATATGTTATTGGGTGGACATTAAGTGTGGGTAACTGAAGTACTATGATA
Source organism: Chrysopa pallens (assembly GCA_020423425.1). Lineage (NCBI taxonomy): Eukaryota > Metazoa > Arthropoda > Insecta > Neuroptera > Chrysopidae > Chrysopa > Chrysopa pallens. The sequence continues at coordinate 137,560,461 of CM035591.1, forward strand.
AAATAAATTTCATGGTAGAATGGACTGTAAATCATGGAATAAACTTTTAGAAAATAAATTATTAATAGTGTTATAAATTATAGTTTTCACAAATTTTAAATTAGCATTTAATTAGTGTTGTTAAGGGGTTATATACAGTTAGAATTTTTTTCTTAATGTACATATATTTAAGAATAGAGACAGAAAATTTCATATTGTTCCAGTGAATATTATTACAGTGAAAAGGCGTTTGAGAGTGCTTGAAAGTACTTTTCAAACTTTAAACGCGTTTTTCTCAAAATGGTGTTTTCAAAGTCGGTGACCAACATTACTCAAAAACGGCTAAGCCGATTAGTCTCAAATTTGAACACGAGCTTTTTAAATATATTGTTTAGTAATTAATCAAAGATTTTTTCTCACCAATAAATATTTTTTTTTATAAATAATTTGAGGCCGAAATTTTGGTCAATAATCGATTTATTTTTAAGAAACTGCCAAAATAAGCCAAATGAATTTTGCCAAAAAAATTTGTGGTCAGTTAAAAGATACTATGCTATATGTACATAGATAATATGTGTACAAATTTTTAGATCAATAAATTTAAAACTTTTCTTAGAAAAAATTCTGGAAAATTCGCTTTTTTCGGCCTTCTAACTGTATATAATCCCTTGAAGTGTTCCAGCATTCACTCATCATGTAAATGCATTAAGTTACTTATTATAGACAAAAATCATAAATGTTATGTTATATATTTTCCCTATATTATGCTATAGTGACACAAAACATTTTAATTTTAATATCTCAAGAATTTGGTGGGATGCAGAGTTACGATAAGACTTTGAGCTTAATTATATCGTAATCTAAACGATTAAAAATTTCAGCAACGTTGAAATCGCATAAATAATGTTCTTCTGAACCTGCGAAAGAAATATACAAAATCTACTGAAAAGTGAATGTACCCTGGAATTCAAAATATTAACGCAAATGTATAAACAATTTAATGCTTCCATGATTTTCTTATGAATAGTATATTAATATATTATCCTGTTAAAATGCATATTGTTGTACTATATATCCATAGCCTGTGTTGATGAGTAGTAAAAAATATTATGAATGTATGATGTAATCACAGATATAAGAGATATGGATTACTAGTCATTATTGTTTTTCCTATACGTACAATTGTTACCAAATTTACACATATAAAACACTGATATAAAACACTAATTTTTATACAAGAAAATAAATGTTTTATTTATTTATATTATTTACAAAAAATTGAGTTTTTTATCTTGTAAAGAAAGGGACTAATACCAAAAAAAAAAAAAAAAAAAATGAACAGAGGTAATTAAAATAGTACTATTATTTATTTTTATAAACTTTGTTAATTTCGCAGAAATAATCAAATACGTATTTGACAGACAACGATTATAAATTTTGATTAAAATTATCTCTGTTTTACCGTCAATATTTTCATATACTATTTAATTCTCAAAAAAATCTTTTACCCTTTTGAGAGCACTGCTTCTTATCTTTAAATTATTCAATGATATAACTGTCCACATTTTCTATGCATGTGGGCGTAATAATATTAAAATCTAAACTCTATGTTTTGTTTTTAAATTTGATATAATTATTAACATTATTTAATTATAACGAACAAAATAAAAATGTTAAATATGATATTTGCATTGCAAAAAATAACTTTTATTTTCCAAAATTGTATTTTTAAAAATGAATTTAACTTTGTCAACATAACTTCTACATAAGAAATTTATATAAATATTATGAATTCCTGTTTATTTAAAATTGTTAAACCACGTTCAATATTCCCATTTTTAACCAATCAATCAATATCCACTTGTAATGAATTTAAATATGAGTGTATATATTTGATCATATACAAATTTATTGAAATACTATTTTCAAATGATATATTTTGATTGAATTATTCATGTGCACGACAAAAAAAAAAGGCGTAAACAATATAAAATTATGTACTTCGGTTCAGTAAACTAGCAACACTGTGTTTTCATTATTAATTAATTATATTTGATATGTTTAATTTATTGTTCCAATTTTAATTTAAAAAAATTTGGTGTTGGCATCATACAAACCTCTATGATCATATTGAAAGTATGTTTATGGAGCTGGTGTGGTTGGTTCACACCAAATTCATTTTTTTTACAAACCTGTTACATGTACAGGTTGACCCGTGCCATTTAAACTAAAACAATTCTTGGTATAATCCTAACGGAAAACGATATAAGATTTCTTTAATGTATACAATAAGTATGGTAGAAATTTTGTCAAAGTTTTATCATTTATTTCGAACAGCCACGTAGAAGCCCAAAAGGTTGTAGATTTAATTAATGTGCAACTAGGCTCAATACGAAACAAAATTCGAAAATCCCTTTCTTGCAAAAAAAGTTTTATTGGTGATTCTATGATAATTATCTATGGAAAAAAAGCAATACACGTCTATAACTGAGGCCACTCACATCATTATTTTTAATCTTTATTTATTAAATTACATCCTTTACACTAAGATATGTGTGAGGGAAAGTCTAATCCTCGCACTGTTTGCATGAATGTACAGTATAGTTCATCTACGGCCGTTGCTGAGATTCGAGCTTTAACTACCAAGTCAAAATAGCTAAACGCTTAGAGACACTGAAAGCTCCAACTATCTGGGGTACTCGATATCAAAAAATATTTCCCTATTATGTTTTGTTGGTACATTGGATATGTTAAAGGAAGGAGAATTGGGATTCATAAACGTCAATTCACATATAGCAGTTCAGTCACCGGCCAGTCTCAGTCAAAATAATTGGTCTGTCTACACATATCCGTCACTTGTCAGTTCAGTCATAGTTCAGAATTCATGGTATCCTTCAATGCTTTGTGTATTCTCACAGTCACAAAAAAAAAACAATTCCGTCAATCAAATTGTAAAAACATCGTTGGTGATGAATTTAAAATTGACGGTACCATGCGAAACTATGACAGGCAAATGTAGATTACCTCCATTTCATTCCACAGAAGAATATTATTTCTGAGATGAAACAGTGACGAGACTGATATGTGTAAATGGTCCTTAAAGCGACAAAGGATTTCAGAAATTTATGAATAAATCTACATTAAGCCCCAGGAGTATAAGCGTATGATTTATAAGGCATTTATCATAACTGATAAATTGTTTTTTTGTCATTTTTGCCATATAATTTTGATTTGTTGTAAACAAAATTGCAGTTGTTTTGTTTTGTAGCTTGGCTTATTTGTTTATTTGTGTATGGTCTAATGCTGTAGTCACTGAATCTTTTTTTATTTATTAAGAAAATTAATAAAAGTAAAGGTAAAATTAAAAAAAAAATAATGGTTATTGTTTCAGGGATCGAGACATCGTCACTCACAGAGGTCACATTCATTGAATCGAGGACATTCGTTGTCCCGCGCACCGGACATGTGGTGACAGCGGAGTTGTCAGGGCCAGCCCACAGGTAATATATATCATACGTATATTGTAAAATAGTACAAATATGTATGGTAAAATAAATACTAAATATTAAATATCAAGTATCTTGTCTTATTGATTTATAATGTATATTTTCAAGTAAAAAAGTATCTGAAAAATAAGGAGCTATGCATAAATTAGGTCCTTCCACATTCTAAGACAGTTTTCTTTTTTTCTTGTATACCTTCTTAACTCAAGTTTTGCAAAAATACACAAACTAGTACAAAAATAATTTTATAATTAATACATAGTTAGTTCTCTCATAAATTGATGCTTGTTAAGTTAGCAGAGCAAATTATTCAAAAATGAATTTAAATATAGTCAAAATCAGGTCCTTTTTTTGGTGCTGCAAAATTAGGCAAGGTGGTGATATTTTTATTAAAGAAAATTAAGTCATTATGATGTACTTCTGCCGTCATAGCAGAGCATTGTGAAAAAATAACTTTTATAATATAAGCTCAATTTTTGATGCTTTTTATGTGCTTTAATGGATTATTTAAAAAAAATCAATTTTGTCAAAGTTATTATCAATTTTATCCGTGCTACATAAATCACCAAAGTCAGATGTAAAGGCTAGCATATTGAACGGTTTGTTTTAGTAATTTTGTTTAAATTGATTTATTGAAGATAGTCCATAAAAGCACCTGTATAGCACCTAATTTTAGTACACATTATATTATTATAGATTTTATTTCATAATTCCTCTGACAGCGTGCTATCAGTGCATTTATAATGACTGAATTTTCTTAATTAAAAATTTTAGCACCTAATTTAATTTTGCAGCACCCAAAAAGAACCTAATTTTGTGCATATTTAAATTCAATTTTGAATACCTTACTCTCTTAGATTGTTAAAGCCCTCAAAGGTTGTTTATGTATAATTTTACTAATAGTTTTGTTATTTGACTGGTCAAATGTTTTATCTGTGTTAAAAAATTTACAGGCACCAGCGGGGTTGGAGGCCTCGCAGGAGCAGGGGGTGGCGGACAGTGTAAAGCCTGCATTATGGGCAACAAGTTGAGCTGTTCATGTGCACCATTGATACGTAAAGCATACCGTTATGAAGATAGTCCATGGCAAACATCACGCAGACGTGATGGACATTTACTTAGGTAAATAATATGATTTATTATGATAAATAGTCTAGTGTGGTTAGATCAAAGAAGGTGTAAAATTACAAAAATTATAAATTAAACAACGCATTTTGTGAGACACGGGTAGAGTCTAAACCCAAAACAATATATTAAGAGGGGAATTTCAACTGTTTTCCTTGTATCTAGATCTTTGGTTCTCTGTACCATCTCTTAGAATACACCATCACCTGAAGGCACAGCTATCTTCTAGTACAAGGTGACAATTATATTGTGATTATATTGTTGGTGGAGCCGGTTATTTCGTTCTTGTCCAAGCGACGACAAAAGCGACGTTGCCTCTGCCTGGATTCGAACACACAACCTGCCGATTGAGTACTCAAATGTGTGAAGGTATAAGTGCCTTTACTCACTTGGCCACTGAGCTAGCCTAAGCCCAAAAATGACAGACTGTATCAGTTGCCTTCTGTTTATCATCTGGACGTCTCAAATATCGAGGCATTTCCAATGAAGCTTGTTTTACCGGAAGATTCTAAATATCATGGAAACTTATGAATTCTTTCTTCTATAATGGAACTTTATTTCTTGTAAGATCCATATTGGAAAGGCTAAGTGTTTTGTAGATCAAAATAATACCATTTTTATTATTTCTATATTGGAAATGTGAAACTTCTTAAATAAATTTTTTATTGGTTTTAGACACTATCCATGTGCTACTTAATTGATGCAAACATCGATTGTCTCATATATTTGTAAAAATATATTATTCCTAATTACACTAGACTATAAATATTAATAATTGAATTGTGAGAATAAATATTAAAATTAAATCTATAGGGATTTCAACTATTTTTGTAGATTGTGGGCAGAAGTGTTTCATGTCTCAGCATCTGGGGCTGGCACTGTTAAATGGCAACAAGTCAGTGAGGATTTAGTTCCCGTTAATATAACATGTATCCAAGATTCACCAGAATGTATATTTCATATTACCGCCTATAATTCCCAAGTTGATAAAATTTTAGACGTACGACTTATTCAACCCGGTATGTTTGTATATTTTCTGTTATTTTTCATATATTTTCATTTTGTTGTTCAGAAGTACACTATAAATAAAAAAATTTGAACCCAATTGTGAAAATGCGTATTTTATAGTTGTAGGTATTTTCAACCTTGGTGATAGTACAATTATCCTTTAGTATATGATGCAATTTGAATATGGAATTTTAGCAATTATTTTATGACTTAATAGTGCTTAGCCTTACATTTAGGTTTTCGACGAGGCTCTTGAATGAGATGGTCTCATTCGAGATCGACAGATAGTTTTGATTGTGTGTATATACTTAATTTTAGCCCATGCTAGATTTTTTATCATTTGAATATTGAAAAAAATATGGTTAAAAATTTTGTTTACGATTCATACAACTTTAATAATTTTTACTACTGGTTTTGAATTTAATCTTCCAATCATAAAACTTCGAGAGCAAGTTATTAGACTGAGGCAAACCTATGCCATCTTACTCTGACATAGTTTATTATATATCATATAATATTATAATAAATGTGGTCTACGGGAATATAGAGACTGAAAGTTAGGTCGACTATACCCCAATTTGGAAGTACAATTATAGATAAACTGTTTTTCCAAATATTGGGCTTCCATTAACGTTGACTATTTATTACAAGACAGATTATCACAGGGAAAAACTAAAAGATATCACTCGTTCCAAAGAAAGTGATTGGTTCTTGAAGTAGATATCATCGCCATCACACAAAATTATGAGCTCATGAATAAATTACCAACGTCTTAAAGACATAGATTATGTTTCTACGGTTAAATATAACACACTCTGTATTAAAAACACGATTAGAAAGATTTGAAATAATATTATTATGTGTTTTAGGTACACGAATTGGACAAGCATCAGAATGTTTTGTGTACTGGAAAGATCCCATGACAAACGACACATGGGGCTTAAATTTTACATCACCAATAGACGCAAAACAATTTAGAGAATGTTGTGTAAGTATCATATTCGAGAAGATATTCATACGAGGAACAAATATAACATAATATGAGAAACATTTTTATTATCTAAATTAGACACAAATTTATTATATTTAACTAGTTTTTAGTTGCATGAGCACAGTATCTTGGATTTTTAATTTTTATTTTATTAATTGAAAATTAAGTTCATTGGGGATTAATAATTGCAAATTTTAGATTTTAGAAATTTTTAGGATATTATTATGCTAGACTTTTGGTATCAGCCACAGAACTGGGCCACCTTAAGCCCGATCAACAGTGGTGCTCTTTTCGCTATACGAAAGTGATTTTAAAAATATTAAATTTTAAATTATTGTATTTGAAAATCAAATTAATAATCAAATTTTTAAACATATGTTAGTTTTCATTTCACTGTAATCTCAAACGTTACAAAAGTTTCTTTTTTCTTGCTTTAGCTCGTGCGAATACATCGATGGTTATATTATTTTACTCAATTTCTGACACCAACTATTCTTCTATATATCTTAGGGACGTTCCCAATAAAATCAGTTTTCGTAGAATCTTTTAGAAAATTTATAGACACATACTAAGAAATGTCCTCTAATCGTAGAATTTTCAACACTAATTTTTGAAAAAACTTGCATATTTAACATGGGGCTCCTATTCTGATTCGATTTTGAAGCGAAAGTTTTATTAGATATCAAAAGGTACATTAAATATACATAATTAAAGTTGACACAATTATATATCTATAAAAAATTATATATAATTCGGTAAAAATTTTTATGAACCTTTTCGTTTTAAAATTCGATTACTCATTTTCAATTAATAATGAATTATATTTGAAATCAATAAAACTTTAAATTTTAATTCTTCTTGATATTTTTCTAAAATTATAAGATTTCATTATTTTGCCGCCCCCAAAATAGTGCCGCCCTAAGCCTGGGCTTCGCGGGCCTAAGCGGAAATCATCAAAACAGCCAAGGGTTGATGTCTGGGGCTTACAACAAAATTAGAATGTTGATTGAGTTCAAAATTTGATATTAGAATGAAGAAATAATAAGCTCTCTGAGATTATTTAAAACTTAATCAGCCCAGCAGAAATGCTGCAACTATGTAGCTACCAATTATATTTTTTCTATCTTGAAACAAACGTATTAATCGATAAAACAATATTGGAAATAGTATATATGCAATTTAATTTTTGGCCCATATACAAATATTATTTTTATTAGTGTAGTATATTAGTTCAATTCCATTATTTATAATTGGTTTCATCAATATATATTTAAAATACATTTGTTAAAACATCAATATTACTACTTAAATTATGCCATTTTTGTTTGTTGTTGACCCCATTAAGTTCGTTTAAAAGATACTATTTTAAAACCCATTGTAAATATTATACTTTTAATATATATCATCTACGTGTATTTATTGATTTTGATATCAGGCCAAAATACTTATAATAATGAATGTTTATCCATTATTTTCGGTTTGTATACAAAATAATTTCTATATTTATTTATGTATATCTATTTATTTCGTTTATATCGATTTGTTTTGCCAATTCTTTGATTTTAAGTCCTTAAGTTTACGATTGTTTAAGATATTAGCTACACTACAAGGATGAATAAAAATATGAAAAAAGTTTTATTTATTTGAGCAAGAATTCCTATTGTGCCACTTGGAATTGCATAATATTCCAGCATTTTTACAACTAAATTTTTTTGAGGAACATGTCCCTTTACAGATTTATCTTTTAAAACCTTGTCCACCAGTAAGGGACTGGATTCCTATAATTTCTCTTACCGATTTCTCAACATCTTGAGGAACATCTTCGCATGCGAATTCATGCCTTTTGATATCGTATTTTGTATGGTCACATTTACCAAAACGACATGGTTATTGTGAATTCAATGTACATTTCCCTTCTTTGAAATTGTAAATGTTAGTTGAATGCACATTTACCGGAAAATGTGTACATTTGCCGCAATATCTACTTTTACCATAATATAAACACTCCTATCTACGAGATGTTTCATTTTTTGTGTTAAGACATTGCAAAAGACATTCCTATTTAAACTAGTCATCCAATTCTTAGACTAAATTGTTCACTGAACTATGTAATTTCCGTTTTTTTGTGTGTTCAAAACGGGTCGTTTTTATCTTTTAAGGTTGTTTGTACAAAATATATAATAGATGTTATAATAAATTCTTGACGAAATCAAAAAAATGATGTAAATAATGCCCAACTTATTTGTTGTCCAGTGGTCTATCCATACATATTTTTGTTAAATTTTTTTCAAAGTAGATAAAATACTATGTCTAAGTAGAGAAGTAATGTTTCAGTTTATAAATATTCTATTAAATAAATGGTAAATTAGAATAGAAATAATGTCTGAAACGTCGTGGAAGTTTTGAACTTTGGTAACAACACTACAATAAAATTCAACGTCGTATAATGTTGAATAGTTGGTTTTTCACATAAATTGAATCAAAATTTAAACACAATTTGCACAGTTTTTATATATTTACAAGTATTTTTGGAAAGAGGAAAGCATTCATGGCTTACAAATTTAGTCATACGTAAGATTTAAATCAATTTATTTTTCAAAATGCATCAATCCAAAGCTCTTTTGTATTAATTTTAACAAGCTTTTATTTAGTTTCGTCTGTCCTGGTGTCAGTATGTATGTAATCAAATTTTATAAGTAGAATTTTACCCATTTCTCATTGTTTGATTGAGCTGAAGTCCATCAATCATATTTTTATCGAATGATACTACAATATTATGACTTAATATAGAACAAAAATAATATGGTTGTGCTGTAAAACTGAATTATTTTAGCTCCATCATATTCTCTAATTTTGACAAACTTTTTGCAACTCAAACAAATTAGCAACTAATCAGATTTTTTATCTTGTATACAGCTACCATCTAGCTATCACACATTTGAATTTTCTTGAAATGCAAAAAGGGTACCAAAATTAGAGACACAGCAAGCTGGCCGTCAGTCATGTAATTTTGGATTCATAAAAAGAAAATTAAGATGCAATGTATCGTCTTATACTATTTGCGAGTTAGTTTCTCAAGCAGAGCAAAAGTTTAACATCATATGAAGGACTCATTACTGATTATTAAATTCGATACAATTAGCAGTGAAAATAAAAGAATTAATTAAATAATTTGTAAAATTATCGCCATTGACATGAAATACTTATAAATATATATACAAAAATAAAAAACAAAATTATTCTGCACCACACTGCACCAAAAACCAATAATACTTTAGTTAAAAATATAGTAATCTAGTCGTAGATAGACGTCGATACTGTAGTCGTAGTTATAATGAGTGCAGTGTGACTTGTTGCAGTCTCCATCGTTCAAATTTTCACGCAAAGCATCGTCATCTTATTCATTGAAGCTAGAACCACCCGGTGGCAGCAAAGGTCAAAAGAGTGGATCAAGTATAAAGGGTGGTAATGTTGGAATGAAACGAAAACCATTGAGTACACCAGCGAGTCCAAGTCGTGCTGGACGTGAGCCACAATGTACATGTATGACAGCCGAACAATATGCACGTCTACGATCGCAAGAGCCACGTTACCGAGGTAATTTATATATTTTTATTTGAGTAAGAGCTTTTATTGGAATTTGAAATTCTCTCACAAACATGAGTTTTAATTATTGGATCTATTAAACACGAAAAAGTTTCTCTTATTTTAATTTTGTCCCAATTTATTAGTCATTATTCGGGGAAATTGAAACACAAACTGTTTTACTTGATTTTATAAAATTTGTCCAGAGTGACTTCCAAAAAATATCGGCAGATAATTGAATTTGGTTTCTAAACACAGCTTCTTTTATCTGGCTTAGAGACTATTCTCGTTTGGCAGAATTTTGAATGGTCTATTAAAAATATTTTGAATGAGTGGCTTAAAACCATTTTGAATTGTGACATTACAGTTTTTTTCCAACTAATCTCATTCAATTATCATATAATATGTTTACGACATGTTATGTTGCCCGTTATGATCGGAAAGTCCTCTGTACTCATTTCTAGAACACGCCCGCGCCTGAAGGCAAAGATTCTTTCTAGCACAAGGTGACAATTACATTGTCATTATGTTATTGATGGTGCCGGTTGGTGCATTCTTATCCAAGCAACGATAGTTCGATACCGCCTAGTTTTTTATAATAATTGATCAAACTCCCGTTGTCTGGATTCGACCCTACAACATCTAAGTAGTCAAATAGGCAAGGTGTTAGTGAGTTTATTCATTGGGCTACGGAGCCAGTTCTTAAAGATATAAGAAATTCAGATATTTATTTAGTAAGTTTTGTACTGATAATTAAATATTTTTGTACAGCGGGATCATCAACATTACCACGTGCTCAAACCCGTGGCACCGAAACAACAAACGAAAAAGTCACCGCGGCAACATCAAGTACATCGTTATACGATAATGTTGGAACAGGTCCAAATCAAAATCAACCTGGACAAACACAACAAACTACTACTGGTACAACTGGAACAACTACTGGAACAGGTGCTAATCAAGTTACGAATAAAGAGAATCAACGTCAAGGCAGTCAAACAAATCGACAAACACGTGATCGTGGTACACAACAAGAGACTAGTACAATGACATCAAATACAGCTACTGGTCCTAAGACTGTCACAGCTTCTGTTGGTACACAAAATAATGTAGGTTCGCAAGTAAGTAATCTGATTTGGTGTTCGTTTTAAAATATGACAGTGATAGTAGTATCTCTCATAAATACTGCCACAGTACTTGCAACCGGGATATTCTGATATATATCCCCCAACATAATTGATTGTCGATCAAAATTCGTATAAAATTCTTATGAAAATTCTTCCATAGATTTCTAATAGTGCGAGGCTTGTTTACGGATATCAGAATGTGTTATAATAATTTCTGATCAAATAATCTTATAATATGAGGATAAACTTAAAATGTAAATAAAAACACTTATAAAGCTTGTTATTACAGTGTCCATGTCAATTAGAAAATTTTATAACAAGCGAAAACATGGTTTGTTGGCAATAAAAATACAAATCTTGGTATTTTCTGGCTATTTAGCCTGTTCTCTTTAGGTCCCTTCGAAAAAATTATAGCAAAATTCCTTTCAAAATAACATAATGGATAATTTGGACATACAATAACATATGGATTAAATATTTAATTTTCAACAATCGGCTAAAGCTTTTGAAACTGGTCATTAATCCCACCTCAAATCCATGAGAATTTTGTGTAAAATTTTCAATGCATTATTCATCTTTGGAATATTTTGAACTCATTGTGAAGTCAGTTTTTTCAAATAATAATTTAAAACATTTAGGATTCAATAAACATTTTTACAAAATTTCAAAAAGTAGCTCGAGTGCTCAAAAATAAAAAACTGACTTGAGCATTTTCAAAAGTTCTAGCGGTTTATATTGTAAAATTTGATAACTTTGTCAAGAAAATACTCCTATAACTTTTGAACGGGAAAGAAAATTGATCAGTTGTTTTTTGGGGACTCAAATCACCTGTGTGAATCTTCCTTAAAATTTGCATTCAAAACTCTGAAAACACTTTTTGTATCTTGCATATGTCCAAATCATTATCTTCCAAAATAAAGTAAGACTTTTAAATTTCTCAAATAATAAGAAAATGTCATTCTCAATTGTTTTTCTAAATATTTTCAGATAACTCAAACTGATGCAACGACACCCTCAACCGTTCATACACAACAAAATCAACAATCATCATTACAAAATAATGATCCTGCTAGTAAATCAGAAGGTACCCAAGCAGGTGGTGGTGGCTTACATCATCAACAATCAACACAATCTACACAATCTGTGCCTGGTGTAGGTGGTGGTGCTGGTCAACCAGGAATGAAATCACGCAATAAAGAACATATGCATCATCATATTTTAACAAATACAAAGAGCGTTGACTATCAAGATTTGGAAATGGTTAGGGAAGCGGAATTACGTGCTGCACATCATAGGTAGTTTAAATTCACCTTTTAGAGATACTTATCTGAAGACTTTGTATTAGAAGACAATACGTACAATTTTGTATGAGTAAAATAAGTTAATGAGGAACAGATTGAAAGCCTTATTTGGAACGTTCAGTGCATCAAAAAATGTGAATCGATTATTTTACTTTCGAACGAAACGGAAGAATGCCGAAGAAACGAATACGGAGTTTAAAATACAAATTGGCATGTGATATTCATTTAAGAGAAAATGATTTTGCATTTCGTATATCTATGTTTGTTCTGTTTGTTCTGCTGTAACTTTCGAAAAAATTACTTTTTGTCTGAAAAAAATAAACTTTATTCTATAAAAATAAGAAGGAAGTAGCACGGAGCGCAATCTTAACATTGTGATTATGCGTTTAAGTATTTTTAAGCTATTGCATAGCTTCTATCGCGGGCCTTGAGCGCGGGGACCGAATCCAGAAATTCCGTAACGAAAAAACCTCCCGCTCTCCACTCCGACGGGCAAGGAGGTGTGGTTTGAAGGCGGTGTGGCAAGGAGGTGTGGCTTGTGGATACAAAATGCTATGCAATAGCTTTACCGCGGCAATCCTCGAGTGCCACACGTCTTTTTTTTTCTTACAGTTATTAATAGTTGGCCAAACAAAGTTATACCTATAGCATAAATAGACGATTTTGCATGTCGTATATCTATGTTTGTTCTGTTTGTTCTGCTGTTACTTTCGAATGCCTTTCAAATTTGTACGAAAATTGGTAGGCATATTAATCAGACTCAGGAAATTATCTGTATAGTTTTTGGAAAAATTGTTTTTTTTCTGAAAAAATAAACTTTATTCTAAAAAAATTAATAACCGGTTTCGAACACCGGACTTTATGTTCGGAAGGAAGTTCTCTCACCACTAGACTACACTATTTCGCATTTACATATTAGTTTTCTTTTTATTACCCGTAGTAAGTAATTTTTTTGACACATAATATTTAATATGCCTAAGATAATGTATTGGTCCAAGAGCTGGCTGCAAAAAAACGGTAACACAACAAAACAAAACAAAATATTAAAAATGTGCAGTGCCATGGATTTAGCACCAGATTTCACGAGGCACTTGTTCATAATTATTTTCTACTCACTCGAAACTAAATTTTAAAATCAGTTTCAAGCGGTTACTCGATTGATATAGTTTATGTCCAAAATATGTACCGAAGAAAAAATATAGCAATGTTATGCACCATATTTGTCCTGGCACTAAATGATTTTTTAAATAGTTACAGTGAGTAGTATCATTTAAAATACTTTATCCAGTTACTCGATAGTCCAGGTTTTTTGCAGCCAGCTCTCGCTCTAATTAGTTTGTGTTAGATATCTTCTAAATTTTGTGTGCGTATTATTTATATGTTTTTTATTAACTTCTCAGTGAGGACTTCAGTGCATAGAATACCAGTTTAACTATTGAGATACTAATGTCATTGTAAAAATATTTGGTTGGAAATATCATAGTTATAGAATTTGACAATCACCAATTATTTATTTGACAATCAGACAAGTAAACAATTCTTTTGCGTTCATTTTCACAATAAACGTTTACTAATAACAGACAAATCTCACTAAAGGTTACTTTTACCAATTTCGATATCTAATATTCTCGCATTTCTGATCAATATCTTCAAATTGCATATTTATTTGCGCCAATTGTAGATAAACGGTAACTCGCAAAAGACTATAAATTTGCAAGTCTTGTAGCATCTCAAGTAAACTACTCAGGAATAATTGCACGTTTGAACTATGCAAATAAAAATTCGCTCAATATCGATAAACGCTGCTTGAATGTCTCAAAGTGAAACGAGTGGTTCGTTTCTATTCTATGTTTAAATTTGCTAGTGTAATGGCAAATGTTTTTTAAGATTTAAAAAATGCCTTTTATAAGAATTATAAAAATAAAAAAAACTTTAGGCTTAAATTAGAGAAATACTGCCTTTAATTTTAGATAGAAAGTTTAGGTTATAAAATTTTTGCAACCGGTGGTATCTCTGGACGATTAATTTATTAAACTCAAATTTATTATTCTAGAATATAATGTTTAGTAACACTAATAATATTTACATAGTTATTATATTTTTAGGAATGTATTAAATAATAATGCAACAAATTTAAATAATCGACGATCAAAATCAAAGAGTACTGAGGATATTGGAGGTCCACAAAATTCAATGTCACTAGACAGTAATACATTGAAACGAATGCTTAAGCCAATGCCCAGCAATGAATCTCCAGTTACATCTCCCGAAATGGGACGACGTCGGTATGTACTCAGTAAAATTTTTATAGTTTTTAATTTCATTTTTTAATTTTTTATTTCTGTTCTTGCAGTTTTCAATTTCGTATTCCTGCAATATTAGTAATTAGAGTATTGGATAATTTTTTTCAATTTCAAAGTTTTCTCAATCAATTGTTTACGAAATTTTATCTTCATTCCCTTGGTAGATTTGAAGGGAAATCTTCTTCTACTATTTTAACTAAACTACAATAAACTGGATTTAAGAAAATCAGCTTTTCTATTTTGACAGATTGATAATTTCAAAAATCACAATTTAATTGCATATGTACTGTTATTTTCCAAAATTTGTAAAAAATAATAATAAATTTCTTAGTTCTTGTAAAATACGTTTCAGAGCAGAAATGAGAGAAAGCTGTATTAAAATCGAATCAAATATTGTTTTATCGATCCAAAATGTTTTTCAGGAGATTTATGTCAGAATTTTTTAGTGATATTTATTTGAAAATATATTAACTATAATTAATTATTTGTTTGTGTATTGTATAGGTATAATTACTATAACCATCATCCGGGACACTTTGATCGAGGAATGAATAATAACAGTGGACGACATTCAGAAGGAGAAACTGGTCATATAATGGGACCAGGACATCATAAATCATCTATGGCACAAAATTCTCGATTTAGTGGTTCCAGGTAAACAACAATAATAAACTTATCGAAGAGATGCGGTTTTAGACATATTAGTAAAGCTTTTTTAAGGCAATTTTTTCAAAAACTGTGAATTAAGCGTTACTCGTAGTTATAGCTTTGTTTTTTCCAGTAGGATAAAAATTTGTGATATGCATTTCATTGGGAGAAATAATACACACATTTTTTCGGTGCACTTGGATGCACTTTTAGATTCCGTATAAAACGTTAAAGCCTGAAAAATTCCTACCTGTGTTGTTTCAATGTTCAAAAATACGTTAGTCTGTGCCTGAAGCGGTTTGAACTAAATTTTGTCGAAATAGGGAACTTAAGTTATTTAAAATTTACATCGTATTTGTGATTTTGTGAAAACTCTGAAAAGTCGCCAAACAATTTAAGGAAAATTTTACTACTTATTCAATCGTTAATAAGATGTTATTAAACATACATACTTTTATTCAAATCAGAGACCAAACGTTTTCTAAGGTTTTTCGTAATTTTCGTTAGGGTAACGTATTAAAAAAATCACAAAATTCGAGAAAAATTTATTTTCTCCAATTCCGTTTAAATTATATTTATGGGAAGCGTATATAAAAATGTTTTTATCATTTTCTACGGATACGATTTACTAGTTTGTCAATCAAATGATATAAAACTTTGTTAATGTGAATGATTTAACATTTATTAACTAATTTAAATGAATAATTATTTATTTATATTTGCAATTTAGAATAATGACATATAAAATTTTGTCAATGATTCTTTCAATTTTCAATTTTCAACTCAATAACTTCGATTAAATGTTATTTTTTGTAATTATTAAAAAATTGTTGTTTGACATTTGCTATAAAATTTACATGCAAACAATTGAACAAATAGTTATAATTTCTAGAATGTGAATGTTTTATTACAAATTTTAGACACTCTTAGCACATCAATCGATTAAAATGTCCCTTTCACGTACTACTAACAGTACGTATAATAATAATTTGAACTATATTTTTGAATAAAACCATGCATTTAACGATATTTCGGGCCAATTTCAATTAATATCTCAAAAAATTCTCATGCAATGTTTAAATAAATGTGTAGCAAAAAAATTTGTAGTTTTTTTCGGCGATTTTAAAGTTTTCTACAGAATTACAAAAAATTATGAAAAGTATAAAACATTAACAAAAAGCTCTCTGTTTCGAATCATATCTCTCAATTAAACGCATTTCAAAAAATTTACCTGTTATCCTTAAAACATTGCTAAAAATCGCTTGAAGATATCTGCTTGTAGAGGTTAAATAAGTAAAAATACTCGATTATATTGTCATTGAAAGTTTTGTAATAAAAGCTTTATAACAACTTGTAAATTTTGGCATGGAATAAAATCTATTAATCGCATGAAATATGGTTTTGTTGGGTGAAATGATATTCAAATAGACATAGTTAATCGATATTAGTTTAAAAAAGCTGGCTTTTCGTATTATTTGGTTTAAACTAGCCTAGAAAACTAATAAAATCATTGAATAAATTTATTACAATTTTTTCGCACTGTCCATTCTTTGAATGAATATACGATACAGTCACGTAGTCCAAAAATACAAAATTAAAAAACTTGAGGGCCTTACTTGGACCGTAACTTTTGGAAACAAAATTTTTTCAGAAATTGTAATTTGTATTTTTCAAACAATTGTAATTTTTGATATAGGTCATCTCATGAAATTGGAAGAGGATATCCAGGTCGAGGTTTATACTTAGAATTGGAACGAAATGGTGGTATGGGAGGAACATGTGGCGATTTATCGCCACCATCTGATAATGTGCTATTCGATAATCAATGTTATGCAACTACACCTAGTTCAAGTAATGGTAACTCTGATTTAGATCAACCATCACATGGCTATCATCGTGGTCATGGTCGTCATATGCATCAACATCCGGTAAAAATATTGAAATTTTTTTATTTATTTTATTTATTAACAAAAATAAAAACCAAAATCTTTTTGAATCTCAGTATAAGAATAGGATCATGTTATATATTACAAAGTTTTTAAATTGCCCCATTTCTTATTGCCAGTGATTGATTAATTATCAAGCTAATTTATATCAAGCCAGATCGTGATTACGAAAGAATCGTCTCGAAAAATTAAAATTAAAAAAATGTAATTAATTGATATTGAAAACTTAAAATCGATAAAGTTTCATAGCTTTTTCAAAAGTTTCTGTATTTTATGTAATACAAAGCTACTGATTTTGAAATCATGATCGATTCGTTGGTTAATATTAAAACATGGAGCGTGAACATTGAAGATGCGCTCCTAGGTATCAGACTCTAAAAAAAAGTGACATATCATAGTCAAACCCATCATTTTTCATATCCAATCCTAAAAATAAATTATTTTCATTATTTTTGTAAATCAAAATAAATTTGCTTTGACTAAATGTTTATTCAATTTTTCAACAGCCACCAAATGGTAGTACCCCAACACCTGGATCACCAACCAGTCGACTCTTATTAGAATATGAAATGCATTTACGTAATACGTTAGCTAAAGGAATGGATGCTGAAAGTTATAGTTTACATACATTTGAGGCTTTGTTAACACAAAGTATGGAAAATTTGGGTAAGTATTCTTAATTGATATATTTTTGTTACCTTGTTTCATTATAAAAACTTTTGCACATATAATATTTTCTAAAGTAGAAATAATTTTTTTTAAACCATTCTTTGATTTGACAATTTTTCGAAAACATTTGCAAGTTTAAGTTTTTAAAAATAAAATGTATTCTGGAAATTTGATTTGAATTGGTTGATTTAAATATATTTTCCAATATATTTACTTAAATAAATATCTTTGTAACGGCTTGACGAATTGAGTCAAAATTTGAATATGATCTAAAATAATTGTTTTTCCAAATTTGTATAGCATAAGATTCACAATTTCAGTAAACTGATTTTATGTTTTATCCATTAATTTGATTTTCAATTATTGTTTAATAACGAGCTGTTTGAATAATCGAATGTGACACAATTTAAATTAATAATATTATCCTGTATCATGTATCCACATATAAAATTTCATCAAAATTGGATAAACAGTTTATGAAATATCAGCATTTAAGTAAGCAAAATAAAGTCAGTTTCGAAAGCTATATCCCCAGAACAGTCATATATGGATGAGATTTATCAATAGCGGCACAAGATCGCAATAGAGAAAAGCTTTGCTAGAATTACACTCTTAACAGATGATAACAAAACTGCCAAAAAATGAGACGTGACTAAATAGTGAGGATGAAAATAATCTAAACGTTATTTTTGAAAAATTTATAATTAAGTTATAAAAATTTAAATAAGTTTTTCAAGTAAAAAATAAATGAACGCTTTCCGTTGAAATAATTTAATTCTCTTTGCTCAAAATTTTTTATGTTACGTTATTTGGGAACACTCAACGCATTGGAGCCGCGGATACTGCCTCTGATAAGGTAGTAGCTACATTCCCAGGCGTATACTGGCATTTGTATTTTTCTTTTTTATTTGTCAAATCAAATTTCCTTTATACTAAACAATTGTTTTTCCCATGAATTAATTCAAAATTACCTATTGGATGAAATTACTGGAATGACTCAACCACAATTTCACATTCTACAATCATTTCACACCAACTATGTTTATCTGAATCACTGAATTTTTTAATTATCTTTCCCAAAATTAAATTTTCTTCAATAATTTTAAGTGCACATAATTTACACGATTTAAATGAATATTATGAATCAATTTTTTTAATTTTTCAATCACAAGTAGCACAGTTATCTAACGAATGTATTTTTAGAATTTGCTGAAAGTCTTCCTGGATCAAATCAACGAAGTCCTTATCCTACAAGGCGCCGTAAGTAATATACATAGAAAAAAAACACCATCTGCTTTGGATATGTGGTTCCGTTTCGTTATTAAAAAATTAAATTAAGCATAATAATTACAATTTCACGGCTAGTTGTTTGAAAAATGCTTACCACCTTAGCCATTCAGATTTAATTATTTGTTGCATAATTAAATCTTTAGTAGTTACGAAGAAGAAACAAGAAAATTTTTCTAGAAAAATCAAGGCTATGGTGATCCGAACACCAACGCACGTTGTAGCTGATTGTATTAACTAAAGTTCTAATTATTGTGAATAGGGAAGATGCATTAAATATAATTTGCTATTTTATCAATCAAAATGTGAAATTAGGGCTCAATATCAAACAAAATTGATTAAAAAACGAATAAGTTACAAGGAATTTAAGAATTTCTTTCTTGAAAAAAAAACTCGACGATAAGCGGTCTTTTTAATAGGAAAATCGGAAAAACAAAATTTTTGAATATTAATGTAATAAATTATTTCCTATAGAAAAATTCATTTATGCATACTAACATAATTTATTTTAAATTTTGAAGTAAAGTGTATACAAGTGCCATGGAAATTGATAGGACCTCTTAACGTAGAATGAATCTTATGTGTAATCACAATGGACTATTGAGATGAATACGTATGACGTCATTTATGCAAATCTACTTTGTTTAATTAAGATTTTTTAATCCTATACTTTGGCTATTTATTAAGATATTTAAAAAAATAACTTCTAATTCATGTTCGTGAATTGAAGGCGCTTCGTGAAACGAAGTGATAACATTAATTTGTGCTTCTTCCCTATTTAGATTATCGGGATTAAACATTTTTCTGGTTATTCCCAGTTCCAATAATAAAATGATTGGGACGAAATGTATATTATTGAATTAATTCGAAACGGAACTTACATATTCTACCTGCTTCGATGCTATTAATTTTCATCATCAGCTCTGTCTTTGTTATTTATTTGCATTAGATGGTATTCTTATTTGTCATTTTTTTAGCTGAATTTGTAGCTGAATAATTGGTAATTTTATGATAATAATTAAAAATATTATAATAACAATTTTGAAATCGCATCGAATTTATATTCGAATCGAGTACATTTTGGTTGTATTTTGTATCATAAATAAATAAAAATTCCATTCATACAATTCCACAGTCAAAATTTATTTATCTCTTCTCAAGCTGTCAACTATATAAACAGCGTGTGCAAGTACCGGTTTAACATCCGAATGTGATATATGTATATTTCTGAGGTGAAGTCCCGGGGGTCAAAGAGGCCGGATATCTCACACCAAATACCGGTTGAACCACAGCAAATAACGAGGAAATTTTTGCAAACTTTTTTCTGTAAAAATTATCATAGCAACGCGCTGGCGGGCCACCTAGTAGTTTTATAAATTTCATATGGAAAACCATATACTCAAAGACTTTTTTCTGGTAGGCGAAAAAGATGGAGTTGAATACCAATCACTATTTTCGCTACTCCGTTTTCGTTTTCTACACCTATATATACCATTACGACCACAGTTTTTTGAATTTTTTCTTCGTTGGGTTAAACAAAAGGTTATTGTTAACTACTTTTAAATATAAATACTATTAATCTCAAAATTGTATTATCTATACTAAAAAGAGGAAAAAACATTTGTATTTTTGTATGTATTTTTGATGTAACGAATAAGCTTAGAAACTTCTGGATCGATTTGTAAAATGATTTCATCGTTGGGAAACTACACAATCCCATGTGACAACGTCATTTTATCCCTCCATTCTCACTGAAACGAGCACTACGCGGGTGACACAGCTTGACGTCCGCTTATATTTAAAAAAATTACTTGTTAAAATTTCTTTGTTTAATTATTTGTAAATATTACTTCTTTGCACTATTCCTTCACAGTAAATTTAATAAAAAAATTTTTTGAATGCTTTATTTTTGCTTATACTCTTTATTTAAAACAATAAAAAGAATGTTTTAGAAATAAAGACAGCATATAAAGTAAAATTATGTATTTTCTAGGACCTGGTTCAAGTGCGTCAATTAATAAATCATCCACATTACCTCTTCCACATCGATTAGCTAGTATTGAACGACCGGGAAGCACAGCAGCACAACGTGAACGAGAGCGTGAAAGAGATAGAGATGGTTATTATAGTGATCGAAATGAATTGATTCGTGAAAGAGAACGAATTCGAGAACGTGATATTGATCGCGATCGTGGGTATATGAGCGATCATAACTCTAAGTAAGTAGAAATTATTATTTTAACGATTAATTTCAAATAAATAATGCTAAATTAAAAATATTTATAATAATGGAGTTTTACTTCCGATTCTCAGACATATAACAGAGGAGGCCGCACACATAATTTTTTTTAATTTTTATTTATTATTATTCTACATTCGATATTAGATTAAAATTGCTTGGCTACTGAGCCGGTTAGATAATGCTAAATAAGTTCTGGAATATCAATTAAATATATAATTACTAGCCATTTAAATTTATTTCGCTACCAGAATCAAAAGATGTGCCGAAATAACTGTTATTGAGAAGTCAAGGGTATACTTTCATCTCGGAAATTTCGTTTCGAAAAATCTTGAGCCAAAATAGGGAAACATAAATAACAAAATATGGCGTTTACAGTCACTTTGCTGAAAAATATACCTCTTTTAACAGTTTTTAATAATGTTTTTGATATGGTGACTTTTTACTTTTAAAAATTAGTTTCTTTATTTTCGACGTTTTTCTTTCCAACTGGCTGGTTCATTTTTCAAATACGGTCTGAAATGTCTATTAGAAATCGATTTTTAGAATAAGATTGGCTTAATTTATCAGTAGTCTCTGTTGTCTTGTACCTATAGCATTGTTTTTCATTTAATAATATATTTAGGGGAGGGACGTAGCAAAATAAGGAAATTAGGTTATTCGTACTTCGGCCCGTGTACGCGCTTTTTTAGAATTTACATGTAGACTTAAGAATTTCCATGCCATTTTATTAAGAATTTATTGAAATAACATTTTGAGTATAAGTTTTCTTTATTCCAAATTGAAAATTTTAACGAGGTTATGCCTGATGAAAAAAAATTACTATCTAATTAATAATTCATTTGTTAAAGGTGCGCTTCATGTATTGGTGAATCAGCACGTGCTCAATGGTTTCGCCATTCAGATGGATGGCGATCTGGTAGTTCTACATTTGGCTCAAATTCTGGTACTGGTTTAATAACACCTGGATCTGGTTCACATAAACGATCGCCATGGGACTCATTACCATCATTACGTCATGAGGGCAGTTTAAATGATAGCGGTTATAAAAGTAATCGTGCTGATTCATTTGAACAAAGGTTCGTTAATTTTCTTTTTTACTTATAAACTAATTGTGATATATCGTAAGTAATTTGAATGTGTTTTAATTACAATTGTGTTATAATTTGAATTTTTCCTATGTTGTGTCAATTACCATTATGAATACTAAAAGTTAATTATTTTGTTTCATTAAAAAAAAAAGTATTAATACAGTTTTTTCATTTTAATAAATAAACTTATGAAAAATTGAACACTTGAAGAATTTTTTCAAAAATAATTTTGTTTTAAAAATAAAAATATATTATTTGCGTTTAAATTCTCTGTAATATATATTAACAAACTTACTATAAAGGAACCTGGTCATACTTCTCCTATATACCTATCACCTGTAATCATTAGCAGTTAATAAAGCTTTTACATATTGCCAATACCAATATTTGATAGAACTTTTATGAAACCCGGTTATATTTAAAACTTGATTGATAAAATTTTTAAATAAAATACCAGAAAGATATTAAAATACCACTGGTTTTTATTAGTAACCTACAATAACTTGCTTGTTCGAAGCATACCTATTTAGTATAGTACTTTTGCTATAACTTGAAAATTCGTAAGTACTAATACGCTTCATATTTAAAATTTATCTAATTTTGAAATATAAATCTGTAACGAAATAATTATATTAATCCTATTAATTAATCCTTATTCCCTTTTTTGAAATTCAAGTGCATAATTTTACAACATTCCTAATAATTCATTTGTGAAATGTATATCCCCTTCAGGACCCACAAATAAATTTTATTTTGGGTCCTTAAAAGGATATATTTCAAAAATAAATTTTGTAGTCGACAGAGATGTTTATTTAAACCGACATTTTTCGTAATGATATTATATTGGGTAAATTGAAAAAAAGATAATTTATGTGACTTAACATCGTTTTTCCACTTGGTAAGGTTTTATATAATTGAAGGAAATTAAAAATTAATGGAAGAAATTGCTAGATTTGATTTCGGTTATCATATGTTACAATTGTAACATTCAAAAAATTTTTAGCAATTCAAAATTTTCACTGACTAAACGATCGATACACTGCGAGAATTTGAAAAGGAGCAAAAGCTAATCTATATTATTATTCAGCTACTCAATCAGAAAATATGATTTTTATGTTTTGAACTCAATTATATTTCGATTTTTTTAATAAAAATGAGAATATTAGGAGGGAAACTACAACCGCGTCCCGAGAACCTAGACCATTTGGTCCTCTGTACCTTCTTTTAAAATACTCCTTCGCCTAAAGGCAAAGATTACTTCTAGCCCTAGGTTTCAAATAGATTATTTTTATATTATTGGTGGAGCCGGCTTCTTCGTTCTTATCCAAGCGACAACATTGTGATCAACCAACCCCCATTGTTTTTATTGTAGTTGATCAAACTGCCGCTGCTTGGATTCGAACCCGCAATCTCGTGCCTAAGTACAATTAATGTTTATATTATATAAATTATGTAATTTACCTTTTATTTTATAAATAAAGGGGAAAAATAAGGTTTAAAATTTTCTCAGTTTAAAATGTTCACTAACAAATCGTCTCCTTTCGAGAACTTACGAAAATCTAGGTTATTTAGGGCAAGTCCTGTTGAAGGATTCTTTAAGTTTTATTAAATGTTCATGCTCTAAGAAAACTACTATAAATTTAGACGGATATATGTGATTTCTGAATATGATTGATGTAAAACATTTATGTGGTTTTTCCATTAAAAAAAATCTAATTTAATGAATTTTTATTTTTTTGATTTTTTCCAGAGGTATGTTTGATCGACAGGACAGCATACGCTCTGATTATATGAGTGATCGTGAATCAAATCGGTATGGAATTGTGCAGCAAGCGTCTATTGAAAGTACAGATTCAAGATTGTGTTATTTAACATCGTCTGAGGTAAGTGAACATAAATTTATTTATTTAATAATTTATTTTTTATTGATTACTGTAGAAATTTCAAAAAAATCAAAAACTATTTTTTCAGTTTTATTACAGTATTAAAATTGATAAACCAACGTAAATCTTAAAAAAATTATTATTGAACATTCAGCAAACGATTTTTTTTTTGGTATCTTGAATCTTAAACTTTTTATCTTGCCAGGCGATGTATCTTCGGTTCTTTAAAATATCGGTTAACCCCTCAATTGGGTCATTAGGATAAAATAGTCGAATATTATTAAATTTTTAGATTCATACACAATAAGACCTCACTCAATTATTAAACGCGTGCATTATAATTTTCATTTATAAATCAGTGCTGCCAAAGTAAAAAATTTAATTTTCCAAACACGTTACACACAATACTGCTACTTCTGATTTATAATTTGTGTTAAGAAAAATTACAAGAAAATGTTTGTTCTTAACAATTTTTTTTTTATTAACTTTCTACTAATTTGATCCAAAATTTCTTACTTCATTGTTCATAATTTCAATAAATAAACTTTTTTCATAAATTGGTTTAATACACATTAATTTTTTACTTATAAAAATGAACTGATTTGATAATATTAAGGTAGTTGTACTACTGAAGTCATACTATCAAAAATTCTAAATTTTTGTATAATCATTAAGGGTATTAAGATACAATTACCATTAAGTCGATTGACCGCTTAAATGCGAGTTATTTGTAATTAAAGTTCCGATAATTTACATTGTATGAAAAGGGAAGTATGCGTTTTAGCGTTCGCGATAATAATAAAATTTCTAACAGGCAAAGTAATGAATTATTTCTCAATTAAAAAACAACTGAAAGTTCAACAAAACATAAAAAATATATTCGTTTAACAGCATGTGTGATATACATATATATGATTAGTGTAGTAGTATATGGTTAACCTATACAAACAACAGAAACAGTTTACACAGGCATTACTACTTTATAGTATCAGAAAAAAGTTATGACAAATTTTTCAATCCGACCCTAACCGATTCTTTCCGTACAAATGATACATTATATTTTTACAATATTGTAGCAGAACAACGCCCTTAAATTCAATTTTGTTTTATAATTGATCGTAATCAATTATATTTGAATAAATGCGGGAAACTGTATATTTTGTGGCACCTTGATAAATGTTTTAATTTTATTGTTTTTAATCTTAATTATGCGAAAAAAAAAACTATTTTTGAAGTATACTTGAATGCTTTTTAATAAAAATAAACATATAAAAAACTGAGTTAATTGTTTAAATATTCTGTATATGGAGATTTGTTAACTAAAGTGCAAACGTTAAAAAGTAAAGGAGGTTCGAAAAACGTAGCGTGTACGGGTAACGAGATCCGCCAAATATATTCGATTCCGATTCCAGTGTGAAATTTTTTTAAAGTCTGGACTTACCTAGCACAAAAAAAATACTACGCTAATCAATTGATCAAATGCCCAGGTGGTCGGGTAACTTTGCGAAAACAATTCCCTCATTTGCGTCATAGTTTCCTGACCATGCGTCATGAAAGGGTATCGAGTCCTAGCGCCGGCAAGAAAAGCTGACCTGTTCCGACTTTGGTTTGTTTGTAGCATGTACAGGAGCAAGAATTGCGTCAAGTCTGATAATCAAATTTTTCATTAAAATTAAAAAAAAAATTGGATCCTTCGACTCCAATTGAACGATTTTGTGTTCAGAAACTTGAAATCAAAAAGTAATTTCAAATTGCTTTCAAGAAAACTTGTATACGCTATTTCTTTTACGTTTTTGAAGTATCGTGAAAGTGTAAAGGCAGACATTAGGACAGACAGATGCAAATTTTCAAATTAGATTATTTACATCCATACCAAAATTTTGTAAGAGTCTTTAATCTTATTTTTCAGCTTTACAAACTTAAGACACAATTTAATTAAACTTCCATAAATTTTTCGTAACTATAATTTTTATTATGATTAATAAGAACTCAAGGATTTTTCGAATAAATTTCGAGTTTTGTCCCAATTTTCGAGATCAAATTATTTTGAATTTTTATAAATACATATTTCGACTACAAAGTAGTCATCATCAGTATGAATTAGCTAGTTGTAATGACTCTCTGAGGAGATGTTACTCGTTGCTAATTTGGTGACGGTCTGCACCGTGATAAACATCTAAATTTGTAACAATCCATGTATTTATTATTTTTAAATTTTTTATTAACAGCTAAAATCCGTATTTAATCATTTTTAAAAAAAATTTTAATCCACCATAAATGAAGACAATATTTCGAGCATCTTTTTACTAAAACAATTTTTTGTCTCGCCATTACAAAGCCGCATATGAAGTTTTTAAAGCATGGTAGTCAATGAAAATACGAATACCAAGTAAAAATATATTCTACATTATTTTACATATATTTTTTTTGTGTGTGTAACTTTTTAACTTATGATAATTTTTCATTTGAATATGAACGTACGATGTCTGTTAATAATTCTTAACATCAACCTAGTCGCAATAAATAATATGTTATTCAACTCAACCACGACGAAGGGAGTTGGAAATGGGAAAATTAAAAAGTTTTCCTTCCTTCAAGTTAAGGAGAAATATTGAATTGGAGGAATTCATGTTTATTATTACTCGGTATTATATAGATGATTAGAGTCGACGGACGGATTTATTATACCAATTTTGTATTCAAATAACTTTTTTTTTTACTTGTAGTAGGTTTATTAAAAACTCTGTATTTATTTATTGAGTGTACCAAAAACATAGTTAACAAATTTGTATTGGTAGGTATTTAAAATATGTATTTGTTTGTGTGTAGTTTTTTTTATTGAGTGTTTCAAAAACGTGGCCAATACAAAAAGATTTCTGCTAAACGGTCTCATTTATATTGCTTTCAAAATTTACATGTTTAGTTAAATTCAAATATTAATTACATGATCCAAATAAATCTTGTAAAATCTAAATTAGGAAGCAAATACTTATGTTATGTTCTGGTAATAGGCTAAGTAAAAAAATGTTTTTATTATCTCAAGAAATTTAAAGACTATTTATTAAGCTATTTTAATTGAGAAGTCATGAATAGCATAAAATATTCCCGAATTTTTATTACGTAAACGTAAAATATTTTTTTGTATAAATACTGTTGTTCTTTTAAATATAAATATTGTTTTGATCATGTTTTAAAAAAGATGAAAAAAGTAAGTAGTAATTTTGTAAGACTTGTAATATCTTTATTTAAAATAACAGTAAAAAATAATACTGCACATCTTATTGATATATAAGAATATAAGATATATGTTCTATGTCCTTGTTTGTGCAACTCCAGCTCTATTTTTTGGACTTTTAAAACTGGCTGTCGGGTTTTAAAAGTAACATCAAATTCTTGAAACTTTGAATAAAATAATCAATATATTTCGATGTTTAATTTTATGAACTACCGTTTGTTCATAGTTTTATAAATTTAGTTTTACGGTGGGAACTAGCCTATTAGTGGTCGAAACATTTTTCGAAGTCATTAAATAATAATATAACAGAAAAACTATTGCAAGAAATATTAAAACAGAAAATTTTTTTTCTATATGATTTCAAATAATTTATAAATACGTACGTGAGTTGAAACGGCGATTTAATTTCTTTAAACAAACCTTAAAAAGTATTCTAGAAAAATTAGTTTTTTATTTAATTCGAATTTAATGCTACTAAATAGTAATATACTTTTTGAATTATGAAAGATCAAACCAGGAAAGTTAGCCACTTTAAGCCCTAAAAGTTAGTTACTTCAAGTGCCCACCTTATTTAGAATGGAATGAGATCTTTTGTAGGGATATGTTGAATTTGACCACGGATATTCTTTGAATAGTATTTCATCTAATTTCGGACAAAAATATTTTCCTGTTTCGTACTTTTAAGAACACCTTCCCGTAGTAGGGATTTAGTTCTTTTAAAGTCATGCTTTTAGTAAACTTTTTTTATCACATACTGGTGACTTAAAAAATGAATATTAAGGGATAAGAATTACAATTATGCTCAAATTCTTGGATTGATAATTTTATCTATATTATAGAACAAATAATTTAATAATGTCTACAACTTATAGCAAATATAACATTGAATAAACGTTAACGAACTTATAACTATTGAATAGTTATTTTAACATTTATTTGTCTCCTGTGGGATACATTATATTACAACAATAAATTTGACCTTTTAAACATTTGTTATATCACATGGGACTTATTTAAGTGCTTAAAGACATTACATTACAATGCTTTACATCGTGTATCAATCTAAAAGTTTCTAAATCAAATAAATAAACTTATTTGTGGAAATATTCAGATTTGAGAAGTGAAAATGTAATTACAATACTGGGATTAATTGTATTTAAATCTAGGGTTGGTAATTAGTACTAGTGCTAATAATACAGACGCTCATAGTAGCGCGTAAGTTCAATTTTTGTGTATTCAAAAAAATGTTGTTTTTACCTACCCCCTTTTATCTACCAGTTGGTTTTAACTGTTAAATTTCGATATTTAATGTGATTTCAAGTAGTTACCAATAGATGGCAATCGCTATTATATCAAATAAAAAGTGTTTGAAATCTTTGATATGGAATGCAATATTTAATTTAAATTACGTGATTTATAATTGATGATTCCATCGATGACAGAAAAAACACATGTATGGAAATATACACATAACATCTAACTGACATTCAGTTTTCTAATTCATTATTGTAGTCGTTTTATAACAGATTGCAGATGCATATTCTTTGTCAACATTCATAGCTATGGTCATCGCCTGGTCTGTCCATTTTCCATCTTCCGAAAGTCAACGGTTATCATAATATCTCCGGTATAGTTCATCCAAAATAAAAATCACAAAAAAATTAGTTTAATAAAAAGATGAAACTTGGTATTAATCGAAGAAATAATCTAAATTTTGATTTTTGACAAAACGGTGGATGCGTTAAAAAAAAATAAAAAGAATTATTCAAAATCTTATTCCTTTGTATTTAACTGAGCCATGCATCTGAGAAGGGTTGTGTTAAGATTTCAAATCGACCCTTTAAGCCATTTTTTGAAATCTTTTTCAGGAAAAAAGAAGACTGTTGGTACTTGACTTCAAATTAAATAAATGAAGTAAATTAATTTTTCTATTAAGCATGAAATATATCTTTATTTTAAATTCATTACATAACCTCTGTATTGAGACTCAAATAACCAAGTTAACACTGGTTTTGTGTTTCAAATTCTACATATTTTTGTTTAGATAATCAACATTAATTTGGTTTAAACCATTGCTAACATTTATAAAAAAATTTTACTATGTACATTATAATTTTCCTTCTAGTTATTTTCTGTGTTCCTTATTTAAGTGATACAGCCATTTAATCCATTATTCCAGAAACATAATAATTTATGTAAATCCATTCATATTTATATATACATACTTACATGTACATTATAAAAAGGAAATTCTTTATCATTTCTATAATGCTTTTACATTTGTCAATATTGACAGTGGATTGAAAAGAGAATAAAAGTAAATATCTTATTATCACAAAATATTATTTATTTATTATTACTGTTCACATTCAAATAGAAAGATATTGTACTTATTTTATTCTACGAAAACAGTGAAATCTGGAAAATGATTCTCAGACAAAAACTACTATTTTATTACAATATTTTTTAGTTTAGCGCTTATGTTTATTTCATTTAAATTGATAAATTAATTTTTCTTTGGTTTTTGATCTTGCGTCGATTCAGCTGTGTATCTTAGATTTTTTGACTTCTGTAATTTTACAGCTTTTATTTCAATGTACTTCATCTACATATCAAGTGTATTCCACATCTTGAACCGAATCACTTCCTCAGTGATATCGGCAGGCATTTGATGATTAGTAACATGTATCGGCTATCCTTACGTACGGTTTTCTATGGTTTTCGATTTGGTTTGCACAAAGTGAATACTGGGATAGTTCCTTTGAAAGTCAGCCATAGCTGTATACCTTCCCCTTCCTCATTCTATTTCCAACGTCCGTTCGTCATTACAATAACTAAAAAAAAAAAGAAAAAGCCAGCTTAAATTTTAGAGAAATATTCTAAACATAAATATTGAGTAAGTTCGTGAATGAGCAAAATCGGACCATGGGGTCCAATAGATCCTTAAACCAAGTTTTAAACTATAATGAAATGAAAGTTCAAAGACAAAAAATGTTTGTTGTTTTGAAACAAACAACTTTTGTTTGAAACATTTTTTCGTAAAATGTTTAACTTCTCTACACATTTTGGTAAACACATATCGGTAATAACAATACACAATATTATTATACAATAATGCATATATAATTGTATTGACTGGATATTTATAGTATTTTATGAATGATAATTAAAAATAGTCCAAACAATGAAATTAATTCATATATCGTGTATCTGAACAATTAACTCTGTTATTTGTTATCTTCCTACTTGTTAAATATATTTATTTATTGAATTCAACAATTTTTTCGAATCAGAAGTAAATGGATCTATTATTGAAGGATCTTATCCATCACAGTTTGTTATTATTATGCGAATAAGAGAATTGAATGTAATGTCAAGTTTAATAATAATTATATTTTAAAATATTTTAAATTTATTTACATTGTATTTGTATTACTGGTATTGGTATTACAATGTTAGCTAGACTCTCTGATGTATGTAAATCAATATAAATGTTTATATTGGTGTGTACCTATAATACAATTCTTTTATAGAAATTAATGAGAGCTCCACAAAATCCTCTATATATAAATCTACAAAAGTATGAATAAATTCACATATTAATCAATACTTAAAAAATACTAAACATTACCACGCATAATGAATAAGTAATAAATTCGTCAATAATTGCAAAAAAATTGGTTTATTTTTTTCAGACCTTGGACAGTAAAAATAATCAATTGCTGATTTTTCTTATTTTGCAACGTTTCGCTGATTTATTTCGCAGCTTCGTTCGGCAATCTACATAAAAAACAAGCTTTTAACCAGATATGTTTTTAGTTGTTTTTATAAATACACGACTTTAGATTGACGGACTCAAAATTGTTTTACAAAGGATGCTGACATCTAAAGTACATTTTATTTTATTTTTGTGTTTATTTTTTACCATGTATTGTTTATTTTTTATTCTATGACGATGTGTTACTTATTATTGAAACTTTGTAGATGGCCTGAGGAAGCTGAAAACACATCTGTGAAACGTCGCAAAATAAGAAAAGTTAACATCTGATTATTTTTACTGTCTAATACATAAAACCATTAAACATTATTTTATGATTTCTATTACAAATAATTACTAGTAGATCCGGAGCTGTAAGCCCAACTCCAAAATAAACCAAAAATGGCATCTTTCTTCATTGCACAAAATGGGAAAGAAGTACTTTTTTTGATCATTTATTTCACAATGATTATAAAAAATCTTTCTTAAATTATTTCTTCCATAGAAAAAATATATTTTGAATAATTTTCTCAATGAGAGGAAGGTACAAAACAAAATTTCAGTTCTCCAAAGATCTCGAATCATTTTGCATCCATTGCAAAACACACCTTATATTTTGCATAGAAAAAAGTTGATTATTTTCCATTGGAAGAATTTTTTTCCAAAGAGGTTGAAGTATGGTAAAATATTAAAGTTTTCGTATTTTTCTTCTAGATTAATTCATATTCGTATTTTTGAATTTTCCCTAATAGGTGGAGAGTGCAATAAACAAATTAAATTTTTTTTTTATTTCCTCTACTTTTGTTACTTATTTTATTTCGCATCTACTGTAAGAAATCGAAAAAATCGATCTATGTATTATGTATAGAAAAAATTGGTATTTGAAGATTTTTCCCAAAGAAGGGTGAGAAATTTTACCAAAATCTATATAAGTATACATGTTTATAGATCAATGTTTAGATTCAGAAAATCGAAATGAACCAGATGAGACAAACGAAACACAAATTGACATATTTTTTATATGGAGGTAAATAAGAATCAATTTTTATTTTTACATTTGTCAATAAACATGTTAAATTGAAAATATAGAAATGCTTGATTGAATATTTTATTTTATTTTAAGCCATAGATTGAGACTGTGGTTGGAGTTCCTGGTCAATTTTTAGGGTTGTCCGTTTTTTTATTATTCTTATTTTATTGAATTGGCTATTCCTCGAAATTGGTCTCACAAAAATTTCGAAAAAGAATTTTCTCACTTTTGGCGTGGGAAGATCGGGGTGATTTATTGATCACTTACATATTTTAATGCTGAGTTGTGTAAATAAAAAATTAAGTATGTGCCTAGTTATTGATTATAGCCACAAAAAATTATAATATAAAAACTTTTTAAGAAAAAAATCAAACCGCCGAAAATACTGAAAAAAAAAACAACAAAAAATTTTTTATTTAACCTTAATATCTAATAGTAAATTCTTAAACTAATAGAAGTATCCCTAAATAATTAATTTTGAGTCGGCACCAAACAAGTAAATTAATTAATTATGTAAAGCGTGATGCACAGCCGTCGACTCAAAATTAAGTATATAATTCTTAAGTTTAATTAAAAACTTAAATTAATTACAATAATATAAACTTAGATATAATTACATTAGTTTAAGAATTTCATTATTAATTTTAAATAATAAAGATTTACTAGTTTTTTCGGCGGTTTAATTTTTTTGTTAAAATGATTTTTTTTATGATTATAAATGTACTTAGCTTACCATACATTTTTTGTGTTACTAAAATACTTGAAAAATATTTACAATAATTTTAAATAAATAAAAATAATCGTTTCCTCTTCTTTTATAAATAGATTTGAATACATTTTGAATATTGACAACATTTCTATAAAATAATGGTAATAAATTATCATATAATTCGACATTATTACTGAAATAATTTCAATTTATATAATATTTAATCCCATTTAAAATGTATTTGTGTATATTGTGTGTTATATTGTTCAATTTGTGAACAACAAGAATACATATATTTAATATTCATCTGAGAAGTCAAGTGAAATCGGCTGATTGTAGATAATCGTTGAATAAATAAACATAATATTTGTCAAGTTGTTAACTTCAACCAAAAATACCACCAAACTACTATCTTATTTATAGCATTCCTCTAATTTCGTATTCATCATGCCACCCACTATAATTTTAATAAAATTCATCATGCAGAAACAGCGAAAGCAAAGTGAATTCCTTTTTTTTAAGAATATTTAAAAATAAATAAACCCTTGCAATATTTGCAAATTTTTTATTTTATATTTTGATGTACTTTTAAGCCCATGATTTCGAAGCAAGGATTTAAACTAGATTTTTGACCAATTTCACGTCTGAACTATTTAGCTGCTCATTATGAAATTTTGAAATCAGAGTAGCTTTAATTTAGAAAAAAACCGCATGAGTCTTGGCGCAATAGAAACCCATAACATCCTAGGAAATAAAATAAAATTTGCCAAGAAAAAAAAAACAATTACTTAGGCGAGTGAAAATCATGAACTAAAAATTACCGTGAGATATTTTTCAATCAGAAGGCATTTGGCAATGTATTAGAAATAAATAAATTATATTCAAAATTCAATAAAAATTCATTTCGATTTAATTTTCAAAGATTACTTTCAAATTGTATCACCGATATCAGAAGTGTTAAAATTCTATTGCTCCGATTTTAAAAATGTTGACGTTTTGGGAGTTTTTGAACCTTCCCTCCACTATCGCAACGAGTAATCGATAAATATGAAACCAGTATAACATAGAATTTTATGTTGTATAATGTGGAAAAACTATTTTTTTTTACATCATATTAAAATTTTAATTCCATGAGTCACAAGCCATTACAGAGATATATAAGTAAATATATTTGATAATAAGTATTTTCATATAAATGCTGATATACTATGAACCATACTTCCAATTTTGATGAAATTTTATTAGTAGATGTATAATGAATTTGTACATCAATGATTTGAATTTTGATAGATGTGATTATTCTGGATACATAGGGGAAAAATCACAAAACAATTCTACACATATATTAAACTTTATATTTTCGACCCCGGACTGACGTAACGTAATGACATGCATAGATCAATCAATGAAGTTAAGCAACAGCACTCACAATCTGTATTTGGATGGGTGACCACCTAGCAGAACTGTGTACTGTTGGTGTATAAAATAAATAATAATCCCATTAAGTTAATGGCTGTATAGCTGAAAGTAGCTGAAGCCAGAAAAAAAAAACTGTGGAATTCAATGTATTGTTACCATGGTTACAAAAATACATTAATGCTTGTATCTTATAAAAATAAATATAATGTATGGGGTTACATATGTTAGTAGTTTCCGATTAAAATTAAAAATACAATTATCTATCTAATATGTTTCAGCGTTAAGCTTAGGCTTTATTTTTGCATGAACATATTTTGGAGACTTATAGTATTAGATCGTCGGTAATTAGTTATATAAAATATATATTTAACCCGATAAGAAACAGTTTATTTGAAAATATACATTTAAAAAAAAATTTATATAATTGAAATATAGAAATACATTTTTCCAAATCATATTCAAATTGTTACTTATTAGCTACCGTTAAGCTATTTAAGTGAACATATTCGTACATTTCGTGGAAATTTTGTGTCCATAATTGGCATTGATTTTTATTTCCTATCCATGCTTGAAAATCAATCTATTTATTTTTAATTGATGAAAAATTGTTGTACATAAAGGCGCAAATGAAAATATATTCAGATAATAGGTGCATTCGATAGGCAGCTAAATAATTTTTTTCAAAGTCACCATTACATCAATACAAAACCGATAACTTCGAACAACAATATTTTATTGGAGAAAATTCGCACACAATATTTCAATTGAAAATAATATTACAAAATTATAATGACAAACGGATGAAATCGACAAAAGAATTATGACAATTAATATTAAATTATTCACATCTTTTAAGGCTCTTATTGTAAGCTTCTATCTTCAACGTTATTCGTTACCTCTGTGTTATGTTTCTATAAAATTGAATTTAATGTACGCAATTATAATGATCAATAAAAATTAAAAGTGGAGAAATTTGTAATTGGTCAAGTATGTGGAACAGATTGAATTCGATACTTCATGAAGTATCTAATGTGAAATGCTCCTATAAAGCAATTTTTAAAGAATAAATTAATACACGAGTGAAAATAAATAGTTACTATATTAATTGTTTAAATACCCGCGTATGACCCGAGTATAAGTAGTCCACATAATTTTATGACTATAGAAACAAATGTTCAATATTATATTGCCATTGATAATGAAAGAAGCTGAATTTTGTGTGGACTAATTTTCGAGAATTTTTACTGAAAGGCTATTTACTAAACTACACAAGAAAATGCAGCGGTTTTTAGCATTGTTTCAACGACAGAAGAAGGAAATTTAGTTATAAACATATTGGAAAAAAAATGCATACATTTTTGGAGTGCAATTTTTTTAGCTTATTTATGATACAATTCATTTTTTAGATTCCATCAAAAACGAACGGCTTAAAAATTATCTATATTATATATATAAAATGGTCAGCTTAATGGCGAAGTGAGCAAAGCGTCCGTCATTTGACCACTTTGATTGGAGGTTGTTATAATTGTTTCATCAATTATAATAATATACAAAGAGGAGCGAAGTAACCGGCTTTATCAATATCAAGATAATAAAATTATAATTGCTACCTTGTGTTTGATGGCATATGTGCCTTCAGGTGATGGAGTGTTCTAAAACAGGGTACAGAGGACCAAAAGGAACGCGGTTGCAATTCTCCTCTTAATACTCCATTATATACTCTGTATATAAAATATCTGTTTGAATATCAACGCACAGCCAAAACCTCTAACTATAGAAATATAAAATTTTTAAAAATGGTTTGTTTTAAAATTTACAAATTGAAGAGGATGAATTGCAACATGCTCGCGAACATACGAAAATTTTATTCGAATCTTCAATATTTAATTTCTTTTTACATTTAAAACGATTTTTTAATATATACTCGAGTAATAAAAAAATGCAACACTTTTTTTACCTATTTATACTTTATAATATTTCATTTTTTTTATCTATCAAAATCATTCATTCAAGACTGAAAAAAGTATAAAATACACCAAAAATATAAAAGTATATAAAAGTATAAAATACACTTTTTTCTTTAAGTAAGCCTGGAAAATTCAGGTTGTCGCGTTTTTTCATTCCAAAGGTATAAAAAAAATGTTTAACAAAAAAACTGCATAAACAATTTTCAAATGGTAATAATGATTTTCACTTTAACATTCACGTCGGCCGGAATCCTATGTATTCATGTTAAGTGAGTGTTCGACACCGTATTTTCTGTATGATCAATTAAGTAAAAACTAATTGGTTGGTTTGAATATAATTTCCTTTTCATAGTCAATTCAATCATCACGGAAAAAATAAGACTTACTGAATAATTATATAACATTATTTTATGAATTCATAGTTTTTTTATAACGAATTAGATAAATGCATAGTATTTTTTTTTTTTTTTTAAATCAACGATGTTCTTTGAATTTATTCATCAAACAACTTTTCTTAATTAATCTCGATTTACAAGAGACCCAAATCATGACTGGTGGCAACAAAATTTAAGTGATCAAATGAATTATTTTCAATCAAAACTTTATTAAACTAGTGGCTAGCTACCTAATTTTTGTAAATTTACTACTTTTGAAATGTTATTTTAGCATTTTAGCAAATATAAATGCGTTGGATAGTTGTTGTTGCTACGACAAGAGTTTTAGCTATGAGAAGTATCAGCAAAATTTATTTATCAGCTTCGATATTGAGATTTGATCCTTTTCGACTTATATATTCAAATCTATATTCTAAAACGAGCGACTAAAAGTAATAGTATGATGAGATATCTTTAAAATACAAAGGATACACCTTGTAGAGTATGTTATGAAGGGAACCACAACTGCACCTCTCCTGAACCCTTTTAGACTACTCTATCAGTTGAAGGAAAATATAGCTTCTAGCACAAGGTCTCAATTATATTCTTATTATGTTGTTTTGTTCTTATCCAAGCAAAGACAGTTTGATCAACCAACCGAACACTTTTTTTAAAATTATAATTGATCAAACTACCGCTGCCTGGATTCGTAATTTTCAGTCTAAGTAGTCAAATGGGTGAAGGTATTAGTACCAATATTGACTTGGCCACAGGACCGGTAAGTTGATGCCTTGCTAAAAAGCCTTATATATCCTTCAAATGAGTAGTCTATAGACAATCGATATAAAATCTTAGCTGCCTCACAAATTTGAAATTGAGATTGGCTTTTCAATAGTTTGGATACTGGACCTATGCCAAGCAGTTCATTCAAGGTCGATAATTTTTCCTAGAATGACTTTTGACCCAAATGTGTCTCCTGTTGTAAGAGCTTGGTAGTGACAGAAGCGAGAACTTATTGCTCCGTCCTTTTGTTACGTCCGTTAGTAATTGAAATGTAATGCTAGGCGCAAGCATTCTGCGTACTTGTATTTCAACCAGTTTCGTAGAATGGAGATGATGTCTTTGGAATTCCTCCAATTGTAAAAAAAATATCTTGAAATACCACGAAATATTTTCTTTGGAAAACTTCAGTCAGAAACGACGTGCAGCTCGTCAATTTTATACTTTTGTGATAAGCGATGTTGCTAGATAGCTTCATGTACTATCGTGGTGGCTTAAAGATTTCCCCACATCAAAAATTCTCCTCGTGTATCTCACATATACCAAGAGATACAAGAGGTTGATATTTTATAAATAAAGACGCATATCTGTAATATTTACTACAAACAACGTCGACTTCATATTTTGTCTTTTTCTATTGTTTTTCTATTTTTATGATACCCTGTAAGTAATTTAATTAATTCCAAGAAAAATCATTTTAATTGCTTCATATTTTTCAAATTAAAATAACTGCATATAGAAAAAAAAACACAATCCTAAATGTATTATTTCAGCTCTATGTGTATGGAAAAATGAAAGAATTAGATTTAAATCTGAATAAATAATATAAAAAAATATATGATGCATTAACTCAAGAAAATAATGTTATTTGCCTGAAGGATAATAATTTTTTTTTTTTTTTTTTTGTAAAATAGACGAATCATCATATCTATCTGTGAATGCATATAATACAATAGTTGGGAAAGAAAACTAAAAAAAAAGTTATGTTATCTAGGCCAGAGACTTAATATTATTTAAATAGAACAAAAAAAAACGTATAATTTTCATATTTTTATTGTGAGCGAAATAAATTGATTTAGTTTTTCTATTTAAAACAAAAAAATTGTGTTTTGTTTTTAAAAAAATTTGAATTTAAATAACATTCTACCATTGTTTTGGCTTTGAATTAAAATTTACGATGGAGGAAGTTTATCTAGATATTGTGTTATTTTAAAATTTTATATATACAATCTTTTTCTCTTAAATTGACTAAACACAGAACTCTTTCTTTCATGATCACTTTTACATAAACTTTAATGTAAATAATAAAAAGTTTTTTCTAGAATTTACACCTCAAATAGCCGACATTTTATTTTCACAAAAATTTTGATTTCTTTTTCTACAATAAAAGTTTTTATACTGGACATATACATAATATATCAGAGTATATTATTTTTAGTATAAAGTTTGTAACGATAGAAAATCTTGCACAAACCAAATTTTGGTAAAGGGGTTCATAGAATCATCTAATTAATCCATTACCGCCGGTCTGTCACGACGAAAACTCAAAAACGAAAAATACTATCGAATTGAAATTTTGGTGACGTATTTCGCGGTCACCACACACGATAGTACAAACTCAGGCTCACTAATTAATTCCAAATACGGCGAATATTTTGTCTCATTTAACTGGCCTACTTAGCCATTAAACTAATTGTTTCCAAGATAACACGCTCGTAACTATTTTCGAACTTACCTAAAAAAATAACTACCCAATTAATCATTTGAGAAAATTTATATAATTTCTGGACTAAAATCATGAACTAAGAAAAGCAGTTTTTGGTTAATTTTTAAAGGTATTGAAAAAATTAAATTATCTCAATTCGAAAAATCTATAGTTTGGTAACTAAAAATTTGCAATTTATTGAATCTTTGGGAACAATTAAGCCTTCAATTAGACGAATTTCGTCGAAGTGTTTTGTAATTTTTATCCAACGGATAATTGGTGGAAAATTATATAAATTACACAAATATTTTATCTAAGCGATTTAACCTGCCCAACCTCAGCA
The DNA here is from genome assembly GCA_020423425.1 of Chrysopa pallens. Taxonomy (NCBI): domain Eukaryota; kingdom Metazoa; phylum Arthropoda; class Insecta; order Neuroptera; family Chrysopidae; genus Chrysopa; species Chrysopa pallens. The sequence continues at coordinate 137,600,465 of CM035591.1, forward strand.
GCATCGAAAAACTACCCTAGAATAACTACTATAGGACTCTACGATCATGAAGGATATAGATTTATTAAAGAAACGTCTTTATTGGTCTCCCTAATCCTCCGATGTAGCTGACAGTAAGCCCCAACACAAAACTAAATGGAGAGGTAATTCAGAATACGTTCTGTATGCAACATGACCTAGGTTTACTACATCCTCGTTACTCATAAAACACCACACACACATCTATACATAAAATATATTTTGTATTTTATTTGAATAGTTGTTTCTGTCTTTGTTCATCAATCGTTGTTAAACTAACATCATTGTCAGTCAGTCCTGGTTATGATGAACGTAATAATACGAATAGAAAAGTGAATGTTTCGTGATTGGGATTGTAGTTGGGGTAAGTGAGAACATTAGTACGAGTTTTTCACGTACAATACTGCACATGAAAACTGAATGACTAGACTTATATTAAGTAATACAAAGTGGCTGGGCAAAGACCTCTTCAAGAGAACTCCCTAATTTTTTACATTATAACCACCGAGCAAAAATGTTTACCGTTTTTTCTTTAATCCACCTTGTACTTCGGAAAGACCATCGATATTGCCCTTCATTCGCGCTATATGTCCGGTTTAACGTCATTTTAATCTCTTTACAGAGGTGACCACATCTTTAATTTGTGTTCTGTTTCTAATGTTAGATTATGAGATATTGTGTAAACTAAATATTCATCATGCTTCTTTCCACACCTCTCTAGCATATTCTAAGTTTGTTGTAGTCACCTCTGCTCAAAGTCATAGTTGCCGTACCGAAAGTGAGCATCGGCAAAATACAGAGATTCATTTTTTTTCCTATAAGTGTAAATAAATAGAAATATAAACACATCAAGTAAAAAATAGTACAAATTGAGTTAATGGGGATTCGTATTTTGTCAAGCTTGATGCAGCACAATTGATAGACTAGGTGGCGCGCAATTATTTAAAAGTTTAAATATCAGGTGTATTTATAATAAAATATTAAATAACTAAATAATAACTTTTTTATTTTAATAATTAACTTTGATGTTAAAAATCATATAAAAATTGCCAATATTTATTAAAAAATCTAAATTATTAAATTTTTCTCGATTTTTGCCCCCAATTTCCTAAATCAAAATTTTTTTATAAATACGTATTTTCACTACAAAGTAGTCATCATCAGTATGAATTAGCTGACGACTTACACGACCCTTACCAAATAAAAAACTAGTAACATCTCCTCGGCGAATTATTTCGACTTGCTAATTTATACTGTTGATGACTAGTGTGTAGTTGATACACGTATTTATAAAATGCAAAATATTTTTGATCCAGGAAATTGAGGCAAAATCGAAATTTTTATCGTAAGATCCTAGAGTATTCTTTGACCAATATAAATGATCCCCGCCTAAATCTGCTCAGCACCAAATTTAGCTATACTATTTGAATTCTAAATAATTTGAGCTATTTGACCTAATTAACTAGAATTCGTGAGATTGAACAATGTCTAACTACTTTTTCTGCATCGTATAATATTTATGTAGGGGCCAAAACAGCTATATTATTTAATTCTACTTAAATAACGTTTAAATAACGTTATATCAACATTTTCAGCAAGGGAGTGTACACCACATGATTGTGAAAAGTAGAACGAAGTGCTGGTTTCAAAGTGCTGATGTTGCATCGATCTCTTTTTATTTATTGAAAATTTCCACATAACTTTAGTGTCTCTTTTCATTCAATAGTTTAGTTTTTACTTGAAAAATAATTACAGTTTGTTTAATAAACATTAATCGATTTTCGCAATTATATTCGAGTAATAGTGTTATCTGTTAGTAGACCAGAATTCAATAATGAATCAAAATTTCTACAATAATTTTTCTGAATTTCTGGAACTACCATCTAGCTTGTTATTATATTAAATTACTAAAAGAATATAGAAAATGTCAAACCATTACTTTTTCGGAAAAATATCTGGATATGCAACTTAAATTTTTTACCATATTTTCAAACATTTAGAAAAATAATTTGATGAAGAAAATTCTTTTGAAAATTTGAAGGCCCACTTAACATTCATGCTTTCTACAAAAAAGGGACTTTCTAGATCCATTAAAGGTTTGTTTTAAACTTTCGCTTAGAAGAAGACAAGCTTTTTGAAAAATTTGTAGGGGCCAACAATTTTTAGAAGAAACTTTTAACAATTTTTTTACATACTTTATTTACCTCATACTTAGAAATTAATACAATAATTTGACTCTACGGTATGAAAACCGTAAGCCGCGAACAAAATTTTGAAATAGATGTTCAAACAATTACCTCAATAGTCCATTTGGGACTGTTTATCTGTCCGTCTGCTCGTCCACCTATCTGTTATCCAGATAACCTAAAAAACTAAAAGATATAGCGTGTTGAAGCTTTTGTGGAGAAATTCAGTCATTAAAAATGAGTTTAATTTCCTAAATAAACAAAATCGTTCCAAAGATAACAACATAAGAGATAAGAAGAATAATATTTTTCGCCAATTGTTTTGATTCGCTACAATTTCAGCTCATAACGATAACTCAAAAACAAAAAGAGATAACGAGCTGAAATTTTGGTGATGTATTCGTAATATAAAAAGTGAGATTAAGTTCTTTAATCAGCAAAATCGATCCAATGAATTCTTTCTTGACCCTTGAACTCTTAAACTAAAAAAGAAAAATTTCAATGACAAAAAATGTTTATTTCTATGAAACAAACCACTTTTGTTTAAAATATGTTTTCGTAAAATGTTAGGAGTCACCTCAATTTAAGCTCATATTGAGCTATTGTTAATTACAATACATATTATTATACTATGTAGACTTATTTATAGTTTATGAATGATAATAAAAAATTGATATTCAATTAATATTCAATCATATGTCGAGTATCTAAACAATTAACTCCGTTAGTTGTTATTTTCACTTGTTATTCAATATAAATGAATAAAATCCTAACAATTTCCACATAATTGGATAACATACATGTTTTTTTATACCAGATTCACTGACTCCACTATGAATCTTATAAAATCATTTATAAATAAATAATATTTCACGCACCCTATTAAACATTTATATAACTAATCAATAAATAATACCGAATTATCGAGGTGATAAAAACGTTTTCAACTATTAATAAATAAATTAATAAAAAAACATAATAGAGATAAATATATGAAAATCAAATTGAACCAGTTACTTAAAAATAAATTATTACTTGCAACAATAACCTATAATGGGAAAATTACCCTAACATTGTGTGAGAGAACACATCACACATTGTGTAAGTGGAATGCTCCAAGTTACTTCCGATATTCACATCCGGTTTGTGGTAAAATGGATGTAACCATATTACCAGTCTCTCTCTCTGGCTATATACAAAATCATCACTGATACAAACAGACTATATTTATATGTATAGACGCATGCGTTTTACGAGAAAATTTTCTACATGAGAAATATATTGGGATACATTGAATTAAAGCAAGGATGCAAGGAATAGGAACTTCTATATATACACAAACACGTGTGTGCACGGATTATTAATTGAAACTTGTATTCATTAAAAAGAATCAAATATATTTAAATAGTCTATTAAATAAAGTGAGATGAACAATTTGTTAGGAATCCTTTCGATTTAAAATAAAATTTTTCATTTGAAAATTGTTGTTGTTTTTTCTTCCGTTTTGCGTGGCGGGGATGTATTTTTTTAAGCAACATACACAGGAAATAATGTGTGAAAAGGATGTGTGTGAATGTTTTTCTTTTGCATAGAGAAAAAAATAGAATTTTTCCTTTTTTTCTTGTTGATTTGTTTTTATTAGTGCGTTGTTTAAAATTCTTCAAGTGTCGCCATTTTGATGTAACGTTGATGTGTTGTACACTTTAGGGATTTTCTTTGACGATTGTTTAAATTTTTAATGTTGTTTCATTGGATTTAATGTGAAACTGTTTTTATAAAATACCTTATTTTCAAGGTTTCAATAAAAGTATCGTGTCGGTTGAGGTCATGTGATTTATGATCATCATTTTAACTTGTTGCTTGAACATCCAAATAGTAAAGTTGACTTTTTGAGTTTTATTTCTACCTATGCTAAATATATTTTGATAGAAAGATTTTTTACTTGACACTTTTTATAAATATTTATTAAATTTTTTTGTGAATTTGATAAATTTCGTATATATTTATGACTTGTCAATGAAATCGTCATACTTAATGGTTCGAAAAAGTTTACAAAAATTTCTTGCTAAATTGGTAAGATCAATTTAAAAAAAATTTATGTCTAGTTTAGAGTTTTTTCTTGATGTTTTTTGTTTTTTTTTCCTTGTTTTTAATTGGCAAATTAGTGATTTTAGTAAATATTTTTGTATTGTAGAAATTTCATTAGAATATTCTTTCAAATTTTTTTGAAACTTACAATCGAAATGCGTAAATGTGGTAGAATTTATGATACCAAAAATATGTTTGTTTTCCTAGAAAGTAACGAATTATTTTCGATGGCCATGCGCATCGATTCGCGCCTATTGCAGTTACCTTTTATTACTTTTCCCATCTTTAAGTTAATTATTAGGAAACATATTTGCATGTGACAGGTTAATAATTCCAATAAACAAAAAAAATCAAAATTTTCAAACAATTTAGAAAATAAATATTGCAAGTTTTTGAGTGATTAGTCAATACTCCACCTTAGTTCGAAAAAGAAACAGGTTTATATGAAAAATTTTATAGTTTTAGATTAATTTATTTTATTCGATTTTTATCAAAAACTGTTTTGGAAAAAACACATCTTGACATAATTTTTGTACATTTGATGATAGAAAGTCAGTTTGAAAGACAATTGAAGTTGGACAAATATAATGTACCATTTGTTTATTCCCAAAAAGACAATTGAAGTTTGAGAAATTATTTTATACTAAAAAATATAAAATAATTTCTCAAACTTCAAACGAAAAACATTGGGGTACAATGGGTTCTAGTTGAGTTAGTTTCAAATATCTGGTGCATGTGCCCAATCTTTTTCGGTTCAAATTAAAAAAAAAAAATATTTTATATTTTTTATTCCGATAAATTAAAAATTATTTTAAGTTTATTATTATTTTTTGTTTTTTATGGTTATGTGAAAGAAATTTTTCGTATAGTGCACGAATTTCCTATTTTTCATCTTCTCTATTTTTTTTTATTTCTGCTGTTTCATTTTGGTTTTTCCACCTTTTTCTTCCTTAATTTTAAAATAAAACTCAAAATAATTTCCAAAATATATACTTTGGTAATATATTAACATCAGCTTATTTATTAAGGTAAAATAAACATGGCTTTTCAGTTTTTTCGGAAGATTAAATTTTCGTTAACAATAAGTTACCTCAATTTTCCCATCCTTAGAGAAGAATATTTTTCCAAATCTATATGAGAAATCAATTTCGGGATATACCATTTTTAATAGCTATGAAAATCGGATTACTCTGTAAAAATTTATCGCGTCTATTTGAGAATCTTGTTGTTTCGAACCTGAGGTAACGGGAGGTGACGGTACTCAGTTATAACTGATTTTGTTTATTTGTTTAATTTTCGATTTATTTTCAGTCTCTTTCAAAAAAATATAAAACCAGTAAACTTTATAATTTGCTTTCCTAGCGATTGGTATAAAATTGCTGGCTCATTTTTTTCAATTCTTTGCACATCATTCTGATTATTGGCTAACATTGAATAATAGTATTGAAAAAGAAATGACAGAAAATTGTTGACGATTTTGACCTCAGCAATTGTTTTTCTCTTCTCTTTCATAACTAGCTAAACGCAATAATAAGAGTGATACGATTGTTTCATTTGAGGCCCAGATTAATTTTTTATTAACAAAATTTGAGAAAAACGGGAATGAATTATTTGCTAAAAACTCAAATAAGTATAATTTGCTTAAAACTCAATAACTTAAAAAAGATATATAACAATTTTAAGGTAGTTACCTTTCAACAATAGTTTTATGGTTATGTTTACATGGGTTACGCCACAGTTCAGTCATTTAAGCCACACCCTCAGTCATAAATAATATTTATCTGATAATTTTAATAGAGGGTATCTGCACTTGTCCGTCATTTTTAAATAATTTAACTGACAGAATTTTGTGATGTGTGTTAATGTGGGAATACACGAACCATGTAAGGAAAAAGGATAGCATGACTGAACTCTGGCTGAACTTACACGGGGCGCACATGTGAATTGAGACTGGTTATTTCTGGTTGAGACTGGCCGATGAGTTAACTGCGACGTGATTTCTTATATATGTGCATAGATATTTATTTTATTTTTTACCTGCAATGACTGTATTAATAATTCATATAAAAATTTAATTAATTCAAAAGTAAGAGTAAGTAATAAAATTACCGTAAAATGATTTTGATAATGGAAATAATTATAGCTATAAATTTTAATTATCATTATAATGGTTGGGTAATTATAGAATATAATTGATTTCTGATTTAGACGTGATTTAATTATGACATTTCAATAAATTGTTTTAACTTATTTGTATGTTGATGAAAAGGTTTAAATTACTTATATTATTAACGCACCATTAAATTTAATGTCTTAGTATTATTATTGTAGTAAAACTTTTGTTTAAATTCATGTTAAATAATTGTTATTGTTAAGTTTTGGTAATTTAAATTATTTCATTGACTTTAGATTCCATTTATTTTGAAGATTTGGCAATTGAAGAAACAACACAAAAATTAATGGCAGGTCAATCAATTTTTAGAAATAGATAGAAAGAGAATTTTTGTGGGTGAATGTTTATTTATCTTACAACATTATCTCCTTTTAATTCAATATAATCAGGCGTTCCAACTACTTTTTAAAGCCTTCTGTATGATTGTTGTTTGATGAGACATTTTTATTAAATTTGAAAATAAAAAGAAGTTACTCCGACCCAAATGCGGTGGATTGTCTATCAATCTAAACTTCAATTTTAACCTGGTTGCATTTGTTTTCAGAGAGTAAATGCCGTACATATTTGGCAAATATTTTTTCATACTCAATTTATCAAGCTTGTTTCAACGGTTTAATTTGACACCTCTATGACGTGATCTTTTTTGTGTAATATTATTCTACGGTAGTGGATTTTCGTGAATTTTATCGATCCTTACTGGAGTACTTTTTTTATCGTCTACGGGATATCCTAAATGATGTTCGATTTCTGTTGATGTACGGTCACATTTAAATTAATTAAAATTCCTGCCATATGTATAACGACATATCATTTTTATCGTCAGTTGAAGTAAACAAATTTTGATGTTTATAAAGTAAGTTACATCAACTGACGATAAACATAAAATGACGTTTTACATATGGCAAAAGATTCGCATGAAACCTAAGTGGAATGATGGAGGCTGAAAACAGGCTTAAAGCTACACATAAAACTTATTTTAACATAATAACTAAGTTCTTAAAATAATGTAAGTATACCTAATTTACAAAGTCAAGATAATGTGTCAAGTTTTAAAGACTGATCCTACCTGATTCAAATCTACAAAATATTATGTCTAACTCTAATAAGCATTCTTCGAAGTTCTAGTAACAGCTTCAACTGTACGACTTTTCTTGATTTCTAAGTGACTAATAAGAAATCTAAAGAGGTTACGATAATTAGTTCACAGACTAATCATTGGAAACTGACCAGCGATCTTTAGGAGCAAATGCTGTAGATATCACTAAGCAATAGAGGTAAAAAATTTTCAATTTTGTTGATGCAAACTATCACCAAATTATCAACGAGTAACACCACCTCAGAGAATCAATACAACTAGTTAATTCATACTGATGATGACTACTTTGTAGTCGAAATACGTATTTATAAAAATACAAAATAATTTAGAAAATTTGGGCAAAAAATCGAAATTAATTCAATAGATAGTATCAAAATAAGTTATTGTTCGTTGTTTAACTGTAAATAATTCATATTATATAAATTGAATGTATAAAAAATTTTGACAAGGATCAAATACACTTGATTGCATTTAAAATGTTATTTCTACGATACCTTTTAAATTAATCAATTTTTTTTTTTCATATTCTAATATTTATCTTTTTTATTAAAATTAATCGAAGCATCAGAACCCTTCTTTATATTTTCTTAGTACCTAAATATTATTTACGTTTTATAAGCCATACTAATCAAAACTATAAAATGTCAGGAAAGATTGCTATGCCACATTAGTCATCCATAAAAGACCATATTTTTTATCTAAAATGTTCTTCAAAAATTTTGTATGAATATTCAAATAGCTTATAACACGATGATATATAACATATGATCTTTTTTATTTGATAAAAGGGTTGCAAACTTTCTTTTTAACAAAAATTGAAAATGAAAAGTGCTTTAGATAAATTGGTTTTTTAAGTAAGCATATGTCTTTTAAATTTTTGATTTCAAATTGAATTTACTTGAGACAGAATACGCTGGATATGAGATAAACTAGATGATAATATAAGAGAAAAAATATTTTAACATAAATGTAGTGGAAGATTTTGATAAAAGATACTATAAATAAATGAAAACTGAAGTAAATTAATTTTTAAAATTCAAGCTTTTATTTAACTTTTAGTCTAGAAGATTCGAATTTTGAACTTTTGAGACAGTATTATTTATATTTGAATCAGTCAGATATTCAGATGTTATTTATCAAAATTGGCAACAACGCTGTAAAACTATTTTATGTAAAAAAACTATTATAGGTACATTGTTTTTATAATTTTAAATTGAAATTTTAATTTTAATTGCTTAGCTTAAATTTTAGAGATATCAGATTCTTATAGAATAATATTGAAGACAGTGTTTTCGACGAATTCCAACAGAACAACTGTATTGTTGCACAGACACACTTTTTGATAGAAATATAATAAATTACATATATGATCCTTATCATATTTGTTAGAGATTTCGTTTTTCCTAGTTTAAACAAATATTATAATGATGGCACATAGAATAACGATCATAATATGATCTATGTTATGTTAGCCTAGTACAAATCGGCGCTAGACTACCGAAAACTATAACACCTCAATTTTGTTACCTTCATCTAAGCATTGTGTGTAGCTTTTATGAACTTCATCTAAGCATTGTGTGTAATCCACGTCCTGAACCGAATCACTTTCCCAGTGATATTCGGGAGGCATTTGATAATTAGTATCGGATGTCGGCTATCGTGACCAATCGTTTTCTATGGTTTTCAATATGATTTGCACAAACAGAATACTGGAGTGCTTCCTCATTAAGTCAGCCATAGCTGCATATCGTCCTCTTCCCTTCATATGCCACATGCTATTATTAAAATTGTACAATTATGTATTGTTTAAAAAAAATGAACAAAGTATTGAATTGAATCAGGGAATTCATTTAAAGACAATCGCGTAACAAACTGGTGTGGAATATTTTTTGGTATTCGTCCGCTAATTTCTACTAGACTAAAAGTATGATGATAGTTCTGGGGTCCTGTTTAATATGTAAAGAGTTTATTAGTATTTTATTATATTCATATCACGACCAGTTTATCTCAATATTTTAATGTAGAACACATCATATGCATCATGCATCTATCTATCCAACCATTCATATATTATACATGTTCGAATTATATATGAGTATCTAGCATGCAACATTATGTGTGTACTACAAATATTTAAAATTTGTCACATTTAAATTTACATAAAACTAACACAGTTAATTGTGAAGAAACTAGACATATGCTTAAATTTCATCCATTTCATCATATGATTATTTTTAATTAAATAAAATACTAAAAATATCCAGTCTATACAGTTATAAATGTATACATGTATCATCATAATATGTAAATTGTTTTTACCTATATGCGTATATAAGACGAAAAATTTAAGCTAAAATTGTAAAGAACCCAAACATTTTACAAAAAATGTTGTAAACAAAAGTTGTCTGTATAAAAAGAAAGTGTTCTTCTCTCTCCTCACTTCTATCTTTTATAGTTTAAAAGATGTGTAAAAGATCCATTGGACCCAATGGACCGATTTCGCCTATTCAAGAACATTTTATGTTTATAGTACATCACCAAATTTCAGCGCGATATCTCTTTTTCGTTTAAAGTAATTGAGATGACAGGCGGAACGTCGGAAATGGACTTATTAGGTATTTTTATGAACACATACCAAAATTTAGTTTGTGGGGTCAATATTATCATATTCTTTTTACACATAACCTCAAAATTTTTTGATTGAAAATTAGGGTACTTTTTCGATATTTATTCAAAATTAGATGAAAAAATAAATATTTTTAATCAAAAAAATTACAGTGTATTTAGAACATAAAAAGATAAGGTTTCAACAAATTTCGGAAAAAATAATAAAAATCCAAAAACTTGATTATTTCAATTTTTCACATAAATTTTGAGGTTATGTGAAAAAAGTGTATATTGGGATATAGTTCTATCAATTTAAAAGTTTTTTTTGCGGGGTCAACTTCGCCAATTTTCAACAAACCATCCATTTTTGGTATTATTGAACATGGACACTCGTGTATTTTTGTTAAACTTTAATGAATTATACCTCTTAAACGGTGTGGTAAAAAAATATTGGGTTAACTTTAAGTCATTTTGGCCACCAAACTACCTTAACTGCAATGTTTTTACACCAAGATAATGAACATTAACTTGGTCGTTATGAGATTTTTCTGTGAAATGAAATGAAATGAAAGTAATCTATAATATATATCCGCTCATAACATATTTATGGTACATCTATATTTTCTAAACCACAAATATAAGTAAGTAATTACTAGTATATTGTATTCTACCATTTCCGTTAAAAGTGTATGCAGTGAATAAAAACACATGTCTATAAATTTTAAATTGTGTCTTCTAAACCATACTACAGAGAAAAAAAAATCAATTCCAAAAAGTATGGTTTTTACCAATGCGTATAAATCTTAATATATCTTCTTAAATGGCCGAAAAATTATCCTTAATTTTTAAGTTACCTATTTGTATGCAAGTCAAGCTAGCAGAGAAATGTATTCAAAATTGAATTTTATTATGTTCAAAATTAAATGCTTTTTACGTGCTAGTTTATCACAATTTTAGCACAAATTTTGCTAAGTATTATACATTCATTTATAGACTGGATATTCAGAGTATTTTATAAAAGCTAATGACTAAGAAAACATTCCGACACAATAATATATCTAGTATCTAAACAATTATTTCAGTTAGTTCTTCACTAGTTTAGATTATTCAAGTATTGCTATGTCGTAATGGTATTTTCTTGATAAAAATGTTTTACTAATGAAATACTTTGATTTTTAATTAATTGTAAATTTACAGATCGTTTCCAAAATTAATATCTTTTTTGTCCAAGTTAAGTTGATGATAATTTTTCCTTTAATCCAGAGGGGGGCAACAAATGGTATCCACCGTATACGTTTCTGGGCTATGGTTCTGCCCAACTTTTGCTTTTTTCCCTTTTCTCAACCGATCTTCTCTATGTTATCCTTGACCTGCCCCTCTTCATGCTTCCTTGTGGCGTCAACTTCAGGGCTTGTTGGCTAATGTTGACTTCCGTTAAGTGCGACATATCCATCCGTATTTTTTTTTTTATAATAATATCTCTAACGAGGGATATTTATGCACTCCTCCATAGCTTAAAATTTATTAATAGCGCATACAGTATGTCTTTATTTATATAGTTCACCATGAAAAGTCCTCGACAAGATAAATCTCTTGATTAGTGAGTATTGTGTAATATTTTCAACATAATAATACACTACTTGTTAAATAGTTTATTACCGTTGAATAATGCTATCTTCTTCAAGAATTTAACATGCTTACCTACTAACTGTATGTCACAGTGAGATTATAACGACTTAGGTTGTTGTATTTCAAAGCATTACCACCATTAACTTAGTAACTGAGTTCATTATATGCAGATAGCTTTAGTGTTTATTCATCTTGATATGTTAAAATAAATCTTACTTTGTATAGAGATAGAAGACAACATTTTAGCTTTTATGCAATAAAGTATCTTTGACATGCGATCGTTGCGCTATCTAGTGTTTATTTTTTAATCATTAGGTCCATGAAAATCTACCATGAAAATTATTTGATAAATAGGAAATATTTTTTATAAAAATGGTTACTTAATATATTTTATTGGTAATATTTTCGTCCATGATTTCCAATCGGTTTATTTTTTGGGAACTTAGACTGTAAAATTAATCAGATGCTGATTTTTTCTTAATTTCAGCTTCCTCAGACAATCTTCATAGTTTTAATAATTAGTTACTCATGGTTGTATTTGTTGTTAACCATAAAATGGGCTAATAGTATATCTCTATCTCTTTTGGAACCACGGTTTACAAAATATAACACAAGATGCCGTAGACTTGGTAAACGTATACAAACAGAGCCAGCATAAAGACTAGTTAGTAGCACATTTCCTGGATATTTTTTAAGTTTATAAGTGAAATTCATTTAGTTTCATTTTAGTATTATTCGATGAGCTTGGTATGAAAACGTCAAGTCGAAAATTTGTACTCTTTATTCGTATTATTGAAAGACTTTCAGATAAACTAAAAGAAATTCTATCTGTTGACTTTCTTGGAAATAGAGAAATTTCAGGATATGTAAAGAACCAATACCAACACTTGATGCGGCTATTTTGTAATGCAATATCTTCTATTTTCTTCAATTTTGGAAAAATTTAAAAGATATTCTATTGCTATCAGATTGCTTTCAGTTTTTCGCTTTTTAATTGTCATCATGACGGACAAATGAATGGATGAAAATGGTCTGGATAGGATTTAATGAGCACATATACCAATATTTTGCTTGTGCCATTTTCTGAATCCAATCTGGAGTAGTTGTTTTTTTGCGAAATGAGTTAAAAATTTTGTAAAATATTCTGTTGTATGTCAATTTTATCATAATATAAAATATTTTATAGTTTTTTTATTTAGTATAATTATTATAAACATTATAACGTTAATTAAAATGTACACACGTGATGATGGGTTCAAATCATCACTTCTATATAAGGGTTAAAATTCCACATCATTTATTACAACTACAAAACAGCCCAAAACAATTCTAAAACATGAATTTAATTTAGTTAATTGATATGATAATAAAACTTAAAGTATAAAATGAGAAGCTACAATATAGACGAGTCTATTTGGAAATCATTACCTGAAATTAATTTTAAATTCTTTAAATGTCATAACTTATGTTCTTAAGACCCTAAATAGAAAATTCCGGTGACAAATTATCAGATTTCATTAAATTTTAAGATTACCATACGCGTGATACTACTGCGATTGAGGATGTTTACTCAAATTTACGGAAAATTGCATAGTACAATCGCATCTATTATTCATTCTTACTATGAACTTTATACAGAGATTTTTGGTTCGATTTTCCATTAGTAATAAGTCAATCAAAAGTCATCAAGTTCAATTAGGATTCTTTTGTAATGAGGCCGATATTGTGAATCCAAAAGTTTGACATATTTTTTTTCGTTTCAAAGTCAGTTTAGATTATCTCGAGATTATATAATGATGTCCACGTGCATCCTTTCATTGGACGCAAAATTATGTAACTTAAATTTGAATACAATACTATCCTTATTAAAATTGGCCCAGCCATTTCGTGTTAAAGATTACAAAAACCAAAAAAAAAAAAAAAAACTAAAAAGATAGCCACATTTGTAAAAATAAAAAATTTACTGTTTTGATTTCTCGCAGGGTATAGTGGACCTTGCACCATTAATTTAATTAATTGTAGTCATTGATGACCTTAGTTGTTAAAAATGGACTGAAATAAAAGAATTTAATCATTAATCATTCGAAACTTTTTAAGCTTGATAATACTAAGCAAATGTTTATAAGTTTCAGGCAACATTTGTATTATATTTTTTGTAAACAAGTTGTATTAATAGACTCCGACTAGGAATTCGAAGGTTCACGATTAGAAGGTTAAGGAAATGTGTTATATTTTCAATTATTTTTATTTTTTAGGAATTATGCGTAATAGACGAATTCGTAGATGCTTTCAATCACACACAAAAATTAAACAATGCGTTTGTGTTCATAGTAATATTTAAATGTCCATTGTTGACTCGCCTAATATTGAATATGGTCATAAAATATGAATAAAACTTTCATGTGTTAATGATGATGAAAATGAAAACCAAATAATAGTCTTGGACGAAAATAATTTAGTTTCATGTTTAAATATAATTTGTATTTTCATTTAATTTTATTTTGAATATAATTATTTTCATTTAATTGTTCAATTAAAACTGTTCATTTCTAAAAATTATTATGCTTATTACAGATAGATAAATTTATATTTGAAATAATATAATTCAATAGTAAGGGTGTCGAAAAAAACTAGAATATTATTTGAAACAAATGGGTTAGAGATAAAAAAGGAATATTTGAAATTTCTCGACTTCTACTAGTGAAACAGAAATAGCACTTTAATGGAAATGTTCAAATTGAATCAAATCCAATTCAATTTGATTGTGAAATGAATTCAAAACGTTTAAAATTGGAAAATTAAGATTCAAAATAAATGTATTTGAATTTTAAGTTTATTCATAATATTTAAAATTTTACCAACTTACCCAATATAAGAATATACATTGGATAAACTTGCAGGTTTACAAAGAGTTGCAATTTAAGCTAACAGTTTCAAAGGTTTTGTCTTTCATAAAATTGACTTGATAATAAAACAATTAAAAAATTGATTTCAATTATTTATGTATATATAAGATAATTTTAAATTAAATAATCAATAATCTTTTATCCATAAATATTGGAAATTTAGGAACCATTAATTTATTTTATACGTACAGAATCTGTTACAACTTGTTTGAGAGTTATTACGTTACATCAAAGTGAGCAACCCGTAAATCATTTTGAAAATAATGATAACAAAATTTTTTTTCATAAATTACGTGACACGTTGTTTGTGCTCGATGAACTCCTACACTACTAAACCGATTTTAATCAAATTTTTTTTCTAAATGTGTGATTTGTTTTAACTTAAACAATACAATATGTCTAAGGTCCATTTCTTTCTTTCTTTTCTTCCTTAAGGGGGTGAAAAACAGGAAGAAATTTTCTTCAAGCTCTCATTTAAAATATATTAAATATCTTATTAGAAATGTTTCCATGGAAACCAATATCTAAATTTGAAAATCAAAATAAAATGTATCAATCTGTTCTCACAAACAGTATATCGAAATGTCAACTTTAAAAAGTATGCATATCGTATCGTTCAAGTATCATCTGAATCAGTCGTGGTTCTGAAGGTTCATGTACTTTTCATCAAGTATATGAGAACCACAGCACGAGGAAAAGGTTGGCTTGCACTACATACGGGGTCCAAAAAAAATATTGGTTGTATATATAAAAATTTTGTGTCATCGGTGTCCCACAGCAAATATCGAGTGCTCAAAAAGCCGGGTGTCCCACACCTGCAAATACCATGTGACCTGCACAAAATAACGTGTGCCACATCTAATAACGGGAATTCGATAAGAATGAATCTGCTGAAGTTCTACACTCAAACTGGTGAAAAACAAGGGCAAAATTTGTATGGAACAACGTGATTCCTTGGTCCAATCTTTTTTGTATGCAAATCGATGTGAGGCTTTCAGCAACTTATGACGGGGTCTGCTAGTATAACATGCACCTAAATATTAAATTTAATTATTTTTTTATTCTTTACTATTAACGATTGGTGATTAGTTTGACATTTTGAATTTTTGCGTAACACAGAATGATGTGTATGAAACTAAATAGTTATTTTGCGTTCAAATAAGATTCTTTTGGTGAACATAGAAATACACACACATACATATTCTGTTACATACCGTGTTCAATAACGTATTTTTCATTTAGTTTTTACTCTTGAATAGTTCATGATCGATTTGAAAATTCCCTTTTCATACGATAATACACATACAGGCACATGCTATACTACATATCTCTTACACTTCGATAAATATGTAAATCGTTAGAAAAGGTTTGAACTTGGCGTGTATTTTTATTTTTATACTACTTGTTATATGTTTAACAGTCGATACTGTAGTTTTCTTTCTTTTCTATTTGTTTTTTTATATGTGAAATACACGTAGTGATTAGAGTCGCCAAAACTGGATATCTTCTTCGATGGAATTATATTTTGATATATTATAGCTCTACAAATTCCATAAATGTGAGAGAAAAAAAATATCGTCCAATAAAAGAAATAAGAAAAAAAATGATGTAAAAGTATAACTTTAGTTTTAAATCCGTTACGGTTACTTACAAGAATTGATTCTGTTCAATTTTGGAAATGAAGAAAAGCGTTCATTGTGCGTTTCTATGAAAAGTAAATATACAAATCGAGTGGTACCCTAAGTTGGACAAAATTTTATTGACAATTTTTGTGATTATTTATCAAAAGTAGTAATAATTATTTCAGATTTTTTTAACTAGTAAAACTATTGATTATTCTAGCTATTGATTATTTTTTCGGCAAAGCATATATTTTCGAGGTCTATTTTAAATAGATTGGAACCTCTGGCATTTTCGAGTAACGGTGACTACTTTCTGCAATTCTGGTGAAAATAGTGAATGGTCTATCAATTTAAACATCAATTGCTTAATTTTAACCATTAAAACGCTTACTCTTGCATTATCCTGGTGAAATGGAAAATTTTTTCTTAAAATAAGGACGATTTAATTTTAGTTTTTACATTTAATTGACCTTAAATGACGCATTAAAAAATTCCAGTTATCGTCCTATTCCAAAAAGCCAAGAATACCATGTGCTTACCAAAATACATAAGCCATAATCTTTCTTACCTTCTTTAGATGCTTATCGCCTTTAAGTATCCAACCGTTTTACTAATCTTTCGTCTCAAGAGTGTAGTAGTGTATCCATATTTCATCTACATTTACTAATCAGCGCAAAAATGTTATGGGGCTGCGATGCATGCTTTCCAAAATAGGCTTTGAAAAGACGTAGTTGCGTTTGTTCTTAGCTATGTTCAATTGTGAAACCCATATCGCAGATAATTTTTTCGTACACAATTAATCATGTAAAATTAAAATGTAAGTAATTTTGAAAACCATTTGCCGTCAACTATTACGCACAATTTTATTTTTCGAACACTTAACGTCATATCGTGGATTTTATCGATCATTTCTGCAGTATTCACGTTTATGAGACGGCTTGAATGATGTTCGATTTCTACGGATATACGGCAACGTTTGAATTCATTTACTAAATTATAAAATGTTGCAAATACAGAAGCATTTGTGTCATGAATTGAATCCAACTCAGCTTTTATTTTTTCTATTAAGCCTTTTACAAAGAAACGTTTAATCACCGCTCTATAGCCAATTTGTTCAATGTCAATTTGTTCCGTTTTTTTAAACAAACAAAACTTGCTTACAATAAAAACGGGATCACGTTATGAATATGGTTGTAATTTTTCCAGATCTAGAGAGGAATAATGTTTACTAAAAACAGACAAAAGCGATGACCAACTTTAGTATTTTCTATTGATTTCTTTCGATTTTTAAACAACTGAGATATTAATTTGCTTTCGAAAATATGAAAGAAACTATGTAAATGCGAAAACTTTTCTAATATTTATTTATAAGGACAGTAGAAATCGATTTCAGATTTTTGTGATACATGGTATATTATATATGACGATATATTATCATGATTTATAAGTGAATTTTAAGGTAAAATCAAATCAACTGTTTAAAATTTAATCATTTTGAATATGCATAACCTTCAATATAATCTCTCTGGTGATTCAATACCATGTGGCATATTTTTAAAATTTTATTTATGAAACCCATTTATTTCTATTAAAAATTAAATTTTTTTATGATGAAAATAAAGTGAATTTGTATGTATTAATATGGTTTTTTTGAATTTATGTGAGTGTTTTTCATATGTAGAATTATAATTAAATTAGGAAATTGGTATCAAGATTTTGTCCTTTAAATTCAATATCTTCTCAAATTGACTTTATTAAAAATGGCAATATAAACTGTGCAATTTTTGAAATTCTCAGAGAATTTTGTATCGCTTGGGCAAAAAAGTATCTATGTATATTTTTACTTCTAGATTCACTGGTATGGTGCCAGTGGATCTAATGATATCCCTATCCAATAGAATAGACACTAGTACGTACACTTACCATGAAGTAACTTTAAATACAAGCTATCTCTTAAATCAGATACTCTACCAATTACTTCAGGAATTCTATAAAGAATGCATGGACCCATATTATTTCTAATTTACATAGGACTTTCCAACATCCATGGCCCATCTAAATCTATATTATTTGTTAATGACATTGACATCAAACTACAGATTGGATGGAATGACGGCTTAAAACTGAGTACAAATACATCATATTTATTTCAATTACACAGAATTAGACAAAGATACAATATCTGAAAAAGAGATAAAATATCTAAGACTAATAATCGACAATAAATTGACTTGGAAAACTAAAATGCAACAAATGCTCTAAATTAAATAATCAATTTTTCCTTTTAAATCAAAAGGAATTTTATTAAAAGAAGTACCACAGACAACATATTACGGACGCGGACATTCAGTTTTAACTTTAGAATTATTTTTTACGGAATATTTACGTATTGTAATGAAATATTTATAGCCCAAGAAAGACTCTTAGATTAAATGGATGCATTAAAGATTATTTTTATTATACTTGACATACATAATATGTCAGAGTATATTAATTTTAGAGTAAAGTTTGTAACGCTACCTAATATTGACCGCACAAGTCAAATTTTGATATAGATGTTCATAGAAACACAAAATTATTCTATTTCCGACAGTCTGTACAACCTCCTGGAATCACGATAAATCAAAATAAAAAGAAATAGCGAGTTGCAAAATTTCGGTGACGTATTCTGAGTGGGTTTAAGTTCGTGAATGAGCAAAATCGATCCATTGGGTCCAACGGATTCTTGACACAACTTTTAAACTATAAAAGTTTAAATATTAAAAAAATGTTTATTTTTTTGAAACAAATAACTTTGCTTAAAAAATTTTTTCGTTAAATGTTGAGTTCGCCTCAATTTTAACTCAAATTTGGCTTATAAACACAAATAGGTAATAACTATGCATATTATGATTATACATGTATAGACTGGATATTTATTTTATGAATGCTAATTAAAAATAGTGTAAGCAACGAAACTAAACCATGTGTCGTAAATTTGAACAATTAACTCTGTTAGTTCTCATCTTCACTTAGATTAATATTATTGTCTACTTTTTGGGGTTATGTGAATGAAATATTTCGTATAGTCTTCTTCTTCATTTTCTTTATACTTCAGCTGTTTTGTTCTCTTTTTTTCGTCTATTTCGATTTCTAAATTTTTCTGCCTTCCTTTTTGTTTTGCTTCTTTTTTTTTTTTAATTTCATGTTTTGTTATTCACTTCTGAACTATGGTCTAAATTTCAAGTATCTCGCTCAGCGGTAAATTTAAAAATTACAAAATTCCACTCGGGCATAAAAGAAAGCGAGTTAATAAAAACATCTTAATATACTCAGTTGATAACCAAACGTGCAAGATACATTGTTTTCGATTCATTTCATATAAAACATGGCTTTGTAATTTAAAAATAATATGAAATATTTATCTAAGGATTATAAATATTTAGTTCTCTCATTATAAATATCGATTTTCTCTATTGTCTTATATTTTTATTGTAAATCCAATTTTAAAACAATATGAATAAACTTTATTATATTAGTAGAGGTATTAAGCTAGTTAAAATGGTTTTCTTGTTTTGGAATTATTCTTAAATATGCTATTAATAAAATAGTGGTTTTTATTATTTTATCATAGTGTCAAAATTGAATGAAATATTCATATTTGACAAAATTGAATTACAAAATCTATATTCTGGTAGCATAAAAATAAACTAAATTTTTATTGATATATATATTCTGAATATACATATCTATCATTGAGGATTTTATGTAACCAAGTTTATATTGTGCGAAAAATTTTGCTAAAAATTCAACAATTTATTGTCAAAAAAGTCAATTTAATGAATATGGTGGAAACGCAAGTAATACATGCTAACATAGTAAGACTTTATATACAATATTATTTAATTGCTCTTCCACCATTTTTTAATATTTTGTATTTATACAGTTATTCATTTCAGTAATTACTAACATTATATTTGTAAAGAAACAAGTGCGACCTGCAAGATATACTCTATGATGAGAATGAATATCATAAAAATTTTTTTATTATTACGTATATAGTTTTTTTTCTCTTTTTATTTTTTGTTTTTTTATCTCTAACTGAAAACCCATTCAGTTTTAAGTTACATAATTATACTTGACCATAAAGTGGTTTTTATTCTTTTTAAAACTTTAACTCCACGTATAATGCAATAAAAGTGGTTTCATGACGATTTTATTATTTGTTTTCGAAATAATCGAGACGATAAAGTACGATCGCAAATACATATACACACATGAACATCACTTTAAAATTTTCAATTCAGGTTCTAGTGAGATAAAGAGCTATACACAGGAAAGTTTAATAAGCCGATAAGACAATTAGTCTGATTCGTTAGCGTTTGCTGAGGAAAGGGCATTATAAAACCAATCTACGTTACAACTAGTTTATTCAAGCCAAAAAGTGAATTGTTAGCAATATATTAACTAAAATTAATGTTCAAATTAATGATAGGTATTTAATGATGTATTTTTTTATTCTTATTACAATTTAAATAATAAATTTTATTAAAAAACTGATTTGTAGTTTAAATTTTCCAAATACTTATGAAACAGATGAAAATTTCAAAATGTTTGTTCTAGGTTTTCTAGGACAATTAAAGTCTAAAAAAAATAAAAATAATATTTATCTTACGATCGGTTGATTTTTATTGCATAAAATACCTCTTGACCGAATTTCTTACCATTTCTCAAATGTACGTATCCAATCTTTAAGTAACGCATCTAATCGTTAATCAGAACTTATTTTTGAAATCTTCAGGTCAAAACTACCCCTTTCTGATTTAAAAAAAGGCCGCTAACACGGATGCATTTCATTTAATATGTCAAAAACTAGAGACCGATCGTCAAATAAATGTTTCTTTAATCCCTAGCAAACGCAAACGAATTGAATTGACTTGCAGCAAACTATTTCTCTACACCATAATGGTGCCATAATAGAAAATCTTCCTATAGGAAATGCTTGCCTTTAGAAAATGAGCGACAACTCACTTCTTGAAGTATTATTTATTTGTTAAAAAATAAAATTGACTCAATTAAAAATTGTAAAATGTTGATAAAATAACAAATATAATGAAACACACAATTGGAAAGAAGAGAAATACACGCAAATGATGATAATAATATGATGATTGTCAAGGATTCAATTAAAAAATATATATCTATAGTACACCACGGTTTGGGAAAACAAAACAGAATGAAAAAAAAAAGTATTACAATTGGATATCATTATTGTTTATTTTTATATTATTGTTTGTCAAAGTAATAATAATAATAATAACAATAATAATAATAATTTCTTTTAATGTGAAGTAAATTTAATGAGTAGTAGAAACAAACCAAAAAAAAAAAAAGTATTGAAAATTCATTATCGATAAACAAATGCGCTTTTATAAAAATATTTCTTTTAAATTTTGTTATGATAAAGCAAATTTAATGTAAGATACAAAATGTTAAAAAATCTAATAGTAAAAACAGAACCATGTATCAAATTTATCAAAAATATTATAATTCTAAATTATTTATAACTTAATTTGTAAGACGTTATTTGTTAATAATTAAAAATTAATATAAATTTTTCATTTGTTTTAGGTAAGTCTTCTATTTTATATATAGACCCATCAACAATTTTCACGTTTGTAAGTACAAAACTTATTTTTCTAGATGTAATTTCAAATATGAATTCAATGTTTAATCAAACATACCGTTTACTAGCAAACCCACACACACATTGCTGTGACTACTTTCACAGAAAAAAAAACATTATTACTCCGTTTTCACCCCTTGAATTAGTGTGTTACATTCGGTGTTTGGAGTCGTATCTCGGGCCTTTTGACTTCCAGGATGACCTTGGTTCCACGTTACAGAAATGTACATATATTCTATTTGATTGTAACACCAGATACTTTGTGCTACGGTACTCTTATAGTTTATAAACTGTATATGGACCTCTAGAATCACGAATGGTTTCAGTGATACTTGAACTATGCGATATTCACCTTATACAGTCGATAGTTAGACATACGACTAGTAAGAAGAGATAAATAAATTTTATTTTGAATTTCCATTTTAGATTTTCGTTTCGATGGAAATAATACTAATAACATTTGTAACATACTTCAAGTGAGTAGATAATTAAAAAATTCCCGTTTTTCTCCCTTTTAGGAGAAGAAAATGGAACTTATGCCTATCCAATTTATTAAAAATTATTACTCTGATGTATAAGCAATATTATTGTAAAAATTTCATTAAAATTAATTCAGTAATTTTTTATAATAGTTTCACCAAGTAAATTAAAAATTTTCATGACTTAAATAATAACTATATACGGACCCTAAATTTTGGTATAGTACAGGCGATACATGAAATAAATAAAAAAATACCCGGCTTGATGTTTGAAAATACGAAAATAAAAATCGGGTCAAGTTATGAAAAATTTTTTCTTTCGATTTTTCTAATTATCGGGTAAACTATGTTCTTACAGACATTTTCAAATACTTTAAAACGATGCGCAAAATTTAAATCGGATTAGTTTGGTCATAAGTAGTCAAAAAGTTTTCAAATTTTTACATAAATTGAAAAATAAGGTCAAAATAATTTATATATTCGCCTAAAAATAGCATTAAAAATGAGTTTCAAAAATAAGTTATTACATAAAATAGTGTACCCTTGATGGAGATTCTCTTCAACCCATCAACCAAAAAGTTGTTTCAGAATAAATTCCACTCAATAAATAAGAACCATAACTAATTTTTTAGAAACTCGGTATATCTTATACGTTAAAGGTATTTATAATATATAAATCTAAATGAATTTATTATGTATACATTTTTAAGGATATTATTTATCATTAAATATACAAACCATACCGTTAGCTACCGAAGAAAGGTTCATTTTGGTCCCACGTTGGTGGTGTAATACAAACTTTTAAGGAATATAATTCTATTTATTATGATTTATTTACCTGCTGCTTTTTTTTTATTATGATGTAAATATTTTAATAATGTAAGGATTTTATTAAAATTTTAAATAAACAACTATTTGAACGATTTATATAACTCACCTGCTCATTTAAGAAATGAAGTTGAAGCTTATAAAATACTTGTCAAGCTTACAGAACAAAGTTTTGAAAATTGAAAAATGCTCAAAATAAAATGCTTTTTAGGTGCTTATTACGTGCTTCAAATTTAGATAAATCAAATTTTAATTTTATAATATAATGTAAGTACCAGAATTTGATGCTGGTGATTTTAGGGTACATTCAATAAATCAATTCATTCAAAATTACAATAAAAATTACTGCACTGATTTACTAACACGAAAACTTCTAAAAAAAGTGTCAAACTGGTAGTGACATCTTGAAATAACAGAAAAAAGTATTCAAAATAGAATTTAAATATACTCGAAATTACGAGCGTGTGAGGTGTTCTCAAAATTTAATGAGGTGTTTAGATTTTTAATTAAGAAAATTAAGTCATTAAGATGCATACCTGCCATAATATCACTAAGGCAGAGCAATTTGGAAATAAATTTTTTGCTTCAGTGATTTATGATGGACGGATATTTTTGTGAACTTTGATTAAATTGATTTGTTGAAAGCAAACAATAAAAGCACATAAAATGGTTCTTACATTATATTATACATGGTATTATTTTACATTGCTTTGTCAGCGTGATATCGTGACAGCGTTGCATCTTAATGACTCAATTTCTTTAGCTATTTTTCAGTATAGAGATTTAACCATATTTCAATTCAATTTTGAATAATACTGATCAGAAATTCGGATCAGAAAATCTGATAGTGGGCAACCGCTCTTAAGGGTGAATACATTTTTAAAAAGAAAAGTATTTTTTAAATTAAAATTAAAACTAACTTAAACTTATTCAGCTTTACAACCATTATCCAAATAAAATTAACAATTCAATATATTATAAACATATACAAATAGTATTCTTGAAGCAGATACTAATTTAAAATAAATTATTGAAAAATTTCATTATAAATAAAAATAATTTTAAATAAACGTACAAATACACATTGGGAGTTCAAAAGAAGGTTCATCTTCGGGGCCCATCGAAACTATTTTACGAAAGAATTAGACACTAGAAACGGGACCACGAAAAGGTTAACAATATAGATTACGTAGAGGTTAAAAGTAGAGAAAAATAAAGTACTAAAATTAAAAATAAATTCCGGTAAGATAAGCAAATTAAAATTTAAATAAGGATTTTGGACTTCACAGGAAAGTACAAAGACTGTAAAGGATTTCAGTATTATATATATATATATATATATATATATATATATATATATATATATATATATATATATATATATATATATATATATATATATATATATATATATATATATATATATATATATATATATATATGATATAAGGAATATTGTAAGGAAAATGAGGAGGAATTATAATAACTATATTTTACTATTAAGTTATCTTATCTCTTTGCGATGAAGTTAAAGAATGCGGAGGTGTTATTAAATACTCCTACACGCATAAATTATTAAAGTTTTCATGAGAATGGAACAACATGTAATAGATCACGAACTAAGGTAATACTTGATTAAATTTACTTATGTAACTTATTCATTTATTTCACTGTGTTTTGAATTCAGAAACAAAAAAAGCGTAGGTTAGTTTTACTGAAATGTTACAAGTTCAATGACTTTACTAAGTGTGTTATATAAAGCGTCCAATTATTTTATACAAGTGTAACAACTTTAATCTGTTAATGATATTTAAATTATTGAAAACTGTGAAAATGGTTCTATCTAAGATCTTACAATTGCATCTTTTAAAACGAATTTTACTCTGAAAAATCTTTCTATTTATGCTTCCCATAATTGTTCTTTTCTTTTCAAAATTTTTATATGTACAAATTCGGTTCTAATCCGGTTCTTGGAATGTTAGTTTCAATATTTATTTTTAATATTACTAATTTGTAGTCCTTTTTTTATATTGCTAATTAAATTTTTTCTCATAAATCACTGATGTAGTCCCTCAATTAATATAACAGGGAGTGGTATAAAACGAAGATCAATATCTTGAAGCTACTTAAAATTTTTATTGTTTATTATTGTTTATTTTAAGTGTTAAGCTTTATATATTTCATAAGATTTATCTTCCATCGTCAGACGTTTATTTTATTGTGTAAAATTGAAAATCAAATTCTTAAATTTATACAATAAAGCAATTATAGATAACAATTAACAGGGTAAATTGTTTAGCTACTTACATATGATTGAATTTCATTATTACATATATAATTATATTATTTATTGTTATTACCCATGTGTTTATTAGCCAAGCTTGAGCTAAAATTTTGGAGAACACAAACATTTCACGAAAAAATATCTTTATATATTATTTATTTTATTCATATCTAACTTAATCATAAACGTGTTTTCCATTAAAGGATGACTAAAGACGACCTGTACTAACCTGTAGGTACTCCGTACCACTAATGATATATTCATTTTTGATGTTTGCATACAACTGGTGGTAAACCATAACATATGACGACTACTATTGTTTAGTATAGGTAGGTAATGAGAAGTTAATAAATAGAAATGAAATCAAATACAGAAAATAAACATTCACAGAAATATTGTAAATGTGGTAAACCGACATAATTTAATGAACCATATTTGGTTCATCATCAGTTCATATCCTATCGTATAGTTGGAATGTGTATAATACAATGTAGGGTTTGGTTTTATTACATGTTCATACTATTATTATTATTTTATGGCAAATTGTCTATTTGTTTTCAAGTAATGATACCGTGAGCTTTACAAATATGCAAGGAAGAAACAGTTTTCATGCTTCAAATCATAAGATTTCATTAAACAAGTGAAGATAACTTATAATAAATATAAGCGTTGATCCGAATAATTGGGCAACTGCGTCTTCTTTCACAAAATATAAAGAACATAGAAAATAGGGTTAGTTCAGCATGTTTAAAAAAGTATTTCAAAATACCATAAAATTACACTAAATATTAAACTTTTTTTATAAAAGTAATAACGCTGTCTAAAATATATTCTACCAATAAATTTAGGTATAATTATATCATTTATTGCGACATTGGAGATTTCTAATATTTTTGGAGTATTCACGAGACTCAACTTTTTGTATTATCACTAACTCCGACAATAAATTCAGGTTTTCAAAACCTAAAGTGGAGGATCTAATCTTGAAAATCAAGATTTAAAATGGTTTTCAAGACTGCTAATGCTAAAAAATTAAAAATACAGTATAAATTTTAGGCAAAAGCTATTAAACCTTTCTAAAATTATTGAAATCTTCCCATTTAATATTTGTAACCCATGAACCAAAAAAGCATCCAGTAACAAGTCTTCGACATGATGTAATGCGTCTCCACACAGGAAAATTGTGTTTTCAACAAAAGTAGTAAGAAAAGTATCTTGAATTAAAAATAAGTATTTTTGGATAATATTTTAAATGAAATAATCGGAATCTTTTTCTGAATGCTTTTTCGCTCAAAGCTTGCTATTGTAGCCAAGCTCAAGTAGTGGCGGAGTTTTGAGACACATTATAATATATAACTGCAGATTTTAAACATATTAACTTTATAAACCTCGATTAAGAGAATTTCGTAAAAATATCTTTACATTTAAAAATAGCTTTTGAGAATTTTACAATTTCGTAACCATTTTACTATAAATACATATTATCAGGAAGTTAGTTTAAAAAATAGTATCGCAAAAAACTGGCCTTAGGACTCAATAAATTGTTGTGTTGCATCCAATATAGCAACATGGAATTCTTATTACTGATTTAGACGTCAGAATTATCTTCAGAAAGAACCACATTAGGTGATTCCTACTAAAATAAATTCGTTTCTTATACTAAGATAATTAATAAAATATTTTTTCAAATAAATTAAAAAAATTAATAGGATACATCTAGACTCGAACACTGATACTTTTATTTTTAAGTCTTATTCTATACAATACATCACAGTGCATATACATATTATGCTCAAATATTAGATATTTTGTATCAAGAATAGACAAATATTAATTTTTTTAATGAATATCAATAATATCATCTATCGAGATAATCTTATCAAAAATAACTTTTAACCAAGTCGTTAAACAAAGACTTCTTACATAGCTCACATTTTCGACTTGTTACACAGCTCATAATTCTGACTTCTTTCGAAAATTAAAAAAAAGACTTCTTAAAAAAGACTTCACTCATCTTAAAGAAATCTTCAAAAAACTTCTTTTTGAAGTCTTTCTGATTTGAATGTTTGCTGGTATACTTCACACGGCTTCTTAATTTTTACCCAATCAATGATGAATTACCCATTTTTTAAACTCAACTCAAGTAGTGTATAGTCAATTTTATAATTTTGTAATGTAGGGCAAAAAAGAAATTTTCATACACCAGAATTCGAGGTCGAAGTCTAGAAGCATAGTTCTCAGCCACTCTACTGCATTCCAGTCACTACATTTGTTTTAAATATCAAATCTTTGCTAAATAAAATAAACCTTTAATTTATTCGTATGTAATTGTGGAAAGGAATATAAAGGATTCATATTATATTTTCAAAAACAGAAAGAAAATTAATTGAAAATATTTTCGTTTGTCTGTATGTTTATAATTAGAAATTTTCATAAAAGGATAAGAATAATTGGTATGTATTATTTCAAGATTAACGAGTTACTGTTTTATATGACAGTTAAGTGGTTTTTTAGTTATGACAATACTTGATATAATATCTGGTTTGTATTTCATTAAAACTCAGTGACTTTATATTGAATTTATGCTTATAGCAAGATGAAGCCAATCTGTTGGGATTGTACCTAATTTATGCTTGCTATTTTTAACAAGTTTTTTGAGTGGCCATAGAGTTGGCCATGATAGTACTACTATCCTATCTATATACTAACTTTATTTTTATCAGTAATTAAAGTCCCGTTACGAAATTCGACCGTAATTACTCGAAAGTAAATCTCACTGCCTCTAAACAAAACAGTATAATAAACCAGATTATATATGTGAGTGTATGGTATTGTGTGTAATATAAGCCACACCTCTTATATACGTGTGTGTCATTGTATGTGTAAGACCTTGTTTTTTTGTCGGATAAAAAATTCAGAAAATGAAAGAACTCATCGGAGACCCCTTCTGAATCATATGACTTTTGTTTAACACTTATTTAATCATTCTTAGAGATTGAATTCTCTTGATAGAATAACAAATTCAAATGCTATTTCATTCTTTATTTCACAAATTTCTTCTTTTGGAACTCTGTGATTTATATATGATATTTATAATATTAATTTTATACAAATCATTGACGAATAATTGTATTTTCTATGGTCGTCTGTGAATGAGTTAACTCTGTCCATTGGATCCGATGGATCCTTGACCCAACTTTCAAACTATAAAAGACATAAGAAAAGTTCAAATGCAAAAAATATTTATTTTTTTAAAACAAGCAACTTTTTCGTAAAATATTTGAGTTTTCGACAATTTTAGCTCAATACGTGTATAAATATATAACTGTAAAGACTGGATATTTATAATATTTTATGAATGCTCATTAAATTTCTCGAATATTTAAACTATTAACCCTGTTAGTTATCTTCACTTGTTTTTTATGTTTTTAACCGTGTGTAAATTATACTTATACTTAAACACAGAAAATAAAAAATAGGCCGAACAATTTTCTAATAAATTATATATTCTAGAATTTTTCTATTTACGTTGCTAAATATACAACCAGAAAAACTATTTCTCTTGCGTAGAGGGCTATGGTATTTTTTTTATGACGAAAATTCCATATGGCTGAAATAGGTTGAAATATATGAATGAAAGTTATATTCTTAGAGAAATTTGGAAAACAAAATAACATTAATAGAAAATGAAATACAATAAAAACAAGATGGTGTTTTTCTTTCAACCCATTATATATCCATTTTAATTTAATATTACTTTTCTAAAAGGTTGTATGATATTTTATTCGTAAATGCAGACGAATTTAGAGCTTAAATATTATAAGGAATGAATAAAACTATCCAGTATACGTTCAGTGTTTGTAATACTCATACCAATAGAAAAGAAAATCTGTTCATTCAAAATATTTTGAAAAGATATGTTACTCTAATGTACAGTGAGTGTAACGACATTTGTATTTTTTAACAGAAGGAAATAGCTGAAGCTACAGAAGAATAAAAAAATGGTTGCAAGTACGTTATGTACTCGCGTCAGAAGTTATACTTCTTTGGCATCATTAAAAAACAATTTTTAATTGCATGCAAATAATTCATTACAATAAAATAATAGAAAGACTGGAGAAAGATAGTCCACACAGTCAATAAAGCTCAATTTAAATTTGTAAAATTAAATAAATTAATATTTTCTTACATTAAGTGGAAGATTAATCATAAAAACAGCTTCAACCTGTGAATTTTTTGTGACGGTAATACACGTGCATCTTCAAATTTCGCTATAATCATTTTTTCATAACGCGCTTAAAGAAGTATAATTTCAAAAATTTTAGTAAGGAAACTTATTTAAGTTCAAGTTTTTGATTCAATAATATTTTTAAAAAAATCGCCTTGAAGATTCCTGTTGGGTCGCAATGTTTTCAATATGGTGGACATTTTGTTTATTTAATTTTGATTATTTCAATTGGATTTAACCAAATCCAAGAAGAAGTAAAGTATTTTTTTGAGAATACATTCTGTACAAAACCATACTATCCTGTATCCATTCTAAACCATACTATATATATAATTATAGAAGAGAAAGTTTGTATGTATAGATGTTTGTTACTCTTTCACGCCATAACTACTGAATGGATTGTAATGAAATTTTACATTAATGTAGCCTATACATCAAAATAACATATAGGTTATAATTTATAGGTTTTAGATTCATTTTAAACCTCTAAGGGGGTGAAGAATGATGCTAGTTCTCACTTGAAGTATGTTACAAATCCTTTTAGCATCATTTCCATCGAAACCAAAATTTAAATTTGTAATTCAAAATATAATTTATTTATCTCTTCTAGCAGTATGTCGAACTGCCCACTGTATAAACTGTGCATATCGCATCGATCTAATATCACCGGAACCATTCGTGATTCTGGAGGTCCTTTTATCAATTTGCTTTTTATCATGTATATGAGTACCATAGCATGACGTACCGGGTGTCACCAACCTAGTGTGATATATGTACATTTCTGTGGCGTGGGGCCAAGGTCGAAGGCCGACTTGGTGGTCCAGGACGCTGACATACCGGGTATCCTACCAAAGTACCACACCAAATAAAGAGAATTAATACGGGGAAATTATTTTTTCTGTGACAATTACAATCCGCGATTGGGTCTGTTAGTATATTTGTAAATGATTTGTTTTAAAACTTCCAAAATTCTTTAAGTAAGGGAAAAACGAAGATATTCAATACGAATATCTATAATAATAATAAATTTTAAAAATTTAACCTAAAATATCAAAATTATCGAACATCAAAGGCAGGGAAACCAACATTTAAAAAAAATCACTCAATTCTTCCAGACAAAACAACAAGGCAATTATATTAAAATTTATAATCAAATGTACTTTGCTATATTTGGATCTTAAAAATTCATACAATCTTCATTAAAAGGAAAATATTCAAATGTCGAACTATGGACTATAATTTTGAAATATACGCATCAAGGGATATGAATGTAATGCAAAATCATTTTCAAAAATTGACATTCAAATATTCATTCACTCTAAAAGTGTATTATTTTAGATTTCACTTGAGATTATTAAAGTTTTTTTAGTATATTTTAAGGTTTTCTTTTTTAAATTCAATTTAGATTTTTCTTGATTTTTTTTTTATAAAAGAAAAAATAAACTTGGTCCCTAGTGTAATATAAACTTTTTTTTGTTGTTATTAAATTTAAAAGAGTCATTACATTCGGAAACAAATCCAAGATGGATATGACCTATATAATCTGGATCAATAACTTTCTGATTCAATAAATTTTTGTATTAGTTGAAGAAAATTTAATTTTCTACGGCAATAAATATTTGTCAAATCAACTGAAAAATTTCAAATATTATTTTGAATATAACGATTGCCAAGGTATATGTTTTACACACATGTATTTATGTTTGTCACCACCTATCTTCTAATCGCCTATCTAAAACTCAAGTGCCCTTCGATAGATCCTTGAAAACAAAAACAAAATTTTTGAGAATTTTTGACGCAAAATAGTTATGCATTAATAACAAAAAAATTAATCAAACCTATCAAAATAAAGAAAATTGAAAGGGGTTTATAAAAAAAAATATATATTTATGTAATGAAAACCTAAGTTAAATACCTGCATTAAGTTTAGCACCAGGCGGGAAAATTTCTTTCGGTTTATAATTCGCAATGGGGTCTCAATATATAGTCTGTTAAACCAAAGTGGAGTTTAGTTTATAGTTTATATTAATTTTGTTGCAATTCTCAATAATTCGTCGTTTTAGTGCATTAATTTTAAATTTTGTGCAGTCGGTTTTTTTATTTCTAAATTCTTTATTTTATTACATATTTATTTAAAATAAAATATAAATTATAAATTTTAGCAAATTTTACTTTTCTTTATATTTTTTCATAGCATTGATTTTAATTCAAAGCTATTGAAAGCTTATTCGTATGTTGCCCTTATATCACTCGGAATTTAATTATATGCATAATCAAACTGATTCTTTGCCACAAACATTGAAACTCACAAACGCAGATTCGTATCATTTATTAAACTCCACTTTCAAAATTCTTTATAAAATTCTTAAAATGTGAAAAAATCAAAAAAATTATTATTTTAGCTATCTAGACAGAAACAATACTTTCTAGTAGGAATTAAAAATGTTTTTCTGTTCCTTCTGAAAATCAATTATTCTAATATCAGTCACTTTTATTTTTACAACATGTCTTCAGCGGGAAAAAAGTAGAATCTGTGGATCATGGGCTGGGTGTCATCAAAATTTATGATGTCGTTGTCACATCTCTTGGAATTATGTTTCATCTGTATTATTTTTAACTTGACAATTATCTGATTTTTGAAATTTACCTGTTTAATTGTGCAAACGCGTTTCAATTTTCCCAAATTCGTTTATTGCTATTCAAATAAGCGCATGGGAAAAATATTTTAAATATATTATTTTCTAAAACACGAATAGCACTTTTTTGAGGTGGTTGAAGCAATAGAAAAAAAGAAGTCTTAAAAATAGGACTTAAGGATGATTATTTTTGGAATTAATGCCAATGTCATACAAGGTAGAGTGATTCATTTACAACACGTCACCAAACTCTTAAATTTAAATTTTAAAAAATTATAATGAAAACTTTGGACTTAAATTTTTGCTTTGCAAATTTTTTGAAAATTACGAGTGCACTTTCGATAGTAGTTAAGATTATTGTAAATGCAGAAACTGTGGGTAGATAAATACAATTTTTATAATTACAAAATTATTATTAATTTGGCCTCGACATACGTCAGTTGGCAATATAACTGATTTAATATATGACAATTAATATATACGGGTAGCATTATTTTATAATAAATGTAAGTAATTTAAATGCAAATAATTGACCGAGAAATTATTACATCTATTATTAATTGAAATAAGTGCGTTCTAGGTGTGTAATATATTTATATTGTTAATGTAATTGAAAATAAATTGAGTGTGGGGCAAATAGTGTTGCGCCATCATCATTACCATCATTATCAAGTGAATGGATTGAGTTCGAACTACAGAATTATAATCATTATATTAGATTCTATATATGTGTTGGCTGTTTGCATAAATATTATCTCTACAACAAATATACTGAAATGCATGTTATGTAAATTGCATAAATTTACATTGGTTTCATAAGTTCGTTTAATTTAATATCATAAACAAACTATGTGATGCGTTCGTGTGGTAAATAGATACTATTAATAGTTCTATCCAAATGACGTTCAAGCTGGAAAACGTATAATGAGTCGAATATAAAAATTAAAAGTAAAATACATCTTTAATAAAACAAACTTTTATTTAAGTTAGTTTGGTAGCCGCAATCCGAAATCAAATAAAAGACTTTTTTTAATATTTTTTACTAATAAATATACGAAGCATGCTATAATAATTGATAAAAATTCACATAAGAATTCAATTGATGTAATTTATCACGGATTATAATTAAATAATTAAAATAATGTAATAAATAAAATATTATTTGACTAGTACTCAACTGTCACTAGATAATACCAACTTTAAATGATTTTGAAAACATAACCCAGAAATGTCATCTTTATTTTTTATATCGTGAATTCTTTATTTTTTTTATATTAATTTTAATATAGAAGTTAGAAAATACATTTAATACACGATTTATTATAAAAATATTTTGTTCAATATCCTTTTGTTGTTATATACCATTAAAAACTAGTTTGAATTTTAATATAGATAACTTTGTCGTTTATGAACCGATTTTCATGATTCATTTTTGTTGGAAAAGAGATATCTCAAGTGTGGTACCTGGACCAGGAAACCAGGATCTGATGTCCCCGAGGGAGAGAAGGCAAAATAACAATTTTTAGTGATTGAATTTCATTTATGAAAAATATTTCTTGGTTGTATAAAACTCAAAAAACTCAACAACAAAAAATATAATACAGTTTTTTGAAAAAAAAAAACAACCTTCAAAAAAACTGAACTAAAAAGGAAATAATAATTTTAAATTAAAAATTTCTATAATAAATTTCTTTGTGACCAATTACCATTCGAAGTCGGTACTAATTTTATCCTTATCTAAAAAATTGATTGGCTGGCTTCGACTAAGAATTGTAATTGTTCACAAGGAAATTATTTAATTTGCGATTTAAAATTATTTTTACTTTATTGTTCATTTTTTGAAGACGACTTATTTTTTTGTGTTGAATTCTTATTTCTTGAGTTATACAGATATCACGGTTTTTTAAGATCAAGCAACTGGTATTTCTGCAAAAGAAATTTAATACATCGATTTCTAGAGCTTTTTTAAAATGACACTTTGTTTTATATGACATCATTTCGATGACTATTCAAGAGAGTTTTGTAGCACTATATAATAATTATAAATAGCTGTGTGTTGTGTCTGCCCCGGACTGTTATCATAATTCATGCATGTTATCAAAACACGTTTTATTTTTGTGTACACAATTCACATAAATTATTATCATTTGTGTTTCTCACTTTAATTTGTTATTGTTTTAATGTTGTTTTTATTTGTGGAAACATTCATTTTAACGTGTTTTACATATTAATAATATATTATATGTGTTATATGAATTTGAATTTTTATTTTAAAATTTATATTTTTTAATCGTACAAACAACAAACTCATACCATCAGTATTCTTCATTAACGTTAGACTATAGTCGATGAAAAATAAAATCATCATCAATAGATAATTCGATTTGGAATAATAAGCATAATATTTGAGAGAGATCAGAATTTTTAAAGAAAAATAAGCACTCTTTTTTATATGCGAATTCAACAATTTTATTAAAAAATGTTTCCATCAAAAACTTTGTACGTATTGAAACTTTTCTTCTATCTTTTACAGTTTAAAAGATCCGTTAAAATCGTTTAAGAAAATTTTATAAAAAGAATTAAAAAATATTCAGTCAACTCCAAAAACTAAAACTAATGATTTTTATGATGAACTTTATACTTTTTTCGATATAAAATGAACGTTTTCTTTAGATAAACAAAATTACATCAGATAAATATCTTAAAACACCATGAAAATCGTGTATTTTTAAAACATGGAGCTTCTTCTGACAGGTGCGTTTGGATTTTTTTGATTTGGCTACACGTTAATGATTAGGTCAATCTTTATTGCAGTACAATTTGCATGTCTTTGGGAAATAGAGGGATTGTCATAATTTATTTTTTTCCGAAAAAAACATTTTCAAACCGATTGTAATAAATGCATTTTACATTAAGAAATTTATTTTGGGAAAAACTCTGAAAAAGTCATGAGTTTTCATGTAGGGATTTTGGATTATTTTGGAGATATTTGGCTGCGAAAATAGAAAGAAGTATAATATAAATGTTATGCATGTCTAGAAACGGATATCCCAAATGAAAAAAATTTCAAATTTCTACTAGATTCAAATAATTCCAAAAATGTGTAAGTCAGATAGGTTTTGATTAAATCACGATTCCAAAATAGTCGACCTTAAATCGACTTCATCATAAGTATTTGATTTAAGTTTTCATTTTAGGCTTCTCAAATACTGTTTATTCTATATTTTTCAGGCTGTTGCCGTTGGAGCAACCTGGCCGAAGCTTTTGTATGATTTTTGTACGCCCTATTAGTTTCATTATTTGAGATGATTTGGTAGTAGGAAAACTACTCTGATTTTTTCGTTTTTCATAGTGACACAGATGTTAGTGTTGATGAATGTTCCTCAAGATCTAAGGAACACGTACTAACAAGAATAATTTTATAAATCGAAGCTGTTTCATTACTTTTTCAGATTTTACCGTATTTTCCAACTTATTTACTGCCACAGATATAAGAGATTAGTAGTCATTGTTGTTTTTCCTATACTCATAATGTAGTATGCATGTCAACAATATAGTATGCTATCTTTACAATTTTTACTCGTATACTTAAGACTCAAACCTAATTATAAAATTTTTTTAGTGTATAACATATAAAATAGATGGTATCTCACAATACTTAAGGATACAAATTTTTATAAATGCTTTATTTACTTAGTTTAAATACAAAAAAATGATTTTTTCTATCTTGTGAAGAAAAAAGGAATAGTGAAATTTGAAAAACTGCTTGCGTGTGTGTACTTATGTACGCGCGCCAGTAGTTAAACTTCTTTGACATCATAAAAAAACAATTTTTATTTGTATTCAAATAATTATCTACAATAAAATAATAAAAGGATTAGAGAAGCATAGGTAACACAGTCAATAAAGCTCAGTTTAAATTTGAAAAATTAAATAAATAAATATATATTTTCTTACATTAAGTGTTACATAAATCATAACGATTTTGTGTGACGGTGATGCGCGTGCATCTTAAAATTTCGCTGTCATCATTTTTTCATAACGCGCCTAAAGAAGTATAACTTCAAAAATGAATAAAGTAAGAAGAAAATTAATTTAATTTCATTAAAATAATCAAATACGTATTTGACAGGTAATATTTTTAAATTATCATTAAAATTATCTCTGTTTTACCGTCAGGATTTCCATATACTACTTTTTTCTTATTTTTTCTGGCTTCAGCTACTTCAGCCATATAGTCATTAACCAAAAGGAATTATTATTTTTATACAAACAACAGTACACAGTACTGCTAGGTGGTCACCCATCCAAATACTGACTGTGACTGTTACTGCTTAACTTTATTGATTGGTCAAGGTCTGTAATGAAATTACGTCAGTCCGGGTCCAGTCCATATACTTCTTATTTCTCAAAACAATTTCTAAACCCTTTTGAGGGCACTACATCTTCAAGTTATTCATTAAACTAGATGTCCACATATACTATTCCCGTGTTTACTGCATTATATATAATCCATAATGTATATAAATAGTGTTATGCGATGTTGTGTGTGAGTAATTGATTAATTTTTATTTGTATAATTTTTTTTTTTTTTTTAATATATCAAAATAAATGTTGTGTTTTTGAAGTGGATAGAAATGAGGATGAGTGCTCCATCTATGTTGTTATACGCGCTATTTGATTGGGTTTTATTTGTTTAGGATTATTGACGCTTTTTTTTTCTATTTATATTTATTTATTTTGTTTTGTCGTTGAATTATTTTTTGTTGTATTTTGTTATTGGCCAAATATCACGTATTTTTTTTTTTTTTTTTTTAATATTAATAAAATGTAATGAATTGTTTTTTAACACAACTACATGTTATGAAATTTTAGTTTTTATGAGAAATGGTACGATAAACAAATTTTTAATCAAAGTATATCAGAATATATTTTTTATTACCAAACGAAAATGTCTAAATACATAGTAAAAATTCCATTACTGATTACAAAAACCAAATTTCAATTAATAGTTTTTATATTTGGCGCTTCAGAGGCCAATTCAATTCAATTCTTTATTCATTCATTTTTTTAAACAATACATAATCGCACAGAATAAGTCAAAAATAGGATGGGGCATATGAAGGATAGGTTAAGGTATGAAGCTATGGCTGAATTTATAAGGAACTATCCCAGTTATTCATTTTGTGCAAACCAAATGGAAAATCATAGAAAACCTTTGGTAGGATAGCAGACACCCGATACTAATGATCAAATCCTCTCGAATATGAATTTAGCAATCTAAATGAAATAAACATAATTATAATTAAAATTTGAAAATGAGAAGTCAAATTTGTATGGAGAAATATCCTTACAGAATAAATATAAATATAAATGTTGTAAACATGAAATGCCTAAAATAGTTAATGTAAGAAATATGCATAAAAATGACTTAGTAATATGTATATACAATATTATAATGTTTTCTTTTTGTGCCTTGGTACATTATTCAGTTTGTTCAATTGTAGAAGAAGGTTATTCAGAAGTTTTTATTTTCAATTGTCTAGACAAATAGATATATTTTGGAATTTTTTAT
Organism: Chrysopa pallens; assembly: GCA_020423425.1. Classification (NCBI taxonomy): domain Eukaryota; kingdom Metazoa; phylum Arthropoda; class Insecta; order Neuroptera; family Chrysopidae; genus Chrysopa; species Chrysopa pallens. The sequence continues at coordinate 137,638,485 of CM035591.1, forward strand.
TTGTGACTTTAGTACAACTGTTTTAGACTTTCAACATTTATATTCTAGTTTTTTTTACCAGAATCATTACTTTTCATGTAATGGCAACAATTTACACACCAATAATACTTGACCTTAAAAGCACTCAATTTTACCCCACAACATATCTTCGATTCATTTTCAATATCGAAAAAGGACAATTTTTTTGAAATTTTCAAGACGGGCCTAAAATAATCTTGATTACCAGTATAATTTAAAATTTTTCAACCTTTGTTTTAAGTTATTTTTTTTAAATCATTATTTTTCGACGTATTCTAGTATTTCAGATGAAATTCCATATGTTTTAACGTAAAATTTGATGCTGGGTTTATTTTCCATTTCAAAGAATGGTTTGGTTTTAAATTTTCGATCCTGATATAAAGTTATTTTTTGCAATGTCTTTAATCAACCTTTGTATTAAACTCTTTTTTGTTTATCATTATTTTTCGAGTTATTCTGGTACCCCATACGAAATTCTACAACATAAAATTTGATGTTCCATTTATATTTGCTATCAAAAAATCATAGTTCTGTTTGAAATTTTCAAAACTGATGTATATTTATTTTAATACTTAGTGCAATTTTTAAAATCTTTCTTTTGTATTAATATTTTTTAACTAGAAATTTTCCAAAGAAGCTTATAAAATATTTGCCTCCAACCGATTAAACTAAAAATTAGTTTTTACACTATATATTTGAAAATATACAATGCAGAAATTTTCATTTATGAATATAAATTACACCGCAGTCAATGAATATTGAGATATCCTTTGGAATACCTAACAAAAAAATATAATATATTTTGATTATATTTTATGGTTATGTAGTACAAGAAACAGGATAAAAAAAAGTGAAAATAATAATATTCAATCGACAAATAAGGAAGTCACAAGGATTCATTTTCTGTTTATACTAACATAAGACACTTCCAATCCAATATATATATTTTTCATAAAGTTAATTCTATATTACAATGTACAGTCTGTTTCTTCAAATAATTTTCTACTATTTTTTTCAAGCGTGTATTGAAGTATGAATCACTGCAAGTATCCTTAAGAAATCAAAAAATTCGATACTAACTTAATTTTCATTTTTTTTTTTTTTTTAATTTAAAGCACTAAATACTCGATTTTCATGTTGTGTTGAATTGCTTATCAAAAGTATTTAATAATTTTAAGTAAGCGTGAAATATTCCGGTCGCTGCGTTTTTGATTACACGAGATACATAGGCCCACTAATCCAGTGGATAATCATTTTTATTGTTCGTCACAAAATAATAGTAATAATAAACTGACATTTTTTGTGTATAATTCAAAATATATACAAAAACATACAAAATAGTTTGAATTAATTTGTTACACAGATAATAAGTTGTTTAACACAGTTGAATGACAAAGTTTTGTTACGGTATTGAGTCTAGTTTCACATTTTGATATTAAATATATAAAATGTAAAAGCAATCGAATCCCCATGTTCGTTTCTTGATAGAAATGTTATGTTTTCAATTTTCTCTTACCTTTCAATAAAACATTAAGTACGTTTTTGGATGGTACATTCTATATAAATTATAATAACAAATCTTAGACGTAAGAAATAATACGTATTTGAATAGGTATAGGAAATAACATTTCATTGCAGTTTGTTTGCTACATACAAAAATCGATTTATATCGTCATCATAAAGACACAAGACAGATGAGAAGTGTAAATAAATAGTAATTTTTTTTTTGTTATTAAAATGACAAACTATTCGATGTTTAAATAATAATATTTCCCGTTTGTTTATTTGATTTTGTCTCGAATAACATAACTGATTAAAATAAGATTGAAAAACAAGTAAAAAAAACGTTATTATTTTTATATCGAGATTATGTTTCATCCGATACATATTTGTTTTAGTTATAACAAATTGGCTAATGTAAAATAAACAGCTAATGTATGATAAGAAAATGAACATTTACGAGAAAACATACATCAATAATTTCCCCTTAATGGAAAAACTATAAAAGTAGCAACTTCTAGTTTTTATTACCTGAGCAACAAGAATCTTTGCGAATGGTATTGCTGCCCAGGAATCAGGCTGCACTCAGAGAGTGCTTCTCAGATCTGCAGCTATCGCAAAGGAAATAGGTTTATCTGTTAATATAGCAAAAACCAAATATATGATTAATAGGAAAGAGGATGCCTGCTCAAAAGTGAAAAATCTTGATTGTAATGGCTAGATTTATGACAGAGCCGATAATTTCAAATATCTAGGTGCGCGAATTAATAGTAAAAATGAAATGTATCTTGAAATATGAGCACGAGTGGTAACAGGAAATCGTTGTTATTATACCTTACGGAAGGTGTTAGGATCATCCTTTTTGAACTGAAAATTAATGATACTTGTATATCAAGTCATTATCAGACCTATCGTATTATATGGTTTGGAGACTTGGTCTTTAAGAAAGTATGAAGAAGAACTGTTGAAAGTTTGGGAATGTAAGATTTTGAGAAAGATTTTTGGAGCAGTATGCGAAACCGTTTGGATGATCAGATCAAATGTGGAAATCTATCAAAGTTATAAAAAACTAGATATTGTAACAGAAATAAGAAAAAGAAAGCTCCAGTGGCTAGGACATCTTGAAAGAATGGAAGACAATAGAACACCTAAAAGACTATTTAATAAAAACCCAGGTGGATCTAGACCAAGAGGAAGAACAAGGGTCAGGTTAAAGAGGACTTTAGGAGAATGAAAATTAAAAATTGGAAAATAAAAGCAACTTATCGAATAGAATACAGAAAAATCTTGGGTAAGATCATGACCCTTCAAAGGCTGTAGCACCACTGATGATGATGAACAAGAATCTTTAAAATTGAATAGGAAATACGTGCAAAAAATGATAATTTTTCCGACTTTTTGAATCGTTTATTGAGTTTGCCGCTGGTCTAATTTAGATCTAAAAAATTTTCGATTCTGGTTTTTCTTTAATTTTATCAATCTTGAAATTTGATCTATTTAAGTCGTACTTTCTACTAGCTTATACTTTTTGAAATCGGAGCAAAAAATTTATATTTTAAATCATGAACACAATACTTCCGAAATCAATTATTTTTCACAAAATTTAAGGTATCACAAAAATAATAGACATTAAAAATGTATTTTTATTGTGTTAAAAAATTGTTGATTTTGAGGTTCTGCATAGCAACAATAAATGTTTTATCAGGTAAACAATAATTCAAGACTTTTCTGTTTTAAAATGTATAAATGACTTTTTAGTTATCCTTTTTATGCCAGCCTAAGGGCCATTAAACTCAACTTAAGACATTCATACAAAAGTTTTTGAATGAAAAATTAATAATTGCTTACAATATTTTTCTCATAATAAAAGCATACTTTATAAATATCTTGAAAACAAATATAAAAATGCGGCACGCAGGAGATGTGAGCGCTTATAAAATTTTTTAAAATATTTTTACAAAATTTAAATGCATCGCATACACATTTATTATGAATTATATATGCGTGAGTTACCCAAAAAACTATAATTAATTCTTTTTGTAATTATTCAAAAATTTTTGTTTAACATTTGCTATACAATTAAAATGCAAACAATTGAACAAATAATTATATTTTGTAGAATGTGAATGATTTATTACAAATTTTGGCTACTTGTGGTGCATGAAACGTATAAAAAGTTCTTTCATATATTGAATAATTTGATCTAGTACAATCATGATTTATTTCTAGTACAATGTCAACATTCGCTATCAACAAATTCGCTTAAAATTAAACAAAAACACAAATTTTGCTCTCTTAGTGTTTATCAACAAAAAGTTTTAATGCGTGAAAAAGGTGTATATATAATATGTATACTTTGTTGTTATTTATAAAATAATAACATAATAACCATTTTGTTTCATAATCTTAATTTTTCATTGAAGAACTTTTTTGCTACATTAATCATCATAATAATAATAACAATAAAGCAGCGTACACACGTCCAATATTCGTCCATAACATAATGCTGTAACGCAATTCCGGCACGTAACAGCAATATTTGTGTGATCGTGAACACGTAACACCTCCGCGTAAACAAAAAATTGTTACACGACGATATTTCCACAAACAGTCGGCCAGTTTCAAAAGTATCAAAAGATGTTGCTAAATTGACCAACAACAACAAAAATACTTAAGTTTACAAAAGTTGCACAACATTATGATAAAAATAGGAGGTATGATGCTTGAGAAGAAATTAAAAAAAAAAATTGGATCCTTGAAAAATGCCTAGAAAAAATAACTGGTTTAACAATTTGTCGTATGTTCGTTTCGTCTTGCGTCCAATTGTATCTGCCACTATGTTCTTTGTTTATGCTGTTTTTTAATAATATCTTTTCAAGAGAAAACGGTTGGTTTACAAGCGTTTAAAGCTTACAAAGCCTCCGGCTTGGACGGAATATTGAATGAAGTTCTAAAAAAAAATCTTCCTAATAACTGGTTACACTACTTGAACAATTTAGAAAATTTTAGAGGCATAGCTCTATTCAACACCTCTTTAAAACTGTTTATTAGCATTATTCTGCGCCGTTTAAACTATTGGGCTGATTAATGTTACTTTTTTATCGAATAACAATCCAGGCTTTAGTAAGGCAAGGGGTTGTCGAGATAATGTTTTCGTTCTTGGGTCTATTATTCACTTACAACTCCGTCTCCCAGGTAGACGAGTATATGCCTTATTTGTCTATATAAGCTATTCATATTTATAGCAGCAACTTTTCGTTTGTGGAGTAAGTGGAAAGATATTGGAAATTTAGAAGAATATGTTTGATAATTCATGTTTTCGCATGTGCAGCTCCGATTTCTAAATTATTCAAACTGAAAAATCGTGTAAATATTTGGTAAGTTTAGTATAATTATTTATAATCAATAGTTAATGTCAAAACTGTTAAAAAAACATACCATCACTGCAGAGAATCACGTGAATGTGAACGTACAATGCTTTGGTCTCGTACCTTACGATACGGTGTTACGGTGTTACGAACGAATGTTGCACGTATGTATGCCGCTTTATATATTTAACAATTAATAGTATAATACTTAAAAATACAAAAATACACGATAGGGCCATATATAATAAATATATAATAGGCGGAAGTTTCTCATATAATTATTATTATATTGCGACCTAATTTTATTTTATATCTCTTGAAACAACCGCATTATTTTAACGCATTATAAACAAGTTTAAACATTTGAAACAAAGGACTTAATGTTATATGTGTATTATAAATCTATATATAACTATGTGTAATCCTTCAACAAGGAGTTAAATATGGTGTAGGACTTATTTTACCTAGTTTGTACGTCACGTGGAACTCATGTATCATAATCTTTTAATCTTTGTATAATCGTTGCTAATTTTTTTTCTTTCAATTCTTTGTGTAATTATCGATATACTTTAACAAATTACTTTTCTTTTATCGTCCGAAAATATCCTTATTTATAATATACCAGGGTAGGTTTTTTTTTTCAAACAAAAAAAATTATATTAGGATGAAACCAATTAGAAATGCAAGATAATATGATAAAAATGAAAGGAAAAATAAATTACGGGCGATTTGAGTTCGGGAAGTAAGGGGAGGGGTGAGTGTGTAAGGGTAAAATTCGGTTTATCTGAATTTCCAGCCAAACTAAAAGTCATATGGAAAAAAGTTAAATTGTAGGTAATAAAAAGATCTACAAGTTTTGTATAAACACTTTTTTCACATAGCCTCAAAATGTTTCGATTGAAAATTAGGGTGCTTTTTCGATATTTATTCTAAATAAGATGAAAAAATCAATATTTAAATCAAAAAAATTACATTGTATTTGGAACATAAAAAGGTAAGTTTTCACCAAATTTCGGAGAAAAAAAATAAATAACCAAAAACTTGGTTATTTCAATTTTTCGCATAAATTTTGAGGTTATGTGAAAAAAGTGTCAATGCAAAAACTGAAGATCTTTTTATTACCTACAACTTTGCCATTTAATTTTTTTTCCATAGGACTTGTAGTTTTGCCGGAAATTCAGATAAATCATATAAATGCCGGTATAAATATTATTTTAGAAGTTAGAAAAGCTTAAAATACTAGTAATTTGAATTTTTTACGATATTCTACAACAATTATTTTGAATCAATTGAAGATTATATTTAACTTAAAAACTAAGAACTCAAAAATACTTTGTTTATTTCGTGCATCCATTGCACTTTTACGCTAATCTTGTTTTTTACGTGGGTACCTTGTTTTCTATGCATTCCCTCTTTTAAAATAATTACTCAACATATTCAAAATTTTTTCGATTTAAAATGTTTATTTCGAGAACTAAAACATTAAAAGAAGGAAAACTTGTAAATTTTCAATTTAAAACATGCCATCTATTACAAACTAAATGAACGTATACAACAGTTGTATATAGAAATCGAGGAAATCTAACTACAATGTTTCTTAAAATACTATACTGCATCTATTATCGAATATGTAAACTATTATATTGATATTTTTTCTATCGTTTGGGGCAGTGAGGGTTCATCGTTTTATATATATATATATTTATATATATATATATATAGAAAAATCAGTTATTTGAATATAAATTTTATTAATTTTCATTTAACTGAGTGAGAATGTTAATTTTCGGTCGGAATATTTCTAAAAACGAAAATGAATGTAACGTTACTGCATTGAAAGTTCACTTTAGAATATAAATATCAAGTAATCTATTTTTCAAAATCAGAAATTTCAAAATAATAGTTTCATAAGATACCAGGGTAGATAATTTTTGAAAACAAAAAGATAATAGTAGGATGAAACCAATTAGAAATGCATGATAATATGATAAAAATGAAAGGAAAAATAAATTATGGGCGATCTGAGTTCGGGAAGTAGGAGGGGGTGAGATGGAAAAAAGTTAAATGGCAAATTTGTAGGTAAGAAAAAGATCTAAAACATTTGTATTTACACTTTTTTTAAATAAGCTCAAAATTTATGTGAAAAATTGCAATAACCAAGTTTTTGGTTTTTTATTTTTTTTCTCCGAAATTTGGTGAAAACTTACCTTTTTATGTTCAAAATACAATGTAATTTTTTTGATTTAAAATATTTATCATCTTATTTTGAATAAATATCGAAAAAGCACCCTAATTTTCAATCGAAAAATTTTGAGTTTATGTGAAAAAAGTGTAAATACAAAAGTTGTAGATCTTTTTATTACCTACAACTTTGTCATTTACCTTTTTTCCATTTAGTTTGGCCGGAAATCGAGATAAATTGTGTTTTATCATTAAAAACTCAACCCCTCCTACTTCCCGAACTCAGATCACCCGTAATTTATTTTTCCTTTCATTTTTATCATATTATCTTGCGTTTCCAATGGGTTTCATTCAACTGAACCAATTTTCTTCCACTTTTTATCACTTTTTAAGGCTAAAAAGTTAGTCGGCTTCTACTCTGGTCTATAAGCCATCAACTAGAATCAAAAATTTATTGAAAATTCCTTCAAATTTTTTTGTTCGATTATGTCTTTCATGGAGACAAGATTTTTAAAATGATTTCAAAACAAGATTATGAAAAAAGGCGCTTATAGGAAATAGTTTCTTGTTAAATATTGTAGAATTCCATAAATTTTCTTTCAAAAAACATTTGCTGTTTTTACACGCGTGGATTGTTTTATCACAATCGGATGAACAGTATGTCAACGAATAGAACACGAACAAAGAAACAAACATAGATTTTTCTAAAAAAGAATTAATTGTATCTGTTTTCATATCATTCAGATTGGATATCTGATAACTATTATATTTTCATTTCGGAAAAGATACACTTGGGGCCAATATGGATTATTATTATACAATACTAATTTTAATTGGATTTATAACAAAAACTATATTTCAAAGTGAAACATTATGAAAATTAATATTTCTAAATAGTGGAAATCCTTCATTTAAATTTAAACAAAATATAAGGTCAATAATGAATAAAAAATTTTATTGGCCAATTCTAGAAAATCTATATTAGGAAATATGAAATAATATAATAATGTTTTAACAAATTTAATAACTGCATAATGAGCAGAGACAGTAGTATTTGGCTCTTTGCCAGTAATGTGATTTCTATGGAACAAAGCGTTAAAAATGAAGAGGGAAGGAAGAATTGATCAAACTGAAAAAATAAACAACTGGATTTAATTTTTTTAGCCAATTTCTATACCAAAATGCTTGGTTAATTATAAGTTCAGACGCTTCGACCTTATATTTGTATAGGATAAGTTCATGGGAGATGGCCGCACGGCAGAAATGGCCAATACAATTACTTTCGGAACTAATTGGTAGATTTTAATAATTTATGCTTAGTTCACTTCTATTATCGTAGGCTACTAGCAGCACGTCCAGATTGATATTGAAATTAAACCAAAATGTAAGCAAATACCGGTTTATGGGTTTTCCAAACGAAAAAGTTTTTTATGTGTACACATCTAGGTTTACGGTGATGAAATTTGAATAGAAATCCGTTTTTATATGTTTTACCCTGATTGGTATTGTAGAGGGGTAGCATTCCAACCTCAAAATTGCCATAAATTCCTAGTAATTCATCGATGTGGCCATCTCTCCAGGTTGATTAAGGAGGGATGAGTACATTTGGTTTTGTAAATATGGACATAACAGATTATACACTTAAAACAGTAGGTCAAAGCTCAGTAATAGTTTCATTTTAGTACCTTATATTGTATTAAGGTTTTACTTAAACTTCTCAAACACACAAAGCTACAGAAAATCAAAAATAAGCAAAGGGGATAAGTTCAGAACTTAAAAATTCAAAGTAAAAAGAAAATAAGAGTCATTTAATTAATAGGATCTTCCCTACCGGATTCCTCAGGAGAGATGGGCCAGTCGAGATATATAGAAAATGGTTTTAAATCTTAGATTTTGTTGATTGTTTTTTTTTTTTAATGTTAAATGATTAATATAGACTGGTTTTATAAAAATATTTCGGAAAAAACACCATTAGTGTGAATTTTATAGCTCTCCTATAAACTACTTTAAACTACGGTCATCTCTCCCGGATTTACCCTATAAAAACATAGCGGATTAGTAGTTTCTTTCAAAAATTCACACAGACTATATTGTTCCAATTGAAGTTACTTTTTTTTTAGAACATTTTAACGATTTACTATCAGATAATTTGAACGTAGTTGTTTTGAAAAGACGAATAATCGGATTGCGTAGTTAAAAAGATTATTTAATTATTTAAGGCAAGATCAAAACTGATTCAAGGTCGGGAAATCATTGGCCAAACACTAAACGCGTGATCGATGCTGATTGGTTGACGTAGTAATTTGATAGATACTTGGAAAGTATAAATTGCACATACACCAACATACATGTGTGCAAATCGTCACCAAATTAACAACGAGTAACATCTCCTCAGAGAATCATTACAACTAGCTAATTCATACTGATGATGACTACTTTGTAGTCGAAATTCGTATACATAAAAATACAAACTAATTTGATCTAGGAAATTGGGGCAAAAAAATTTATTCGAAAAATCCTAGAGTTCTCATTAATAATTAAAAAAATATGAATTTTCAGTTTAAGCTTCTCTTTGACTGTATTTCTGTTATATTTATTTATTTTTTAATAATGTTTGAACGAAATGACGTACAAAGACTAAAGTAAAAATTACGTTAAAATTATATTCGTAAATATTTATTTAAATTTTTTTTATATGATTTAAATAAAAATTTTTTGTGCGCAAATAATGATGTGTAAATTATTGTCATAAAAATTTAATTAAAAGTATTTTAAAAATGGAAAAGAATAGAGGGTTTATTCCAATATTATAAATTATAATTATATATTTTCCAAAGATGCAAATGAATACTTTAGTATTGTTTTCAATACTTATAAGACAAAAGATTTTACATAATATGTACGACGTATATGTACATTTCGAATTGATATATTGAGTGACAATTAGAAGTAGGAGACCAGAAATATTTAAGAAAATTGTCGGTAATTGTTGTATTTATAATTCCTTGTTTTAAGGCGGTTTATCAACAACTGATGTCCTGACATAGAGTAGTGTGCTTCTATGCTGTTAACATAACATGTCATATACGTTGTATTTATTTCAATTTTCCAGCACAAATAACTCAAAGGAGCTATCTAAATGTAATGAAATGATATATATAATGATCTGAAAACCTATAGCTTATCGAATAGTTTTTCCCGTAAATCGAAGGTTAAAATCAAAATTTGAAATTATATTTAGGAATGCTTTTTATAGAAAAATTTTTCGACAAGCCCTTCGTTTTCTTGTCAAAATTGTGGATACCAAATCTTACAACATCTGGATAAGTATTTTTGGAGTTATTTATGGTGGAAAATTGTAAGCTTCCAATAAATATTGATAGGCTGATTGTAAGGCTTATAAAAGTAGTTAATTATTGTACTATTTATTTACAAAAAACATTTTATTTACAAAAATTTCTGTTTGTTTTAGGTAAGTTAGCAATTTTTCATATTGCATTTTCATCATGAATCTTCACTGTTGTAAGTAATTTGATAAATTTTAACAAGTTTTGTATTGTCAAATCAGTTTTAATATAAAATGTTTAGTTATCTTATAATTTTTGAACTAATATATATAGTTTTGTAAGCAAATAATATGGATAGCAAAAAGTATTAGATATAAACTTATATGCAAACATTTTATTATTAATATTGAAATGGAAAATTTTCCGCTTATGTCATTAAAAATAATGATGAATTTGTAAAATGTAAATAATTTGATACAAAAAAAAAAGCCACCAAAAGACATTTATTCGATCTGGCATGTTCTATCCATGAATAATTACAAGCAGATGTCTAAAATTTACCACTTGGTGCAATAATTATAATAAAGAAAATTTTATCCCTATAAACGAGTAATGGCTCACCTTATTTGAGACCGTTTAGTTCTATCTTGAGCCGATCTATATACTCTCGACCAGCATTCACAAAACCAGTCAGGTCGTCTTTCAAACGTCTAAATTTTTTTTCTTTCGTTTTATTCTTTTGTAATTATAAGGAATCCCACTAGTACGGCATTTATCCAAACAATCCGTTGATTGTCGAATTATGTGCTCATTGCCAACTTTGAGTCCTTACATTAATAGTAATGCCTGAAACTTTTGTTTTCTCATAAATTTTTAGTTTTTTAATTAGAATCCAGAATATTTCGTTAGAATAATTTAAGCGTTAAAAACTTTACTTTTGAAGTTCACCACAATGTTGGTTTTCATTATGTGTTTTTTAAGAACAAATTTTTCACCCAAGCGTTGGTTATTCTGTGGTTCATCTCTCGAATTCCGATTTATTTTCAAAGGATAAAATTTGTTTGTGATATTTAAATACATTTCACTTCATTGATTTTTGCGCCACATATTCTGAAATCGAAAAGGCGATTTGTATTTTACATAATTTTGGTTTTCGTACAATGCATCATTTAGGTTTCGCTCTAATTAACTTTTTGATATCATTTAACTTTCATATTAATTAACTTGGGAATAAAATTACGCCAAGTCCAAATCGTTAATTCGAAAAGAACTGACCGTCAATTTTAATTTTACGGTCTCACAATTTAGCTGATCGAAAACCAAAATGAATATAATATTAAATAATTTCTATTCATAAATCTTTCATAAGGTACAACCGAAATAAACCGTTAAGTGAACGCAATTAGTGTGTCTCAAACCCCGGGCAATAAAACCATAAGCTCCGTGTAACTGAACGTAGACTTCTTCATGCATTTTTTTATACATTCACAGATCTTTTAACTTCTTACCATGGATAAGGAATTCTATTTCAGTGATTGTTTCAGTTATTAATTGACTTACTGTAAAGTATAAATTAAGCCACCTCTAAAAACAAGTGAAACACATTCTTTAATTACATACTTTAATTTCAAGACTGATTTAATTAAAAGTAAGTCATGAAGAACACTTATATATTTTATACATCATCTTCATGAAACAGGATATAAGCCGGCTAGATACAACTCATTGGAGACTACGAAATTCAACAAGCTGCGGTAGATCTTTAATGCCAGACCTTTAAATCCGATTATTATTCCAAATATTTCTGGTCGTCTTATTTGTTTGGTTACCAGAGAGAATCTTCTTAGCTTTTCCACGACAACCTGGTAAATATTTAAGATTAATACAATCTGTAGATTTTGTAAGTAGTCTATATATCATTTTCTATATCTATTCAAATAGAATCTTTTCTCAAACAGCCAAAAGTTTCTTTGAGGTGTTTCGAGAGCCACTGCTACGTTGGTAGCAAAAATTCTAGAACAGCCTCTGTGAGGTAGCTTTCTGTACACAGTAGGCAATGGTTGAAGCATTCATAGCTTTAAATGGGCTACGATCATAAAATGCATTTGAGATCCTCGGTACTTTGCCAATTCCTTACGTGACTGGAAATTCAAAGGGATAGCTTTCTTATTGCACTGTTAATACAAATGTTAAATTGATAAGTAGTCTCTACAATATCATTTGCCATATCTATTCAAATAGAATCTTTTCTCAAACAGCCAGAAGTGGCTTTGAGGTATTTGTGAGCCACTGGGCACAGCAACGTTGATACTAAGAATTCTAGGATTGCCTTTTCTGTGGTAGCTTTCTGTATACCGTACGCAATGGTTGAAGAGTGCCTTAGCCTTCATAGCCTTGGGCTACAGTTATGAAATACATTTGAGTTCCTCTGTACTTTGCCATTTCCTGACGTGACTGCAAATTCAAAGGGATAGCTTTCTTATTGCATTATTAATAAAAATGCTAAATTGATCGAATAGTTCTAAAATTATTACCAAATTATTGAAAATTTTCCAAAACATATACATTTTTAATCAGGATTTTCTATTTTCTAGTTGAAAGAAATAATTTTCCATTCCGGATTTTTCAAAAACGCACTACAACTGTACCAAACTCTTTCAATTCTCACACACATATATATATGTGTTTTATATTTTCTACAATATTCCTTTGATACGATTGTTTTGTTTACAACTTTATTTACCGCGTGTGCCGCCACGTCGTTCGTTTTCTTCATATACATTTCGAGGTTTCATGCACACCCACTCACAAGTTTTATTCATTTGTTTCTGATCTTTTAATTAAAATTTGAAATAGTTGTTTTCTATTTTTGTTGTTTTATTTTGTATGGTGCGTTTTTTTTGTCCTAATTTTAAATGTGACTTCAATGTACAATCGAATCATGTAATTCAATTGTTTGAGACTGTGATCAAGCTATGGGATTAATCTGATGCAGAAACACAAGTCAAATGAAAAATGTGTTAAGTGGAGCTGGTTTGCAAAGTATTTTTTTGAACGAAACATTTTGATTCATCTCACTATTATTCTAATAGACATGGCGTCTATAAAACGTATGTATGACTGGCTTTTCAGTCTACAATAGACTTGAGAGAGGCTTTCCAAAATAATTACTGAGCAGAATTAATTAGCGACTACTTGTGAAAGTTTGTACAAAAGATCAAGAATGGCTTTCATGCGAAGGTCTCTTTCAACCCTCCGATACTTCTGTTAATCCATTTACCTACAGGTTGAAAGTAATTGTGTCTTACTCACGATAGTATTACGTATGCTTACCACATGACCAAATTTCCTTACAGGGTCGAGCAAATAAAAAAAAAAATTCTCTTTGTGAATGTACTATGTATAGGAGTATCGTGAGTATTTAACACCCTTTTACGACGGTGTAATGATGCATTTCAAAGTATGGTATTTTATTTCATATTGACTACAGTTAAACGTAATATGAGGCTAAATTTAACAATGATATTTAAGTCAGAATACAAAATAAAATTATTTAAAATGTACACAACATTTTTAAACATTTAAAATCATTTTGTTATATTTTATTTTTTTGTGCCAGTATCATTTTTACTATTATTATTTTACTATTTTTTAATTATTAATTATAATTCATGATTAATATTTAATATTGTAAAAAAACAGCAATGCAGAATATAACCGAAAAATAATTGTTGCTTATAATTTGTCCTTTCGAATGAATGATTTTTTTATAAAAATAAATTTACAATGTTTGTTCACTATGAGTAAGCGGATTAGAAAATAATAATCAAAAATGGTATTAAATTAGTTTTACAAATACTATAGTTTGTGTAAATATGATAAAAATTATTTACTGTTAAAATCACTGTAAAATTTGACGATGTGGATGCTTTTATGTATGTGTTGTGGATAGAATTGAATCTATTACAGTGCTAGAAATAGATTTTTTATGATATGTTTCAAACAAAGCATTATTATAAACAATAATTTTTGTTTTTTTACACTTTTTATAGATATTTTACAATTGAAAATTTTTGCTCAATGATTTCCAGTTCTATAATACGCTCTTAAAATTCAGTAAATCATTTTGTTCCGTTTGGATTTTATATCTGTGATAAACAGAATGGGCTGATATACAAACAGGCAAACCAGATAGATTAATAAGACTTAACAAATGCCATTATAATTTTCCTCCAAAACAGTGAAAAAGTATCTTCGATTACATAACTATGATGGCGACCTTTATCATTTTCTCAAGATTCAATCAAAAAAAGCCAAAAAGCCATACCTGTACGTGCAATTTTCTAGTTTCTTCGAGCCGTGATTTTGAAACTTTATGACAAAAGACAATTAGTTTTGAATTTAGAAAGCATTTAAATTCAAAATATTTCTTTTTATTCTAAATACTGCAACTTATTTTCAAGTGTCCGTTTCTTTTCTGAAAACTAATTCGAAATAGATTTATATTGAGATTATTCTACAGTGAAATATTAAAAGAATGTCTTAAAAGGAATTATTCATAAATGTTTGAACCACACTCCATTAAGTAAGATCTTTCAATTTTTGTACACAAATAACTCAAAAAATACGTTTCAAAACGATATGAAATTTGGTATTCACAATCTGGAAATGTAAACGGAGGGCTTTTCACGAAAGAAGATGAAGAAAAGTTTTTGCACACCAAATTTCATTACAAAATTGAAAGAAAAAGTCAAAAGCTTGTGAGAAGTACACTTCTTTATGTAAAGAGCAGTTATTAATAGTCCCTCTTAAGAATATCTGATAAGAATATAAAAAAAGAAAACAGAAGGGAAAATGCGATAATTATCACATCGTTAAAATCTACTATGACACTAATTACATGTTTTATTGAACCTAATAATTAACGATGTTTTATAAATTAAAAAAATAAAAAATAAATAAAAACATATAATTTATTTATTAGTTTTTTGTACTATTTCTAGTAATTTAGATTTTATCATGCTAACATAACATTGTTTATTTTTGTAATAACTTGGAAATTATAAAATCGTATCGTGGTGAATATGATGAATAGAGGTAACATCAATAGCATTTTGAACAAAAGCTAGAAATTGGAAAACTGTGACCTTTTTTTGCATCGATCCGTATAATGAGCCTCTGAATACCGAAACTAAAGTATTGACGCC
This sequence comes from Chrysopa pallens, assembly GCA_020423425.1. Taxonomy (NCBI): domain Eukaryota; kingdom Metazoa; phylum Arthropoda; class Insecta; order Neuroptera; family Chrysopidae; genus Chrysopa; species Chrysopa pallens. Next base: position 137,654,046 of record CM035591.1, read on the forward strand.
AAAATATACTGCTTGTTGTAATGAACAGACCTGTTCCGATTAGTCTCCGACTAGTCGCTATAGCCGACAATCCGGCCACTTTTGAAGTAAGCGACTATTTCGACTATGCGGCTAACGCGTATAAAGAAGTATACCTTCGAAAACATTTTAAAAAATTTTAAACATCTTTCAAAACACTATTAGATTTATAACCATACATAAAACTAATCAAATTTAAACTTGACAACTGCAAAAATGTTTTCTTCAATTTTAATTTCATTTTTGAGGAGAAAAAAATATTTTATTATTGAAATGTTAATAAAATATAAAACTTCAATATTCATAAAAATTGAAATGGAACATTTATACCTTTTTTTTTTTTTAAAATGCTTCCTATAACAACATTATGAATAATTGCATTGAAAATAAAAACTCAATTATATATTAAAACAAAACTGTAAATCAATTTTCTGCACTTTATTCATAATAATAATATATACTAGTAGTTTTAATATACTAGTAGTAGTTATCTTATAAATAATATAATGAATTGTTTATTGATCGAAAAAAAAAAACACACAAACCACAATTTGTGGTTTTTTTTGCCATTTAAACATACTTTGTTTATTATCCAGTTTCATTTATAAAAAAGAATGACGAATCAAATATTTACGGGACGAGAATACTTCTTGGCAATTCGTTCTAGTTGAACCCCTATTTTTATTAATGAATATGTCGATATTTACTGAAGCCTGGAGTCCATTGCATTGTTAAGCAGTTGCCAAGAAGTATTCTCTTACCGTAAATGTTTGATTCGTGATTCTGTTTGAGAAGCCGATTAATCTTTTCGATTTTTATTATTTATAAACTAACTAGCAACGAGTAACATCTCCTCAGGGAATCATTACAACTTACTAATTCATACTGATGATGACTGCTTTGTAGTCGAAATACGCATTTATAAAAATACAAAACAATTTGATCTAGGAAATTGGGGCAAAAATCGAAATTTATTCGAAAATTCCTAGAGTTCTCATTAATAATTATATTTAAAAAATAGTTATAAAAAAATAAATTTATTTATAAATTGTGGGAGTGAATTATTGTTTTAATTTGCTCCTATTATGGTAATATATAATGATTGTTTAAAAACTTTATATTTCTATTGCTTATTTTAAGATCAAATTCTTACATGTTTAAAATTGTGTACAAAATTTATTTATTACGTTAAGAAATTAATAAAAAAATAATAATAATCGGAAAAAGCATTCCAAGTGTTCTAGGGACCCAAACGTTACTATTTTAATTATACATCAGCATGACTTCTTGCCAAATTTAAGGTAATTATTTTCATACTCATAAATAAAAGTATGGAATCAAAATTATTGAATTCAGTTAAATATCGAAACAAAATTATGATTGCCATAAGTTTTTTAATCGCTTAAAAATAATACCGTCTTCAGACGTTATTACGACTTATTTCTGATCCTTGACAAAATCTACTACAAAAGTTTAAAATAATTTCATTATATCATATATTCATAAATATAATAAATATTTATAGCTGACAGAGCAACATTTAATTTATTCTCTTGATCATGGTAACGAAAATGATACCCATAGTTTACGACATCTTCTATCGCACTAGAAGGTTAGAACTAGATAGATACGAATACCAGAATCATCGGGTTGTTGTCACGAGAAGGGTCAGTTAAAAGTTTTTAATGCATTTTATAACATTAATTATAAAAAGTCGTACTAGCTATATTACCAGGACGGATAGGACTTAGTTTATATAGACTAAATCAGAATAGATTTATATTTTTTTGTATTCAAACATCAAACAAGAATTTATGTAAGGGAAGAATTTACTGCTAAAAAACGCAAAATTTTGTTGGCTATGGCTTGAAAATTATTTAATACTAGCATCAATAATAAAATTATATTGGTGTCGTTAAATAAAATGAATATTCCAATACACAAGCTCTCATATCTGTCTCTTATGAATGCATTAGCACGTATACAAATAAAATAAGTTTATCAAAGGAAATGTTGATCTTGAAGAAGTTCAATGTCCACACATCTTACCAACTAAATTTGCATAGTACCCGCATTCAGTATAAAGTTTTCGGTTGAAATTTTATTTTAAAACATTTTCTAGAACTATATATCTACAAAATGATGTTAAATCAAACCGAAACTAATACCAAAAGTAGATGAAAACTGAAAACGGTTACTTACCTGTAACTTATTGCATTTTTTAACTGACTTCAAAAAGGACAAAGTTATCAATTCGCCTGTTAATATTTTTTTTTTTTTATTTCTTCGCGCATAAATTCTTTGGAAACGCTTCTTTCCCATATCAATTTGAAAAATAAATACAATTTAGTGTTAAATTTGCATTCAAATAAAAAAATTTCCCAACACTTAAATATAAAAAAAAAACAAAAATATTTAATTAACATGATCCGTATTCGAAAAAATAAACTAAAAAATAAAAAATAATTTTTAAATAAAAACTAGTAATATCCATGTGAGCATTTACCTTCCGAAGAAGGTGCCAGTCATTTCGTTTGCTAAGAAATTGATTCGTTGGCTCCAACTGAGAAAAGTAATAGGCCACTAGGAAATTATTAATAGAAGTTTTTAATACATTTTTTTTTTTACTTTTTATTCCATTTTTTAAAGGCGGTTATATTTTTTTTTAATAGACTATGATCGTTTGGAAAAGCAATGTAACCTTGTAAAAGCTTTAAAAGTAGCTTTATTGGTAGGTGACAAAACCAAATAGCTCCCTTTGTAAAATCGTATAAATAATACATAAATTATTTTTTTCGAAATCGCATAGTTTTGTGAGCTGGAAAGGGAATGAAATGATCTTTTACTCTTTGAAACCCTACAAATTCGAACTTTTGAATATATATATAAATGGGTTTTTAACCAGAAAAATGTCTTTTAAATAAAACCTTTTCTATGTCGTCCACGCAATATCGATGTTATGAAAGTAAATTCAATAAAGATAAGGTATTTAATAATTCATATAGGTATAGTAAAAATTAAATAACGAAAATAATCTTAATAAATTGAAAATTTATTTTCATCATACTGCCAATCACATACATCATCATCATCATTCATGCCTACGCATAAATCAATTTTCGTGATGCTGTGATATCTTGAAATTATATTGACAAATGCAAATTGAAAAATTGTCTTCTTATCGCATAGAAAATGCCAATTTTACAATTAATATATATTTCCATATTTTTTTTTTCAATAAGCTAAATTGAATTATCAACAGATGGATTAAGAAAGTACGTAAATACAGTGCTGGATTTCTGGTTGGGACCGTGACACCTGGCAAAGGGTGACACTATTTTAGAATTGGAAAAATTTTGTAATTTTAAAATTTTTAAAATTTAAAAAAAAACACAAATGTTGCGAAAAATTAAAATTTAAAGTTTTGTTGTGAATATAAAAATATTTCATTATTAATAAAACATAATCAAATATTATCACGATTCAATAAGATTTTACCGAATACAGCGTGCCATAATTGTCTTATTGTTATACCTTCAATTTGATATATTTTAATATTTATTAAAGCGTTCGTTTCAAAATAGGCCAGAATACGAACCCCGTGTTAATATGGTAGTTTTAACAGGCAGGTTTTCAAAAATTAATTCCACAAGGTATGAAAACTGATCTTCAGTAAACTGATTTTATTGGAACATCCTTAAGTTCTATAGAAGACATAAATACAAATATTTATCTTACGAAAGGACCAAACATTGTTAAGTACTTTTGATTCATACATATCGTTGTAAAAAGTGTCCTGTTTAAAAAAAAAAAAATTTTGTGCCTTAATTTAAAAATTGTGGTATTCTTGTAAATGTTTTGGATTTTTCTTACCAAATATGCATACCAAATTTCCTAACATTTGGAAAAGTATCTTTTGAGTTATCAATGCTGGAAAGTTGAAAGAAATATAAAGTATTTTACTTTTTTTAAGCATACTTTTTTATGTCAGGACTACAATCGTTGATAAACCGCTTAAAATGCCAATATCTCGTGAATCGCTCATCCGATTTGAATGAAAGATTATTGGTACAAATCGATTCATATTACCTTGCATAAATAGTTCTGAATGAAATATTAACGAAAAAACATAAAAAAAACTGCCGTATGAAAATGTGATTGAAACCAGAAAAATGTATTTTTTCATCTTATATCTAGATAACAACGTAATCATGGTCATGCCGTTTCGGAGATATTACTTTTTTAGAAAACTATTCTTTAATGAGTATTTTCACACATAAATGCTGAAACATTATGAACTATTTATCCGATTTAGATGAAATATTTAATATGGCTATATCTAAAATCAAAAACAGACTCTTCAATAAAAAATTCGATATATTTTGTCAAAAATACTTGCAGAGTAGAAACATTCAACTTTGAAGCTTGATAAAACATTATCAGTATATGTTTTTAATTTTTAATACATTTTTGTCATCAGAAACAGAAAGTGTTATATTCTGTTCAAAAACTTTTTTATTTGTTCTCAAGAGAGAAATCACTCACAAAAAAAATAATATATACATATATATATATATATATATCTATAAAAAAATTTTGTATCCAATATGTTGACAATGTTTTCTTTTTCGATAAAGTATCTATTTCTTATTATCTTTTTTTTTTAAATTTTATTTTAAGAAAGAAAATAAAAATATAAGAACACAAAGGTAAAATATTCAATTTTATTATTGATATACATGAAATCAATGTAAAACTTTCTAGATAAGTGAAATTGAATATATATCTACATTATTGACCGAACGAACTGAGATCAAACAAACTACACGGTTATATATTTCGTTTGTCTATGTTTGTACGGCTGTAACCTCCGAGCGTCATGGTCAATTTTGACGATATGTGATAGGCACATTGATCACACTCCAGAAAATTACTGTATAGTTTTTCAATTACTTTTTTAAAAAATAAACTTCTTTGGCATCATTAAAAAACAATTTTTAATTGCATACAAATAATTAATTATAATAAAATAATAACAGGACTGAAGAAGGATAGTCAACACAGTCAATATATCTCAGTTTAAATTTGATATATTCAATAAATAAATATATTTTTTCTAACATTACAGTGTAACATAAATCATAATAACAGCTTCAACCTGTTAATTTTGTGTGACGGTGATGCGCATGCATCTTAATAGATCACACTAATCATTTTTTCATAACGCGCCTAAAGAAGTATAACTTGAAAAAAAAATTAATGATCAGTTTCAAACACAAGACTTTATGTTTCGAAAGCATTAGACTACTTATATATATTCAGGTAACAGAACTACTATTTGAAATACATTTCTGACGAATATCTAGATATTTTTTACTTATTATGGCGTATTCTTATGCAACTGATTGAACTCTTGCTATACAATACCATCGTACTATTTTTTGGATCATAATGCCTTTAAATAAATTTAGTATATACTAGTTTAAACTTTGAATAAAGAATTAAAGTAATTTAGTTTAATGTATCTCTTGTTATTTAATGAAGCATCACAATGTAATTGTCACCATGTGCTAGAAAGCATCTTTGTCTTCAGATAGAGTGTTCTAAATGCGGATTCAGAAGATCGAAAAAGTCTAGATACAAGGGACGTGATTGCGGTTCCCCCTTTAATATACTCTGAACCTACTGAAGTTATACATACATACTTTAACCCTTTTATACACCTTATATCTAATATTATAACACCTAGAAACATCTGGGAGACAAATACTAACATAAAAAACGTAAAAATTTGAAAAAATACAATAATTTTGGCGTTAAAGTAAATTCAAATTATCCAAATGTTATGAAATTTGGTATGAAAAATCTTGACATTAAAACGGTGGGTTAATTTAGGAGAAGACATTTCTAAATATAAAATCGAACTATGAATTTTACTTTTTTTTTTTTTTAGGAAAAATCTTCATGTCTAGATTATGCTTATCAAATTTTATCACATTTTTATAAGTATTTTTTGTGACCTTATCGTTGCGTCGATCTTCGTTTCCCCTTGGAACACATTGTTCAAAATATGGACAATATAAAATTTCAAAAGGCACCTATTTATAGCCGACAGATATTCTCAATTTTGTATCGAAAAATATTAAAAATGTTTGCATGCCTGTTTTCCGCAGATAATTCAAAAACAAAAATAGATAGTTTCATGAAATTTTGAGGCAACTTCTTTTATAGACAGTAGTGGTTATTGCAATAATTATTACAGACCAAGAGCTTTTCCCTCCCGTGAGCTTCGTAATAATACAGTTACTATCTCGTGGATAGAAACATCTGTTAAGAAGAAACTTTTGAAGTTTTTTTTGCCTCTCCATTTTCTTTATATTATTATTCAGAGCATCACAAAATACTGAATGTACAAAAATAAATCAAGAAAACTTTTACACCAATGAATACAAACTTTTCGACCTCTATTTTCTAGGTGTGAACATGTTTTTCTCTTGGCAGATGTTTAGTTTTTTATTTGTTTGTTTTAAATGGTCATCATCACAAATAATTGCTATTATATATATATATATTTTGGGTTAGATAGTCGTCATCAAATATTATAGCCTTCTCTATCGCTTGTGGAGAGACAGAATGCTATCAAGGCTGACGTGTTCGGTTGTATAAGTTAATACTGATTATACATATACCGTGTGTAATTCTTTTTAATTGGATATTACAGTCTTTAATATACATAAACTTGACAGCAATGTATATTAGACAGAAAATGATTTAGTATATATAAACAAAAGATATCGATATAATTATTATTATTGTATGGGAGTGGATATTTATTTCTACGAATTTAAAAACAAATAATTTACTTTTTATAGAAAAAAAATTATTTATGCTTTATTTTATACTTTTATTAAAAATTAGACAAACTAGAGAAGTTAATCTTATTTTTCATGGTTTTCCAATGGACATTCTACATTAACATGTTTTCATTCGATTCTATGGTTAGGAAATACTTTATCAATCAAATTATAAGTATATGATTCTCACAATTTTATCAAAAATTGTATGAATATCTAGTAGCTTCAATATAATTTGAGTTTTTGTAATTATTGAATAATTTTTGTTTGACATGAGCTATATAATTAACAAGCAAACAATTGAACAAATAATTATTGTTTCTAAAATGTGAATGTTTTATTACAAATTTTATATACTTGTGACGCATTAATCGATGAAGAAATCTCTTTCTCGAACTGTTCATGGAACGGATAAACGTCTAAGCTCTGTTTTTATAAATTTTTATTTGCAAATCACAATGAAAATAAATCCTATGTTGTCAAATTGAAAATGTTTTTTCCCATTAAAACAATTCATATAACTTATGGTATATTTTGTGTGCATTATCTTTTGTCATGATGAGAAAAGGCATAAGTTTTGATCTAAATGAAACAACTACCAGCTGATAGAAAATGGTGTTGTTGGTGCCACCAATGTATATACATCACATATACATGGACAACATACTTTGACGCACCCCGTTATGTTCGGTTTTCATCGGCATTAATCGGTTCACGTAGATATTTCGATGTATATATATATATATATATATATATATATATATATATATATATATATATATATATATATATATATATATATATATATATATATATATATATATATATATATATATATATATATATATATATATATATATATATATTCTAATATAAGAATACTTCGAAAATTATTGTTTTCACAGAGTTGGTGTTATTCCTGTAGTAATACGAGCAGTCAGTTGACTCCCGTTTATCGGTTGAGTCTGGTTGTATATTTTCCATGTTCCAATTACGAAGTTGAATGTGTACATTTAGTGATAGAACTTTGCGTTCGTCGTTATATGATCTATCACATATCCGTCTACGAAACGTTAACTTTCACATGATGTTCGATTTAAATAGATAAAATCGAAAATTTAATATTTATAAATAAATAAATTCGAAATCTGTGAAAAACAGTGTCAACATGAGTTTTGATTTTTTGTGACAATTTTGTGGCAATAACGAAATTATTTACTTAAAAGAAAAAAACAAACACAAAAATGGAAAATTCTTATAAAGCATTGTGAGTGATTTTATTGAAAAAAGAAAATACGAGTGCTTTTAGTGTGTGCTTAATTTTAATAGATTGAAAATTTATTTTTAAAAAAATATTGTGAAAATTAAAAAAAAAATGTAATTGTTATTTGATGATATTTGGCGCTGTGTAATTTTAAAATATTGTTGAAAGCATTTAAAGTATGGGAAAATGCTATGATGTTTAGGTATATTTTCGCAACGTACGACAAGTGTGTTTTTTTCAAATGTTTCATAAAAATAGTTTAATCTAAGCTAGCAAAGTCTTTAAAATTATAAAACTCATTAAATATAGTGTATTATATTGAAATTTGCAATACGTACTTAAGTTAACGTCTTCGAAAATTTCTTTTGGTTGGGTATTTTCCACTAGCGGAATCTATTTTCGTTTTATTTTGTTCGGAAAAAAGATTAGTAAATAATAAATAACAAAATCCGTTTTATCGAAAGTCAACTGCCATTCGAAGTATGTTTTGTTTTTTCATTCAAATTTGTTTCTAATAAAATTTGAAACTAATTTCTCGGATCCCATAAAAGGATTCGTTTAGAAAAATTTTTGAAGAAAAAACGGTAAACATATCCGAATTTATGAAAATGTATTTTGATTATATATGCTGGCAAACACTGACTAAAAATTGATCTGTTTATAAAATTATTTACTAAATCAATAGAGCCCTAATTGCCACAATCAGATATAATGATAGAAAAAATTAAATTGAATTTAAACAAGTTTAAATAAGAATTTTGATTCGATACACGATTAACGATATTTGTTAACTTTGGTAGTGAATATAATTGCAAAATTGGTTGTATTACAATCAAAAATACAAAACATAAATGTATAATCTCAGCAATTTTTTTTTGAGGTTCTACGATCAAAGATACAAAATACAACTTAGTTTGAAAGTTTCCAAATATATAAGATTTCGATAATTAATTTTGAACAAATCAATGCACGAAAACTGTGTGTATAAATTTCCCTAAATTCCCTTGCGGTAATGCAATCATGATAATTAGCAAATTTAAAGAATATCATTCTTTCAAAATAGAATATGTTTCCTATTTACCAATTCCTGGGACTTATTTGGAATTTCTGCCTGTAATCTGGTAAAAGACAGTAAAATACTGAATCGATCCTTTCATTACACTCACCATCAAACTTACTGGCCATCAAATGGTTGCTTTGATTTCACCTTTTTGTATTTTATCCATTTGCTATCAGCCGTTATAAATACTTGAGAAATGCAGCCCTTCAAACGAGCGTTAACTTGCTGAAATCGGTTAAGCAGTTATCGATATACCGCCATCAACATTTACTACTTTTGCAAAATACTTTTTAGATAGTCTATTAAAAATTCAGTAACTCATAAAATTAAGGACAATACCGAAAAATCAATCTATACCTCAAATCTAACATGGAAACAAAAAACGGTGTGCTCTATTTAAAATTCAACGCTCTATATTACATGAATGCGTTTATTATGAAACACTCAATATATAAATTTCTTACCTTATCTGATAATTTTCTTCTTCAGAATAAATTGTAATTACAATTTTTTATATTAGATTATCCTTGAGTAAAATTTAAATACAGTTTTTAATTAATAAATAATTATGTATATTAAAAATTTTCATATTTCAATTAATTACTTTTTTTCTACAAGAAAAGCATCGTCTATATTTATTATTGCTTGCAGCAGTAATATTTTATTGAACTTCAAACGTGTTCGTATATTTTTTTAATATACATTTTCTGTGTATTAAACTATGCTTTATTATGCTAAATTTTATAAAATAGATACATTTGACGTGTTATGTTGTTTCCTCGAAACAGTGTGTGAACAAATATAGAAAATAGATTTTTCATTAATTAATTTTATTAATGAGTTTGGTTTTTTAGAGATAATGCTAATGTATCTATATTCTCATGGTCAATATCAATCTACATTTGGGCCATTTTAATCGAATATTACCTCCAAACAGTTCCTGAATTGTAACTGAATTTAAAATAATAATAAAAATGAATATTACATAAAATTATTGTGACTCTAAATCTGAATAATTGTGAGACTTAATTTTATTGGCTGACAAAATAATTATTATTGTTTAATCATTTTTATTGTCGAAAAAAAAATTTACGATTATATAAATCACTGTTATATAATGTTTAAAAAAATATCCAATTTTACGTTTTATATAACACTTATAATGAATAATCGTAAAATCCACCGTTAAAATATTGATTTAATCAATAAAATTATCATTAGTAAGTAATTAAAAGTCCAAAACAAAGTGCTTTTTAAATAAACTTTTAGTGTAAAATTCAATCCATTAGAGAAAATATAGTTTAAATTATACTGTCAATGGGCTTTTAGAATTTTGCAATTTTATTACAAAATTTAAAAAATAGTAAAAGTAATAAAGCTAATATAGTTAATATCCTTAGTTAAAACCAAAAAATATTATCAGTTTAAAAAAAAAACTGCCTGACGCTTCCATAACTGAAATTGAATAATTATTGGCGAAACACCTATATATAAATTTTAAACCCAAAACCGTTGAATTTTTTTCTGCAGAGTATATTTTCCTTGTTAACAAATAAATAACCAATTTTATTAATGGGTTGCAAAATTTAATTTTTTTTTCTGTGATATTAAAAAGTTTGTCTCGTACAAACTAGGAATATTATTCTCAATGACTGAAAATTTCAAGATCGCTACGTTTTTCCAACAAACAGAAATTTTCTTATGTGGTATAAAAACCAAATATGGGACATCTATAATAATGACAATAATACTATAAATATTATATTTCATTGAATTGTTGCTTAAAAATAATTCAAAAAATTATTTAATCTTGAAATGAAAAAATAGTGCTTGTTGAATAGTTTTCCTCGAAAAAAATATATCTTAATATGTATAATTTTTTATTTGTATTTTAAGAATGTTTTGTCATAATTTTGGGAAAATTCTTTGACAAGTCATCTGGTTTTATGTCAAGATTATGCGTACCTAATTTTATTACAGATGGGGATTTTTTTGATTAAAGCTTTGGTTGGTTTTTCTTTTTAATATAATTTGATTTGGGCGATAATTTTTGGAAAACCATGTAAATATAATATCATAAAATTTTAATTAATTTCCATTTTTTATCACTAAAATTTAAATAATTACTTATACAATATACTGTTTCGGTTAATATAACCATTTTCCAAAAAAAAAAAAATTAATTTCTGCAACCTTTATTTTAATATACAAAATTTTGTTGTTGTTTTTTGTTAAAACAAGTTAAAAAAAAAAAAACGCAACTACGCAAAAGTACAAAGAAATACGCAAAGTGAATGAATTATCATTTCATCATTCACACCACAATATTTAGATCTAAAAACATAACAAAAATTACTTCTGATTAAAATAATATTAAAATTACTTTCGATCAAAATGGACACATCAGAAGTACAAAACATTTAAAATACATTATGATAAAAACACAAAACTGTTAAAAACAAAACAAAAAAATTAAAAAATTATGATAAAAACACGAAATATTTAAAATCAATTATCAACACAAAATGTTGCAGAACTGGATTAAAAATACTGAATAGATCTTAATTGATTATTAAAAACAGTGACAAGATCTTCCTGGTCGTTTAAAAGAGCCCGAATTAGTTTTATTTTTAAAAATCTCTAGTAATATTAAGAGATTTAATCTTCCACTTTTAATAAGCTTGAATAAAATTTCATAGACCTTATGATCATTTTCTAAAAGGTCTCTCCTTCTGCCTCTAATTTTGAATGATCTACTTATTTGACCCTGGTACAAACTTTAGCTCAAACGATAATTTCCTGACAGCTTTTCTCACTCAAATGTGCTTTTGTTATTCATTATAAGGTTGTCATATTTCACAGGAGCTTTAAGCGCCACTTTTGCATCTTGTTTTTTCAAAATACTCCGAACTTTTTCCAAAGTTTTCCTTTAAAACATCACAATTCATTATGCTAATATACCCATAGAAATTTATGTGCTTTCCATTCTTGGACACACTGTAATTACGATATGAATGTGTATATTTGTGTGTGTGTACATGTAATCAAATATCGTGTATCCTGGGGGATACTTCTATACACCACCACATTCTTATATAAACTTATTTTTTTTATCATTCAAGAGAAAAGACGATTATGAGAGGTACTACAATTTTACGACACGATAAAACCAATAAACTTAACATTATTATTGGCTACAAAAAGCTAAATATATTCCAAAAAGATAAGTTCCGTATGATAAGTACACATGAGTTGGCACTTAAAACACTCCAATTGTTTATTTTTATACGGTAATCTAGCAGAGTACAAAGTATTCAAGATATAATTTAAATATTGAAATAATTTGAGACTACTTTTTAGTTGCTGCAAAGTACATGCGCAAACTTTTTTAATAATTAAAAGAATTGAGTCTTTAAGATTCACTGCAGCCATGATAACACGCTGATAGAGCTATTCTAAAATCAAAACTATAATAATACAGTATAAGTACTTAAATAAGTTGCTTTAATGGTGTACCAACATCTAGTCAATTAATAATCATACTAGGTAGCCTTACACTTTTTTCAGCAGCGATTGATGTTTCACGCAGTTTTTTGATAATTTTGGTTCATTGAAGGCACCTAATTTTAGTACTTTACTTTTATTATTGTATATTTTTATTAAAAAATTTTTTTGCAAGCGTGATATAACGGCAGAAATGGATCTTAATGGCAATTTAAAAAAATGCACCAAATTCTGAATACTCTTTTCTGTTATTATAAGATGTCACTGCTAACTTTATAATTTTTTTTAGCAATTATTCATGTTAGTGAATCAGTGCAGTTATTTTCCTGATAATTTTGATTAAAATGATTTATTGAATACACATTATAAAAGCACCTAATTCTGTTACAGGCACTTTACTATAAACGTATTTTTCATAATTCACCGGTGACAGTCCAGTCACCGGCCAGCCATGTCCGTCACGTGTCAGTTTTGTCACAGTTCAATATTCCTGTTATCCTTGTTCCTTTAATGGTTTGTGTATTCCCACATTAACACACTACAAATAATGTTGTCAGTCTAATTATAAAAATCGCGTTGGCGAAGAAAAGACGAAACTATGACTGAAGCCACCCTAAATCTCTCTGAGACTGAACTGTAACGGATAAAAACAGGATACCCTCCATTAAATTTCCCAGAAGAATCTCATTTCTGGCTGGGGCTGGATGACTGAAATGTTACGTAACTGATATGTGTGAATTAACTTTATTAGATGATGTTCTCAACTTTATAGGCGAAAAGTTTATTATTGCCCGAACGAGGTTAGGTCAATGGAATAACTAGACTTTTTTGCATAACGTTTGACTGCGTCTATCTATGTCTATTCCGCTGTAACATTCGAGCCCGTGGTCCAATTTGTATGAAATTTGAAGGACACATTTATGAATTTTTTTTAAATGTATAATTGTTTCAAATCGGACTATTAAGCATCTAATGTAATAACAAATTTTTAAATTTTATGATATTCATTCATTATGATTAATTTTATATCAATATATTAGACATATAAACCAATTACGCTTTTATTTCTACGCTTCAATAGAAGTTTATTTATAAATATGCTTCTAAGAATTTGTATCCGGCATACACTTAATAAACATACATTAAGTTCAAAAACAATTTTTTCTCTATCCTGTACTGTTTTTTTTTTTGTCATTTCTAATTCTCTCTGCCTGTAATCTGCAGTATGCTTCATAACTATTCAGTTAAAATAAAAGAAGTATAATTGAAACACGTTCTTTATACATAAACATTATAATAGTTAGCTTAAACGTGTTTCTCACTTCAATCATCAAAGTGTTTAAATATGAAACTGACGACAAAATATCCTTTGAATTCAATTTTTGTAATCTTGTTTGTTAATCATCCTTTGAAGGAAAAAAGAAAACATATAATAAAACTGCACTAGAAAAGCTACACTAATACTATACAGGATGTTACAAAAGGAGTCGAGCAAAACTTATCTAGAATATTGGGAAAGATTGTAGAAATTAAACCTGAATATAATGCTCAACTTGATCACTTTTCGTGTCAGATTACAAGATAAATTTTTTTACAAGGTATATAGCAGTCAAAAAAAGTCGTTATTAATTCTACAGTCCTTAACTTAAAAAACAAGCAGATATTTTTTTTATGTAGCAAACTTATTTTATGCAAATGTGAGGTTATTTATCCATTTTCTATAATTGTAACACTTTTTCATGTAAAAATCAATTCAAAAAAGAAAAACCAAAAACTTACAAAAATCTTCACACTAATTTTTAGGATTTGCGTCAAAAACCGATCGTATTTAACGCAAATCCTCACATTTTTTATGTACATTTTGAATAGTTTGTTTGGAAACCTAAGAGATAAAATCCACTTAAAGATGACGTTAAACTCCGGGTGCAAAAATATTCAAAGAGATACATAATACTTTTAACTAAAAAAGTAGTTTTAAAGAAAATCTATTAGCGTTGTTTAAAACATAGGTTGGTTGATATAAAAAATGTTTCCAATGAAATAAGTAATTCAAACTATTACCTTTTACACACCTGTAACGTCCGGTAAAAATTGTCTTCTGCTTATAGCTAGATAAGTTATGTCCAATTAAATTCGATTTTTTTTTTCGTTGTTAAGAAAAATTGTTTTATGTTTTGTTTGAAGAAACCATTTCATATTGTATAGTTTTGGGCACATCGAAAAGAAAATATTTAATTATCTTTATTATGACATTGTAAAAGAGTCGTTAAATCATATTTTATTATATTTCCCATGATGATAAAATTCATTAAAATTTATTTGTATTTATTATATTTATGTTAAAAAAAAATTGTCAAGATATTCTAAAACCGGCCAAAAACATTTCACTATTATTGATTAAAAAAATATTTGTCTCCGTTTATTAATGATTCGTGTCGTTCTCTCGATTCGTGTCATTCTGTTTTTCGGTGTGTGTACTCATACAGACGAATGGGTACAGCTCAAATCCTACTTTTCATCCAAACCTTTTTCGAGAACGTAGGAACTTCATTTATTAACAAAGGATATGATAAAGAAAATATAGGCAGTTATAGGGCCTGCCGATTGAAGTGAATTATTATTTTCAATTTGGTTTTCACATCTTTTGACACTTTGAGCTACAGTTATAAGCATGCTTATATGGTTTTTTACTATTCAAATATATTATGAACGGTTCAACATCATGACAAAACTTCCCTCATAATATATTCACAGCACTAATGTTGCTCAATACGTCAGCTGTATAGCCACAGATATACTGCCATAAGTATGTCGGTGGCATTCGTATGTCAGTGACGCAAACCCATAAAATTTCTCCCTACCAAAAAACGCCCAAAGCGGATAAAGAAGCTTTCACTTTTAGATTGTTTCTCAATTTTTATAAAATAAGTTTATATAAACAAAACCAATTATAGCCAAACGTAATTTCTCGGCCAAAATTATTTAAGATTTTATAAAAATACACACGCTATCGAATAGCAATTACTTTTCTAAAATACCTTTTAAAACATATTTTTCAGTTAATTTAAAAATATTTTTAATTTTTTGAGAACGATTATAAATTATAGTGAGTCAAAAATACTGTGATATTGTGTTGCTTATATCGAAAAAATAAATTTAAATAAAATAAAAATAAAAAAAAATAATAAGAATTTAAAATTTGAAGAAAATAAAAGTGTGCCTTTTAAAATCATTAAAAATAAATTTAATTTTCAAAAAAAAATTTTTTTACAAAACAATTCATGTAAATTGTAAAAAATACAAATATTTTAAAGAAATCATGTTATTTGCTTCTTTGTAAATACGTTTAACAAAAATTTGCATAAATTTCGCTTCAAAATTCAATAAAAAAATAAATATATATTTTCAATAAATTTTATTAAAACTATTTCGAATAATCTAAATGCTGTACCATCAATGTTCAAATATTAAAAAAATGGTTGAATCAAATACAAATTCAGCATCGACCTTATCAAAATGTTCACAAGGCGAACAAAAAGGACAATCACATACAACATTTCCTTCCGTATCTGATAACGTAACGATCACTGAACAACCACATTGTAGTAAAAAACAATTAAAATATGTATATCCATTAACATCCTCTTTAAAAGCACCATCTGCATCAACTGCCGGAAGTAGTAATTCATGTACAAAAAGTATAATCGCATCAACATCTGGTACAACATCATCCACATGCCCGTGTCCATTTCGTGATATGTTAAATAATTCATCGTTAAAATCGAGTGAACCACCAATTAATAGTGGGGCAGGTGGGGCAATAAGTAAACAAGTGATAAAAACCTTACCAAAACCACAATCATCATGTTCAATAAATCGTCGTCGACGTCATAAAACGGTACATTTCGGTGATAATATTTTAATGCAAATATGTGCGAACGCGAATTTAAATTATAATCGTAATAATAGTGGATCACAGAATTCATCATTACAGCGACCGACAAAAAATGTAATCGATACACGAACAATACCGCAAACACGTGGCAAACATCATCCGGATACAATGGGTGTACATCATACGTCACATCATAGTCATCGAAGTGGTAAATCACCGTCATCAGGCACAACACATCATCATCGTAGCGGTAGTAAATCACGAATAAACACGAGTGAGAATAATACGTATACAACAGTGATACCAACAAAAGATCAACAACAAACTAATAATAAATTTGAACCGAATGTTCAACAATTATTTAGTTTTATCGAACAAGTGTTAAGTGCTTGGGTGGCTGAGGAAGGTTTAACGTCACAGGGTGAATTAAGTGAAGTGGATGAGAAAACATTAGCGAAAAAACGTTTTCAATCAAAATGTCGTAAAGCTAAACGACATTTTAGTATCAAACAACTTGTTGCTGAAGTGAGTGTGTTAAATGGTACAAGAGCAATGGGTTCATTACGTTATCGACATTTTCATTGGCAGGATAACATTACGTTTGATGAGTGTAATGAATTCTTTTTACGTAAGGTAAATAAATATTGTATATATGTATCTTATATATGACGATCATGTTGCAGTTTAATATAAGATTATATAACAGATTATATCATAATATTTTCATGAATTTTCTTTGACATTTCAAGAAAATTCATAGTAAATATTTTTTCCTATAAACTATACTATCGCATTAACCTTATGATGAGAATATTAACTATTTAATATCAAAAACAAGTGAAGATAACAACTTACAGAGTTAATTTTTTCGATACTCGATATATGATTGAATTTAACTGTTAGGATAATTTTTAATAAGCATTCATAAAATACTCTAAATATCCAGTCTACACAATTATGTATGTATACATGTATAATAATATGTATTGTAATTACTTATATGTGTTTATTATCGAAATTTGAACTAAAATTTCTTGGATCTAAAACATTTTACGAAAAAATATTTCAAACAATAAGTCATTTGTTTCAAAAAAAAAAAAATAAACATTTTTTATATTTAATGTTTCATAGTTTAAAAGATGGGTCCAGGATTCCTTAGACACAATGGACCGATTTTGTATTTGAGTTATCGTGATGACGGATGGACGGACGGAAAGTCAGGAATGGATTAATTAGGTATTTAAATGAACAGCTATACCAAAATTTTGTTTGTACGGTCAATATTAGGTAACGTTTAAAACTTAAGACCAAGCCTAATATACTCTAGACATATTATGTATATCGAGTATAAAATTCACGTAAAAGTATCGTTAGTATCCAAAATAAAATCGAAAAACAAGAAAAACATTATCTAGACTTTACGTTGATAAATTTACTGATTATAATAAAGGAATGAGATTGTTGTCAACTTTATGTATAGATAAAAAATGTCAAAAGACTTAATGTAATTGGGTGCAGAAGTCACAGTATTAGAAAATTCTAAATTTGTTTATACTGATTAAAGATATTTTGATACAATTGTCATTGAAATTTGAATTCGATTGAATTCAAATTCAAGTCTTTAATTCGAGCTCTTTGTCTTTGAATATGAATAATCAAAGTTCGGATAATTTACATTGCGAGCAATGAGGAATGTGCGTGTTAAGTGACGTTCTAAAACTATCAGTCAGAATTAAAAAATATTCAATATTAATTATTTCTGAATAAAAAAAAAACTTAATCGCCGATTTGTTATTCATATATAACAACGGAATGATTAACAGTACATGAAAAAATATACTAGTTTAACAAAATGTGTGTATACGTATATATGAGTAGTGTAGTAGTGTGTAGATAACCTTTCCTTCTGTACAGTAGTAAACACATATGTAATGGATCATTTTTACTTTAAGCAAACTTAGTGTTACCTCGCATTTGATCCATAAAATTTTAACTTCTACTGTAGCAGAACATCTACCTTAATTTTAAATTCAATTAATAGTTAGATATGTTATTCGAGTCGTCATATATGTGTTGGTCTCGAAAATTTACGAACAACGCTACCGTTCATAAACTGTTCTTAATTGAAACAAACATTCGATATATTATTGTTATTGCAGCTATCGTTATTATTACTAAAATATAATTAGGTCAATCAAAATTTATTAACACAATTTTCGTTTATGTGATTTTAATTCGATTTATTTCAATGCAAATAATTTTCGAATAAATTATGTACGCATTAAATTATTTGATGAAATAATAATGAAGTTATCGGTAAAATTATAGGTTAATTTAAATTTACGAACTGTTAATTTTAAAATATCTGATTAAGTAGTTATATGCATAAAATTTTCCGATGAAAATTTTAATACTCCAGTTTATCCGGACCATATTAGATATCTGATGATGCCCAGCATCTTACCATTTTACTTGTCACAACAAACCAAAATCGTTACAAATTTAGAAATTCTTCATTGACGAAGAAAAAACACCAATTCGGATTTGACGAAATTTAATTAATTTTACTTCCATAATAAAACTTTTACTGAAACTTACCTGTGTTTTTCAGTTATAATAAAAATGACGTGTCAATTGACACGTTAGTCAAAAGTAACCGTATAACTTTTGACTATCCTATGGCTTTAAATTGGTCCAAATTTTATCAAAATTGGAGAAGCAAATTTTATTGACGATTTTTTAAATTTTCTTACAGTACCACAAAAACCACGCAACGTAGTATGAATGTAATTTCATTTGGCTCATAAATCTTGATTATTTATATTAACTTCCATTTTAAATTTGTAATTATCGACCTCACAAACTTCCATAGAGTGAATTTTTCAGATATTTTTTTTTTTTTTTTGAAAATCTAAAAAATGAAGCACAATATTTTATGCACTATTTCGCCCAATGAATATTTACACATTATAAAACTTCTATATACTGTTCTGAATAGAGTAAAACCATCCAAAAATTTGGCTTCCAAATGCTACGTATATTGATACAATTGTTCACAATACATATTATAGCCCTTAAAAGATTGCCTCAATATCGTCAGCCAAATTCTTTAAACTTTTAAGCACCATTTTGAAAAGTTTGTAGGACGAAGAATAAAGCTGAATATTATTTAATGAAAAAATTTTACTCAAATCTCTCTTATATTATGATACAAATTTTCTCAATACGTTTTACATATATTTATTGCTTACGTATTTCTAAATTCTCTAGTCATTCATAAACATACACGTAAATTAATTGAATATATAGGTACGTTCTTGCATATACATTCATAAAATAGGTAAATGTAATATTTGAATTGCTTATGAAAGGTTGTAGTAAGTGAGTGAGTAAATACCTTACCTACTTGCATAAAGTACAATAAATATTATTCATATTAAATATATACTATGTAGTTATCTCTATCTATGTATGTAATATCTGCAAATATAACCAACATATATATTATGAAATAACGCAATAGAGTATAATAATAACAATATATGGTGTATGTGAATAAAGAACGACACACCAATAACTTACAATTTTACAATGATTTCAAAATATACATTTTTTTACAAGGCTTTCATATTACAAAGAAAAAAACAAGTTACACTTCAGAGGAGGAAAAATGAAGATAACAAACAAAGACTATTTTTAATTAGCATTCGTAAAATACTATAAATATCTAGTCTATACAGTTATATATGTATACATGTACAAAAATAATATGTACTGTTATTACCAATTTGTGTTTATTAGCCAAATTTTTGAGCTAAAATTGTAGGGAACTCAAACATTCTACTAAGAAATTTTCAAATAAATGCTGTTTGTTTAAGAAAAAAGAAACATTTTTTACTTTAACTTTTATCCTTTAAAAGTTGGGTCAAGTACAAAAATTAAAGTTGGGTCGAATAGAATGATACCAAAATTTGACATTGGATAAGCTGGACACAGAGAAAGAAATAGTTGGATGTGATTTTGTGTCGTAACTATCTCTAAATGATATCTGAGTTCAACCCACGATGAACTCCCTAATGGGGACAATAAAGAACAATAATTTGTTAGTTATACAGATAATGCGTATTTTTTGTCCTTTTTTAAACAGTTTTTTATCCTCATCAAAAAACAACTGTTGCAAACTTTCTCAGTTTTAAGCATTACGCGTTCAATGAAAGCAATTGGTCATTATTTTCGAGGTAATTGAGAGATGTTTGCGTGTATATACATCAAACGTTTGGTTTAGGTTCTTGTTCTTGAAACGGAAGGATGTTTCAAAATTTGGGATTCCAAAAATCAGCCCAATATAATGATTTACTTCTTCACTGTGGTTTTAACAAACCATTGAAGATTTATGTCTTTTTACATAACTTTGTTTTCGAAATAATTTATATATGAATCGTAATAAATATCTTGTGTCTTAACAGATCAAATTTTTCCTTAGCCATTATGTTCAATGGAAAATGATTAAACCAACTTTGTTTAATAGTAATTAACTTTTTGGCAGAATGCAGTCCACTGTAAATTTAAAATTGATTCCATGAAGATTCAATATTTGCATGTCACAAATATTTACTAATGGAAAACTTTTTTCTTACAGTGTATTCAAATTATTTCTACAAACACAACTGAGACTAGGAAAATTGATAGTGAAATGAAAGACTTTAATCTAAAACAATGATGAAACGATCAAATTTCACCATAGTTCATAGAAAATGCTTATAATATTAAAAAAGTTCAACCAATGTCGTCGAATAGTATGAAGATGAATTTTGTTTTTTAATTTTCCGGGTGAATGTCATTTACCCGTTTGTATTTCTATCACACAATAAAATACTCAAATAACTTGTATTTCTATATATCATAAACAGGTGTTTACAAACAACTAGGTCAGAATTTTGTTTCTTTGAATTAAAATATATCTACTTTTGTCATGAAAGTGAAAACAAGGCTACGATTCTTAACTAGTTTATGCAGATAAATTAATTTTGGAAAATTGTTGTTTCATTAATGAAACATTAAAACTTTTATCATAAAAAGACTTACATCAAACAATAAAGTTTTCGTCATTCTTTCTCAGAATTGCTTTCACAAATCTACTAAAACCCTTTGAACATTTAATGTTCTGCGAAAAATTTGTATGAGGATGACTAAAAAATTCTACCATTGTATAATATTTCATTGTTTTCTACGTATTATATCAATAGCCGGAAAAATTTTTATTTATGGTAAGAATAATTCGCAGAGATAATCTTGTAATTTAGTATTTTAGTCCTGAAAATTTCTTGTCTTACCTGAGAGCCTATCCAGCTTGACTTTCATAGACTTGTAATAAATTATTTATAAGATATTTACTGTAATTTTTTCTGGCTTTACTAATTATAACATATATTTTCTCGATAAAGCTATATTTTATATATATGTTACATAACATGCACCCATTAAAGTCAGTGTTTTCCCACACACAAAAGCCAATCTTGTTTTGGAACAAATGACAATTTTAAGTTATAAGAATTAATTAGCTCTTCAATTAGAAATTTTCCAGTTTTTCGATATATTTTTACCGTTCTGTTTCTATGTTCCAGTAGGAGAAAGATTAAATGCGATCAATGGTTGATAGGTAATAACTTTCGTAATAAATACTTGTTTATAGACTTCCCCACAAACATCCCAATTAGAAAGAAGTCGTTATTAAGACTTCTTTAAAATGTCTCAATTATGGCGTCGTGATGATTTCTTTTTGAAGAAGTAATAATTAAGAACTCTTTAAGCAATCAGTTTTCTGACAGAAGAAGTCACAATTCTGAAATCTTTTATAAGTCTTTTTTAAATTACCAAAGAAAGTCAAAATTATGAGCTCTGTTATTTTTAAGAGTTCCGTAAGAAGTGTTTTATCGAGTTTTATAGGAAGTCAGAAATATGAGGTTTCCTTAAGAACTCGATTAGATTTGATTTTTCTGATATTCATTTAACTCAAATTATGTTTACTGTTTTCTAATAATAACCTTTGTATGTGTTATCAGAAGGATATATAAGGATATAATAATTTTGGATTTTGACATTGTATTACTTATTAAAAGGGTAACAAGTTCCAATAATTTCCAATTTCTTCCAATAATTTCAAAAATGTAAATGTGGTGTTAGATCTCTCACTAGTGTAACGTTTGAGAATTTACTATATTAAAACTTACAAGTTATCCCGCTTTCAATTACATATCTGCCATGAATTTTATGAAAAACCAATACAATTTTAGTGTTCCAGTCCACCTAAAATTAAATTTGATTGTCAACACACAAAGATTTATTGAATTTTGTTTCAAAGAACAGAAATTTTGTCTCAAAAAGAAAGAATCATTCACTTTTAAATGGTAACACAAAATAAGTGTTAGTTCAATAATTATTTTAGTTTCAAAACAAAGTTCAAGTAATGAATTTAAAGAAATATTTAACGGCTTAAAACTATTTAGTTTATTTATTTAAATTCCAATCAAGTATCAACATTTTTAAACTTCAATAAAGCACATATTTTTATATCAAATTGTGAAAAAATGGGATAAGCCATTTTATAAAATTATAACATTGTTTTGATGTGATAACATACAAAAACATTATGTTCAAAATATTTTTGTATGTTGTCACCGTTTTTGACGCAAAAATACACAAAACTTTTTACTGTGTAAGATGAAATAATATTCTGACTAATATATGAGTGGATTTCGAAGGAGCCCATTTCAAGGAGTACTCGTTTAACCTTAATATCCGATTTAATTCAAGAGTGTAATACATAATATTTACATATATGAACGTAGCGTTCCTCTCAAATGAATGGTTAATTGCTGTGTTGTGTATATGTAATGTTTGGAATTTAATAATATTTCATAGTCATTACGGTACGGTAGCAGCAGCAGTAGAACACAGATGATGCATGCAGAATATCGCTTTGAAAGATAAATTTTATAATTTAATAATTTAATGGTTACATAGTTTAAATTCTTAAACACAATTTAAACGTTCGTTACTAGACGCTATTTAAACCTATACTTTTTTTTTTTCGTTTTGTTTTTACATAAAAATAATTTATTCTGTAATTTATCTAAGTCTCTGGCATAAAAAAATGTTTATATATATGAAATTTAAGTAAATTATTTCAAAAAATTTCATGATCAAAATATTGTCAATAGCAGTTTGAAAATAAAATTGATGACTATTTTAGGTGAGACGGATTGATCCCTCCAGCATGAATAAATTAAAAATAAGTTACTTTTAAAACATTTTAACGGTTCAATAAATCATTTTCATGAACTTTTTTGCCTCAACGTGGAGAGTTTCGGTTATTACAAAAATTTCTCGTTCAATTTTGACCTTAGACATTCTTCTTTTAAAACTGCAAAAATATTCTGACTAATTGCTGAAAATCGACTTCTTTTAAATCTTTATTTGTATTTTTCTGGACTATTTCTTTTTATTTTTTCTGCTATCCTGAAAATATATATTGCTAAGACCATGTTAATAAGATACTTGAATTACTAGCCCTTGAGAAATTGAGATATTGTTCGGAAGCGCTCAGGAATATGTACCTTCCCGGGTAAAACTAATTGTATATAATAATTATATATGAAAAATGACCCTATATAAATATATAAAATTATTTATAATTATACAAATGTCTTAAAAACCATTATCTATAATTTTTTCTACCTGGGAGACGTTCCCAGATATGGACCTATCCAACGTAGATATGGATTATTAATCAACTGAATTCAATTTGGATGTTTTTGAGATAGCTAACTAAAGAAAATTTGTTGACCTAAAAACATAATTTTTTATTTTTGAAAATTAAAAAATAAAAATGTTTCTATTACATTTGACATAGAAGATAACTTTTACACCAAAAATTCAGCTCATTTATTTGTTTTATTTTCAAGATTCTGTAGCTCCGTTCTATAGATATTTATGTTAAAATTATTAAAACATATGGAGGTCAGTTTAAAATATTTTTTTAAATTTTGACTTTTGAATGCTAAATTTTAGATATTTAACGCAAGTTACTCGTCGAAAAGTCTCTACAATGAAATTATTCGTACCATAAAAATTGATATCAAACATAGAAAAATATAAACTAAAAATACAATAGTTTTCTCAATTTTATTTGAACATTTTTTATAAAAACCTTTTAAAGTGAAAATTGTACAGTCGTCAATAATTTTTAAAAAACGAATTTTGAAAAATACAAACGATTGAATGAATGAATGCTTTTTGATGTCATGTCAACTCTCTATTTGCAAAATTTAATTTACCTACATCTTTGTAAGACATTGTCGAGATTGAACAACCATCAACCAATCATGTTCTATCAACCAACTATATAATACGATATCAAATATTAAGATGTCAGGGTTACTTCTAATAATAATGAACTAAAGAGGTCTAATTTTACCAAAGAGAATTTCATCATTGAATTAGAGAATAATGTGTACTTGCTATATGTAATGTGTGTTCCATATCAAATATATTCCTCATATTTTGTATAAAGACACTCTAATTGAGTATCTTTGACATGCGATCTTTATGCTATCTAGTGGTTTATTTTTTAATCATTGGTTACATAAAAATCTTACTACCATTAAAAAAATTTAGTGATAAATGTGAAATATTAATATTCAAAATGATAAAATTGCTTCAAATTTTCCGGGTGTTTCTCGCAAGATTGTCCCAAAAAATCTGTCGAGAATCATTTGCATCCATTTCTTCTTTGGCATTTCTGATATGTAAGCTTTAACAAAATTTTATTCCTTTGGAATAAGTTTTTCTTCTGAAATATTTTGTAATTTTGTTTTTTTTTTTCTAATTTTGTTTCTTGAAAACTAAATAATTGTTTTCAATTTGAGTGCTACCGTTCTGCAACTGAGATATTTTACTGATTTTTGTTCAGATTATACAAAAGACAACGCTTTAAATAGTCATTGTATTGTTGAAGTAAATCTAACAACGCTGTAAAAAAATATAATCTCACATTGTTTACCTGTGCGCCTTGTACTTTAGTCGGAACACTTGTCTATTTACATTGTTTACATACAACTAAATACATCGTGAAGACCACAATGCCGCTTGTACAACACTGTTAAACTAAATTTTTGTGAAAAGTAATATTTTCTTATTGTATTCTTGTTAATGGTATGGTAAAATACATCTTATTTAGGCTTAAAATATTCCCAATTTAGAAGTTGTCAATATTTAATATATAAAGGATAGGAATTCATAGTTTTTAGAACTGGTTTTAATTTCGCATTTCCACTATGGAAAATACAATTTATTTCTACAATAATTTTATATATTAATACAATAAATTAATTTAACTTTAAAAACATTCTATACTGGAAGATTTCAACTTGCATACAACATATCTCTCCTTTAAAAACTGTATCCGCGGTATTCTACAAAAGAAATATCTTTGTTGATATTAATGATCTCCAAACACAACTTTTGACAACAAAAATTAATTCCAAAATCACTCCGTAGTTTGCTTATATTTGCATTATTCAAAATGACTCAATCTGTACATATATATGTTCATGTGCTGCCTATTCATTACATACCCATTACCTAGGTTCATACATGTTATAGACATAGAGAAGGAATGTATGACCTTATCAAAGAAGGAATCTTAGTTAGGTGGTTCTATATTACTTCATATCTTAAGATATAACATTGTTAACTCTAATATAGTAAAACTTGTATGTCATTCATTGTGTTTTATATATTAGTACTGTTCCTATAGAACCAAAAACATAACTAACAATGTTATTTGTTTAGATATTCGACATATTATTAAATTTCATTGTTCGGACTATTTTTAATTAAATAAAATACTAAAAATATCCAGTCTAAACAGTATAATAATAATATGTATTATTATTAACTATATGTGTTTATTAGCCAAATTTGAGCTAAAATTGTGAAGAATTCAAACATTTTAAGAATAACGGTTTCAAACAAAAGTTGTTTGTTTAATAAACATCTTTTGTATATTAATTTATCTTCTATATTTTATAGTTTAATATTAGGTCAAGTCAATGATCAGTGGACTGATTTTGCTCATTCACAAACGTGCATTTTTTTAGAATGCGTCACAAAAATTTTAGATTTGCTATCTCTGTTTGTTTTTTGAGTTATCGTGATGACGGATGGACGGACGAACATACAACCAGAAATGGACTAATAAGGTATTTCTATTTTGTGCGATCAATATTAGTTACAAATTTTTATTATTAGTAATGAGAACTCTAGTATTTTTCGAATAAATTCCGATTATTTGCCCCAATTTCCTAGATCAAATAAATTTTTATTTTAATAAATACGTATTTCGACTACAAAGTAGCCATCATCGGTATGAATAAGCTAGTAGTAATGACTCTCTGAGGAGATGTTACTCGTTGCTAATTTGGTGACGGTCTACAGACATACTGATGATGACTACTTTGTAGTTTGAAATACGTATTTATAAAAATACAAAATAATTTGATCTAGGAAATTGAGGCAAAAAATTGAAATTAATACAAATTTTAAATTTAAAGTTATATACTCTCACGTTTTGTAAAAATGTTGAGTATATTAAGGTAGAAATTATACTACCGTGAATGTATTCTTGTAAAATTTTCTCTTCTTAAAAATTAGATACTGAAATATTTTCCATTTATTTTTTATGTGCGACCTTTCCCATCCACTGGATGTGTGGGTGTCACCCCATCTGTGTGGGTGAACGTTGAAATCTAATAGAATAAGTAGTAAATATTACATGTTATCGAGTTAAATGAGTAGCGTAAGCAATAAAGCTTTTAAAACACGAAGTAGAAAGATTTGGTTTTCATTTTTGTAGATTATTAACCAAATTATAGTACGTTGAATGTGAGGATCGAGAAAAATTGAATAAATATTTATTTGATATTGAATAATATGAAAAAGGAAAAAGTTCGTACACTGTAATATAATTCTTAGGTAAAAATATTTAGGAACTTCACTTTATTGAGTTATTAAATATCATGTATATAAATTTGTATTTGTTAGAATCAAGACTTAAATATACTAGGAATTCGATGTGTATAATACCATACATCTGAGAAAATCATCTATTATATATAAGCCATAAAATAGTTCATTAATAAATATATAATTTTCTACGAATTGTACATATCTATTAATAGACTGTTTTGCTTTGATTTCCAAAAAAATCATGATAAAAGTGAAACCTAAAAAATCATTTTGCCAAATTAGTTTTTCGTTTGTCGTATAAAAACGAATATGTATCATATCATAAAAATATATCATTCTTAACTGTTATTTCTTCACAGGGTCAGGCGATTTCTTTTTATTTGGTTTTATTCTCCCTACTTCTCTCTCCTTAAATTTAGTAAAAGGTCTATTAAAGCGTTAAGAAGATATTTTAATCTAGGAGTAATAATATGCCTGTTGATATTAATAGTGCTAGGATGCTAATAGTGAAGGATAGGAATTTTCCTCATAAATATGGCTTTCTACGTTTTTTATCCTGTCCATGTCAATATTTAATTTTTGTGGTGACGGTGAAAAACAAATCGCAACCTTGGTTAACTACGAACATGCAATTTTTCCAGAAACGAGCATTTTTTCCAGTTTTGACAACTTTGTACTGCCCTTTTTGCTATTAAAATAAAATAATTCTGGAAGAGAAATCGGTGTCCTGGAACTTTTCAAGATGTAGAGTTTTAAATTATTTTTAGTCAAGAAGTATTTTCTAGTCAAATCGAATTTTCAGTTTGAAACCTAAATTCTTTTTTTCTAAATAAGATCGTAAAACTTGAGAACGATTTTATTACTATTTGTCAAATTTTTTTCGTATTAAAATATTTCGTATTATTTAATTTTATCGAAAGTAAAAGTGAAAATCTTGCCTGAAACATAAAATAAATTCGCAAGTGTTTATTCGGTAAGGTTTTTGAATTAACTCATGATCAATTGGTATATTTTTTTTCAAATGCAAGAATAAGTTGGTAAAATTTTTATGGAAAAAACATTTGAAACATATTTAAAATAAATTTTAAACTTCATTCGACGTTTCAAAATTTTAAAATTTAATATAGTTCTATTATAAAATCGTATATACTTTAATCATAGTATTTATGTATATATAATTTTTTGTAGGTAGCCTGAAGAAAAAATTATAAATTTTGAAACGTCGCTTTATATAATAAAGAGTTATTAAATTAAATTTTATAAGAGTCCCAAACACACTGAAAATAAAATAAAATTTTAAATAGAGGCTCGGAATACAATGATAAATTGAAAATTGCTTTGAAAGTTTGGAAACAATGAAAATACTTTTATATAATTATTAATGAGAACTCTAGGATTTTTCGAATAAATTTCGATATTTTGCCTCAATTCCCTAGATCAAATGAAATTTGGGCAAAAAATCGAAATTTGTACTGTTTCTAGTATGGATATGCTTACCTATTTTTTTTTTTTTAATTCTTCATTTAATTTTAAGTAGCATGAAGTAGCCTTTCAATTATTTTAGTCAATAATTATCGGTAAATGTTTACACAAGTTTCACTATATTTATAAAACAACACCTCGTTATAGTTATAGTTCCTAGTTAAAGTTAAAACAAGGTCATAGAAAGGTTAATGGATATTGAAATGCAATTATAATGTTATAATTACTAAATTACCGGTGTTTAATGACCTAATAATGTTTATTATATATGGAACCTAACCTAAAGGTATATATAAAATAAAATGGTTGTTATATCACGGATTTGGCAATATAAAACACAGTTAGTCTATCCGTCTATCCGTCCATTTTATTTGTTTTCTATGATGATGATGAAGTAAGCATATAACACATCATATGTAAATTTTATTGTCAATAAACTGTAAAGAGTAATGAGGTTTTGTGTACTAGAAAGTATATATATAAACACCATTTTGTTATTATTTAATTTTTGGTTTCAGTTGTTTTAATTTATGATTAATGGAAATTGTATGTAGGAAACATTGTCATTTAGTTATTGTGAAAGTGTTGGAATATAACAATTTTATTGGAATTATAATTAATTGTCGTATAAAATTAAAAATCCCATATAATTTGTATCGTTTCAATACAATGTTATCAATGATTTATACTCGCATCAATTGTTATACTTTTATTAGTAAAATAGTTTTTTTCTTATCATTCAAATTATATCCAGCTTCTGCAACTTCCATCCAAACACGAATCAGTCAAAAAATAAAAAAATAGGTGAATCGATTTGATTTAAGTCATTCAGTTTTCAGTACAAGTAACACATATAATTACGCGTCAAATCAAATCATGAAATAAGTATAATGCTTGTTGTTAAATCGTGTAGCACGCGGTATTTAGTGTGCTGAATCGTGACATGAATTTTTTTAGTTATACACCCGGTACTTACTGTGCTGTGATAATCATAAATTTTATGATTAGTATATTAACCCCCAGAACTACAAATAATTATTTCGGGCGATATTTAAATGATGCCATATGCACACATTATACGGTTTTATATATATATGCACTTATAACTCAACAACGGCTGAATTGAGTTTCTTAATTTATCTTCATAATTACGATGTAAAATGTAAGAAGACTCTTAATATCATTCCCAACGAATCCAAAATCCAAATTTAAAATCCAATATATTTAATAAAATTAATAATTAAATTCAATGATTATTAATTACCCTGAAAAGATTTAAATGATACAAATATAAAAAATCGGAGTAAAAAATTATATTGAATTTTAATCTATTCTTGACTAACGAGACTTGCAACATTGAAAAATCAGGCAATGACAAAACTTATGGTTATACAGCATTTTTTTATTTCTCTAGTAAATATCAACAAAATGTACCGCTTACGCCTTCTGATTTTGTCAAGAATTAATAAAAAATTAGAGAATGTGCAATTATTCTATTCTTTGATTGAGCTATATATATGAAAAACATAGAAAAAGGTTTTTGTTATTGATTATAATAATTTGATTTCCTAAGTTCTGATTTATTTTAGTATAAAAATGAATAAATTAAAATAGCTGGTACAAACGAATGAAATGATTGATTAGTTAAGGAAATCATTTTAATTAACACTTTTTATTATTTTAATTTTACACGATGTAAGTAAAAAAAACTAATTTGCTTATGTAGCATATTTAATATCCTAGAAAATCACTGTGTATCTGTTTATCAATAGAAAATATAGAATATTTTCTTCAAACATGTGTCTACCATATGTCTCAATAGTATCTTCTTTATACTAAAGTAAATATTTTTATAAATCCAATAAATAAATGGTGGAAGTGCAATTAAATGATGTACTATACAATGTATGGATATTATCATGTATTTACTTGCGCTTCCTCCATTTTTAATTTTTACATTAAATTTTAAGTTTTTGTGTTAATGTTGTGATTTTTACAATTTTTATTTTAGTACAATCCCTATTTCTTAATAAATTAGTTTTCAATACGTTTAACATAAAGTTCTCGTTAATTTTGCTTAAATTACTAGATATATCAGGGTCGTTAATTTTTTGAAACCAGAAAAAATTAAAGTAGGATTAAACCCACTGGAAACAGAACAGAATTTAACAAATAGGAAAGGAAAAATAGTTCACGAGACATTTGAGGTCAGGAAGTGGAAGGGATTGACGAGTAAAACACAGCTTGATTTCCGGTAAAACTACAAACCCTGCGGAAAAAAATAAATGACAAAGTTTTAGGTAATCTAAAAATGATTTGTATTAAAGTAAAGTAAAGCAAGTTTTGTATGAACACTTTTTTCAAATTATCTCAAAATTTATGTGAAAAATTCAAATAACCTTTAAATTTCTATCTAAATTTGGTGAATATTTTTCTTTTTATGATCCAAATATACAGTAATTTTATTTATTTAAAATATTTCTTCTTTCACCTTATTTTGGATTAATCGAAAAATTTTGAGGACATGTGTAAATACAAAAGTTGTAGATTTTTTCTTTGTCTACAACTTTGTGTATAAGCTTTTTTTTATAGAACTCTTGCCGGAATTGAGATTAATCGTGTTTTACCTTTAAAAACTCAATGGATTTCATACTTCTATAAGTTTTTTGCACTTTTTACAATTTTAAAGGCTTCTACTCTGGTCTAATATAAGCAGCTAATGAGATGATACATTTATATAAGTATAGATTGGGAAGCATTAATTTCGACTAACCCATTTTCTAAAAAAATGTAATTAAATTAACCAAATATTATATTGAAAACATTCTTGCTATAGTACATATTATTACTGTACAATTGGTTACTAGTTAATTTCAGATTAATTAACAACATATGACAGGAAATTGATGATTAAACATTTAAATTTATGATCATAAATTCATTACGTGTTGCATAAAGGTTTCAGGTTCGTTTATCAAATAATAATTAACAAGCGTATATTATGCTGTTCAATGAGTTATTAACGTAATCCAATCTTTTGTAGATTTATATTTGTTACGCAAATTTTTAAAACTAAAATTGGGCCGTGATTTATGATCAGTAATAAACCACTAGAAGTCTAGAGATTTCTTATTTTTCTTGTTTCTGTCTCCAACACTAAAACGGTAATGCAAAATTATCATGAATATCATATGGGAAATTTCGTAGCTTACTTTATATTAAAGGAAGGGTGTAAAAAAGGCAAAAAAAAATCTTTAAAGTTTTGAATTCTTTTGAAGAATTTTGATTAAATGGAAACATTTATTATCGAGATACCTCACATTGATTCATCGATGCCATGTTCATAAGCAATGTTGGTATCAACAATGTTGTTTAAAGCATGTTTTCAGGAACCCTTTTTTAGTCTGTTTTTCAACCTCTTACTCAGCTGGGCATATATGAGAGCTCAGCTGAGGTCGAACGTTTAAACAGTAATAACGTCGTCGATTTCTCCGATCGACTTAAAATTTTGACGCAATATTTTTGAGTTATTATTCAATTGATTAAAAAAACATAAAATAAAATCATTTTAAAATCCTACCTTCGCCTTAAAATATGAATAAATAACATAAACAAATATCGTGGAAATAAAATTTGGACATCGAGAAACATTTCCTTTTAAACATAGTGCATACAAAACTGATACCAACATACTAAATAAATATACATATAACATTAAAATTTATCATTATGAATAATAAATTTTATTAGGCTACAGAATAATATTGTTGCCTGTACATGAAAAACTATATCCTCTTAAAAAATATTGACTCTGAATGATAACTCAATAAAAAAAAAACATAATACGCATTTTATGTGCGATGATAAAAATATTAAACCTTTTTTCACAACTGCGGATATTTATCGTTCTTTTACGAATTTCCATTTTCGAAAAAGTGAGCAATTCGCAATTCGTTTTAAGCTGATTATGGAAAAAACTCTTAATATGTTCATAAAGTCCAACCTCTAAAATTCAATTATGGTTGCTATTCATTTCCGTGGTAAAAAAAATTAATGTCAGCTGTTTTTAAAAATAGTGTATAGAATGGCCCCCCATTGTAAAAGAATAAGGAAGATTTTGAAGCAATTTTTTGATTAATCAATAATTTTTTATAAGCAACAGATGCCATAACTATCTCTGCTAACGTACTTCAGTGAAAACAGATTTTTATACATAAAAAAAAAACCCATAACCGATGTTTACTCTTACATTTTGATTTAAGTTCAATGACACTTTGCACATACGCTAGTAGACAACGTTAATAGAAGTGAACTAAGCATAAAACATTAAAATTTTCCTATTGGTTCCAAAAATAATTAGACTGGCCGTCTCTCGTGTACGGCCATCTATCTCAAACTTACTGTATTTTAATTCAAAATTACTAAAGTAAATTTAATAAATTTTCATTCAATAAAAAATGTACAAATTCTGAATAAAATTTTAAAGGTGCTTTTTAAACTAAAATGCCTTTTAACGATATAATACTATTTAACATTATATGTAATAAAGTATTTCCTGGTATTTCTCTTCGCTTTCATAGCTCTTACGTGACGAATTTTTTCAATAATTTATTATAAACAGTAAATACATCTTACCGAATACGTTATTGGTGCAACTTGATTTATAGGCTTATAAAATCTGTGACAGTTTACCCTTCTATTTATATAAGACAACATTATCGCACTCTGAAATAATCGAGTGCTTTTTTCCGTCTACATATACTGGTTGATGATAAATGTATACTCGAAGAAAGCCAATAGTAATGCGATAAATAACGATTCTGAAATGGTCTAACAGAAATATAATTTTCAATGACCTAACACTGACTACTATTCTTTGATTTATCTCATTTTTTATTGAGGAAAGTTTTAAATTTTGAGTCTTTTTGATATTAAAATTAAAAAATAATTACATGAAGACACAATTAATAAAGAATATAACACTTCCTGGTGATTTATCAATATGTTTACTTAAATAGCTGAAAATAGCATTGTCTACTACGTATTAAAATTCCTTGTGGATAACTGTATTTTTCTGGCTATTTTCAACTCCAACTTTTTCATAAATATGGTTTTTACTCAATAATCGATTTCAATAAAATTAAAATTACTAATGTGCTTCCAATTATCGAAAATATATACTGAATTAATTTTCTCTTTAGTCCAGAACAAGCGATTGAAAAGAATTTTGGATATGAAAATATTGATTTTCTATATTTAAGTTTTATGTAATTTTCTGTGGCATCAATTGGACTTTAATTTTTATAATTATCTAATCTCTTTATTATTTTTTTCTAATAGCGATTTAACGGAATAATATAATAATTTTGAAAAACCCATGCGCTTATAGAAAAATAGCATAAAAATTGGATAAATCTCTCATGAGGTAACGGTATTTGAATGAACAAATAGAGTTGACCCTGAGCACTGTATCTTAGGAACGGAATTTTATGGGTAAGGTTTATAATATAATTATAATAATAATAAAATATTTATTTTTTTACTCAATAAGAGAATAAATAAGTAATGATATTTGTACATTTTATAAATCAAACTTTTACCGATACGTCTCAATTAAATAATCTTTTAAACAAGATTTGAATTTGCTGAAATTTTTAATTTGAAGCCATGCCAAAGACCTCCACTAAAATTACAACACATTTATGATTATCAGTTCAGTAGTTTTGTAGCTATGCGTGATTGTATAAATTATTTTAATAAACAAAACGTCATACACGGAAATAACATTGCATTAGGTGTTCCCAAATTTGGAAAATGCTTTTGCCTCGACATAATCAGTGAGTCATCGTTTGATTCAATGATAATTGAAATTTCTTACTTTTTTAGGCAAAAGACGCATCGTTTTATAAATTTTTTTTCACTTAAATTAATTCAGATTCAGATTTTTCCAGATTGATAAATTTTCCAGATAATTTGGAATAATTATTATTGAAAACTTTGCAATAAAAAAAAAGTCATCAATTTGTAGTTATCATTATCATCAGGTCTATCCATTTTCTTCAGTTTTCAAAGGAAATTATTTTAAAAAAATTTTTACTTTAAGTGTACATCGTTTCTTACATTTTTTTTTTTTTTTTAAATCAATACATTCACTTTCCTCTTCTGTCCTTAATCGAGCACCATAAAGTGTAAAAAAAAACCCATTCCTTAAAAAAATTTTCAATATTCAATGTATTTATAATATTTAGTAATATATCATCATAATGACGTCAACAAGATTATCACATTTTTCTTTAAGCCAAAAATTCGTTATACCCCATATTGTATTGTGTGTGTTCTTTCTATATGGAAAATATAAAGAGAAAAAAAAAACCGAATGTTATTTATAGTATCGATATCAATGTTAGCGGTAGAGTACATAATTCAGGCATTCAATATAATTACTGATCATTATACTATTATTATATAATAGCCTATTATTATATAATAGACTGGTCACGCGTTGTTGTGACAATTTTCACAAAAAAAAAAAAAGAAGTTTTGAATCGAACAATATTACATCGATTGCATGCCAAAAATTGAACGTGATTGAACCAAGGAATTACGTTTTTCCTGACAAACTTTTCCCCCTTTATTTAATTCCCTTTGAGAATTAGAATTAGAATTTCAGAAAAACCCGGATAACCCCTGACGGCTAGAAAATGTTCCTTATACTATTTCCCATTTCTGGTCGAAGAAAAATCATAAAAATTTATCCAGTTGTTCTTGAGTTATAACTAACACGGCTTTGTTTTGTACATATGAATGTCGGTTTTTTAAGCAAAGACCCTCATTTACAAAAAAATAAGAGTAATTTATTCATTCAATTTATTCTTGAAAACTTAAAAATAATTACTAGATAGACCTTAAATTTGGCATTGTAATAATACCACCTGCACAGTGGTTTTAATTAACTGGTATGAACGGGTGCGTGTCAGAAAATGAATGAATTTAAATGCAGATAACAGCTGACAGTGCTAATTGCTTATACACTTGATATATGACTCAGTATCAATGTTTCAATTAACTACTTTTTAATTATAAATTTGAGCTGAAATTGTGGCAAGTCTAAATAGAAAAAACGTTTTAATCAACAGTTTTTTTTTTAAATCAAGGAACATTTTATCAAACAAAAGAACGGATCAAAGATCTTTCTATGGAAGACACTTTCCAAATTTGTCTATTACAGAGTCTGATATCATTATATAAGTCTGAAACTTTAAGCAATTTCTATCAGTTTGTTTTATAGTGGTTAGATTGACAGAGAAAAAATGATCTAAATAAATTATCTTAGTCTTATTATTATAAACATTTGTTTGACTTTGTACATGATATTTTAAAACTTTATTTATCCTTTCTATTCAATATGTTGAATTTCTATAGAATACTTTGTACATTACCGGTAACATCTATGTTTATATACACATATTTGTTTACAAATGAATTTAATATCACAGTGATGGTGGTGGCTTCACTGAAGTCTTTTTTTAATTTAATATATTATATACAAAGAAGGAAAGAAAATTGTGTGGTAGGTGTAATTTACGAGCAAATTTCAATATCGAATATTTTTCATTTTCATATAAAAAAAAAGGTGAAACCCTTTTTTATTTCAATGTTAAAGATTTTTTTAAATATGACGGAATTTATTGGGAAATGTGACTCTTTTAAACCTATATATGTTTCAAAAATGTTCTTGTTACAAACATTGCACGAATAATTTCTAAGTAATTGCATTTTTAAAAATAATTCAATTCTGGACTTTTTCGATATAATTTGAAAACCATTATCCGTATCAGACTCGAAAATGCGCTATTTTAGACTTAGGAATTTTATAGCACGCAGTTAGCACGTCAACGCCTTTATATAGCAAAGAAAATTTCGATGTAAAAAATGTGTGAGTTTGAAAACTATTTTCCTTGGATTGAAAATCTGTGGTCATTTCGCCGAGAAAAAATGCTTATGATTTGCACAAACATTGTGTGATATGCAATAGTGCAGGACATTTGATTTCTTTAGGAAAATTTTGATTTTAATTCATATTAAAATTTATATATACTTCAGAAAAGGGTTGGAGAGAGGAGGAAAACTATATTATAGGGTAAATATGAAGTAATTTATTCTTAAAAAAAAAATTAGTATCCAGGCAGTTCGATTTTAGATTCAAAAATTTTGAGATAGACATATAAGGTTTATAAGTGAAAAAGTGTTCGACCGACACTTTTACGCCACGCCACTTACATTAAATTGGTTAAAATATTTAGAATTATATAAGAGAATTTTAAATTATAATCCCATAAATGTTTATAAATATAACGGTTATCAAATT
This sequence comes from Chrysopa pallens, assembly GCA_020423425.1. NCBI lineage: Eukaryota > Metazoa > Arthropoda > Insecta > Neuroptera > Chrysopidae > Chrysopa > Chrysopa pallens. Next base: position 137,691,519 of record CM035591.1, read on the forward strand.
ACTTAAGCTTTTGTCACACTTTTCTGTTATAATTTGATAAACGAAAACACGAATGAAATACAATCATTCCTGCATTGTGGTTGTTATTTATTAATACTATAAAGAAATGAATATAGTTCCTACTGGGTCCCTTCGACAATTTTAAATAGCTCGCATGTATGTTACTTCCGGTTGACGTTTTTGAGCGTCATCTTTATTTATAAGATACTTGAACCAAATTTATATCAAAAGAATGATTTTGACGACTGGAACAAAGGGATATATCGTTGATCCAGCCCAAACGTCCGATGTCAGGTCTCGACCATTATTTCTAAGATATTTTTTTCATACAGGTCGACGCGTGTTATCGATCTGTTTGGAGCTGGTCAACGCTTGACCTTATTATTCCACTCACTGAGTTCATTTTTTTTTATATAACTTTGATTCATGTATCTCATTTATAGAAAGCCCCAAATGGAAATAACATAAATACGGACAAAATTGTAGCATTTCAGAAGTGTCGAATTTAGAATTATACCAATGCCACGCACCGAAAATTTTCCATGTATTAAATCCTTTGGTTTATTATATAGTAGATTCTTTGACCATTATGATCATTTTAATATTTACGTATAAAATAACAAGTGAAAAAGACATTTTTGATTACAACACGATTAAATAAAATAGCATTTCCAGTGGTGCATATAAAATCTTAACTGTGTATTTTATTAACTAATTTCGATAGATAAATATATTGTATTCGGATACGAAGATACTATATTTAGAATGTAATATACTTATTGATGTATTTATATGCCATCATTGTGGTTCTTCGTATTCGATATATACGTATAAGACTAACAATTGAGGTTGTTAAGATAACATATAGATACGACTGAATTTATATCTGTATGGTATAAGATACGAAAAAATACCTAATTGTATATACAATTCTATAGCAAATCTGTATACTAGAGAGATAATTTAAGAGAAAATTGTAAAATTGTGTTCACATTTATTTTCTAAAAACATAATTAAACTCATTTATTTAATACAATTATATGTATTTAAAAAATATAATACATATATATAGAAAATAAATAAATAAATTGTATATTTCATTTTGTTGACCTAAATTTACTTTGTATTTATTTGCATTATTCATGGAGGTGCATAAATAAGTATACATTTATATATTAATCCGTGAAGCAAAAACTTCGCCTTTTTAAGAAAATTAAGGGCGGACGGAGGAGTATGTAATTTGGCACACTTATAGTTTATATAGTGAAGGATGGGAACATGAAAAATTCATTAAAAAAACTTACACACACATACATAAGAAGTGCGGATTATATTACATACACTACCATACACACGCATGTATACTATTATGATTAATATACTGTTTTGTTTAAAGATACTCATATATACGGTTTTTTTTTTTAAAGCATTGAGATTCACTTTTTCGTGATTATGCTCAAGTTTCGACTGCAGTAACATGACTTTTGTTATAATAATTAAGTAATTCCAATATCGCCGTGCATCAAATTGTCTTCTTTCGTTTCAATGGTTACTACTTTATGAATCCGGATATCGAAGCAATTCACTCTATTTGTTATTGTAAAATAAATATAAAGTTTATTAACATCATTTTTTGACGCCTAATCCCTTTAACATCCAATTACAAAGAAATTAATATTTTTTTAACTGTGTATCTACTTATTCATCCCTCATCTCAAATTATACATATATTATTTAAACACAAAGGTGATGTCACGGTAAATAACATTGTGAAACGGGTTCGTTTATTTAGGATAAATCACCAGGAATGTCACATGTATTTTGTTTTAAATATAGTCTATAGTAAATAGTATGGCTAATTAAGAATCTAAGTACATCTTAAACTGGCTCTTGGTCTGGTAGTTCAATCTACAAATTCGTAATGTTAATTTTCAGACAATTAAAACCAGAAAATAAAAAATATGAGCGTATTGACGAATTAATACAACGATAGACACGGAAGTAAAAACAAAAAAATGTAATATCAATAAATGTCTTATACATGGAGAAAAAGTTAAAAATTGCGTTTTTTAATTATTAAAGCAAACTTGAAACTTTTTACACAGAAATAATATTGCTATAGGCCATCTTAACCATTTTATTAGCGCGAAATTGTTAAGAATATTCGTGAAATTTCTTTATTTGTAGGTTTATTTGGTTCGCCAGTGAAATTCTAGAAAAAAACACGCTAAATTTATTGAAAGAATTTCTTCTGCTGTACGCTCAAATTTTTTTGGTTTTCTGGCTACAAATGTCTGGAGCATTCACGTTCTTTAAATGGACTATGGATATGTAAGCAAAAATAGTTTACATCAAGAAGCATGCTTCTACGTTTTCGAGACTTAAATTCCCATAAATAAATTGGAATTCACAGTAAATGAATTCTCTCAGCACTACGTTGTAATTTACTTATAAAAATTCTCTCATACATTTTTGACGTAAATAATTCTAAAAAATGTATTTCAACGTTATACTTTTAAATTCGTTACTGTCAAAAAGTATAAAATGTCTGATTCTTGAACATAGCATTTATTTATTACGTAAACGTAATTAATTACCTGTTTTTAACTTTAAAATACAATTAACTTTTACATTACCTTTTATTTTATATAAATAAAAGTATCTTCAACACATACAGGATGTATCATTGGGGTCGGTTAATATAAAGAGGTTAATTGTTCTAAAGTTTGCAACGTTATCTTATATTGGCCGCACAAACAAAATTTTGGTAAAGGTGTACATAGAAACACTTTATTAATCCATTTACGGTTGTCTGTCCGTCCGTAAGTTCCTGAATGAGCAAAAGTGGTCCACTGGGTCTAATAGATCCTTGACCCAACTATAAAAGTTAGAAGAAAAGTTTAAATACTAAAATTTTTTTTAAACACTTTTGTTTGAAAATCCTAATTGAAAATAGCCCAAGCATTGAAATTCAATCATATTCTGAGTATATTAACCATTAGTCTGTTAGTTGTTATCTTTAGTTTTTATTTCATATTTCTTTCAAAATAGAAAAATACTACTTTATTTATCTTTGTTACTAACCGACTTCCCGACTGTTAAATTATCTCGTAGATCGACGAATATTGATTATCCAAGTATATATTGGTCAAATGGAAACCACTTATTAAGTTTAATTGGGCCTAATTTATTTTTGAAATTTTATAAAAATCAAATTCAATTTTGCTTTGATTAAATTATAAAAGTATTCCTAAGAGACAGCTTTTTTAAGCAAATTTACAAATTATATTTAATTTGTACACTCATCATATAAAATATGCCAGAGTTTGAAAGTTTTTTTTATGAATTTTAAAGCAAATATTTAAGGAATTTTGCTCATGAATGAGCAAAGTCTAATAGATACATGACCCAATTCTTATATCATAAAAAAAAATTTCAAATAAAATAATTGTTTTCTTAAAATCAATCAACTTTTGTTTGTATTATTTTCTGGTAAAATATTTGACAATTTCAGCTCCAATGTAGCTAATAATAACATATTTTTGTAATAAATATTATGTATTTATAACTATTAAGACTATTTTATAAATTTCAATTATTAAAACAACTTGATATTGAATCCTATGTCGAGTATTTAAGCAATTAACACTGCTAGTAGTTATTTTATTTTTGTTTCGAGCTAATCAAATTAAAATTTTATAAATATTTATAACTAATTTGAGTTTTCTTTTTGTTTTAGGTAAGTCAATAATTTTGAACGTGAAATTAATCGTTATCATCTTAAGTGTAAGTAATTCAGGTTTTCTGTACCACAAAACCAATTTAATAAAATTTATATGTCATGACTAAATAAATATTTCAGGTGAAAATATGTCAACATATCCTGAAATATTTTTGAAAAGTGGTATTCTAGATAAATTAACTTAATTTGAGATTAATTCAATGAACCAAATTTGAGCAGAGCAATAAAGGGACCCAAAAACAAGTGAGAGTTTCAAAAAAACGGCTAATTTTACATGAGATTTTCTATAACAGTATATGAAGTTTAAGTTAGGTTAAAAATAGTGTGAAATGGAGACTTGAGGCTTCTTGTGTTACCAATTACCTATTATTATAGCTCATTATTCAGAATGGTTAATTACATACCCTTTGACTAAACTATTTTTAAAAAACTATTAAAATTGCGATTGTATGTGCTTCATTCATAATCACAGCCTACTGTGTGCCACACGATGATTTAACAAAATAAGACAACCAGGACGAACTTCGATACAAAATTATAAAATTGAATGTTTTTATAAAATTTATAAAATTGAATGACTTTAAAATTTTGTATTTTAATATTTCCTGTTAGATTAAAGGAAATCCTTGTTGTTTTCTAGTAAAACAACACCTGATCGTGAAGCATCCGTACTGGTTCCCTATGGAATATTATATAATAATAATTATATAACTCTTGAACAGGCAGACAACATCATTTAAATCCATTGTACTATCAATAAACTATATTATTAAATACAAAACTTGTTCGTGCCAAGGCACTGCTTGTTAATATAAAGTTTAAAACGTCTTATGTACTTTTGTACAACTTATATTATAGTTATTATTAAATATTTAAAGTTTTTCTTATACCGGAAGGCCTGTCAAAAATCTTATACCTATACAGCTAATTTCATTTCATAAGGATTTTTATGGTGAGTGTAATAATCTCTCAGTTTCAAAAATTTTATTTGACTTTTAAAACACGTCAGTAATTTTTAGAAGTTCCGTAACTAGAATATGATGATTAAGTTGACAAACAATGAGAGAAGATAGATATAATGCGCTTTTTACTCCCTGTCTCGTTACTCGTAGTATCTGCTTGTCAGCTTGCCTGGCGCAAAAACCTTATATCGAATTTTAATCCTTTATTCGTGATTAATACTCCAGAAAATTTGTAGACCGACGCGTTGCAACGATAAAATGATATACCTTATTTTCATTTAAAAGTAATTGTCCGAAAATTTAAAAACCTACAAAAACCACATAAGTATGAATATTTTACAAACTCTCACTTGATGTATGTTACAAATTCGATTATCGTTTAGCATCATTTTCGAAACCAAAATCAATAAATTTGAAATTGAAATAGTTCTAAAGAAAAGAAATCTAAAACATGTAGTCTTATCGCTTAAACTATGTTTCCTGCCAAAGTATAAAACTATGAAATTAATACTTTTGTAATAATAATTAGTATTTGAAGTACTAATGATGTGGTAAATGAATCAAAACAAAATTGCAGGCATGGTTACCAATTTTTAAAGATTTTTGATGCTTTTTTATGGCAAAAAAAATATTCGCAGATGTTATTACCATTTTAACTGTAAGATAAAAAAAATTTTCATAACTAGACTTTAATTGTTCTGAGGAAAGTTTTGCATTGGGGTTCCGAGGAAATGCAGACGAACTTGAAATTTTTTCTGGGCACTTTTTGGGCAAATTTTTACAATTTATTCAGTTTTTCTGCGAATCCTAATTTATCTAGCCTATGTATGCATCGGAAATAAAATTCATATTTAAGTCAGTAATAAGAATTGTTAGTGTAATTTCTTAAACAGAAGAAAATAGTTAAAATAAGAGTTATACAGTTTCTTATGACAAAAATGAATCATTGAATATGTAAACATCAATATTTTATGTAGCCATCCATATAAACAAAATATATCACTATGATTTATCAATTCATTTATGGTTGTTTTCACACAGAATTATTTGAATAAAATGTACTTCAACATATCAAACGATAAATCAACGATACCATCAATAAATCAATATGCCTGTGTTGAAAAATGATGCAAAAAATTTGTGTATCTGAAAAAAAAAGTAAATAAATTCATTCTTGTAGAAAATATGTTCGAACTAAAAGTTGTGCTTTTAAATTGTCTATCAAAAATTACTGTATTTAAAAGCGCAAATACAACATTTAAGACAGACTTAATTGTTTATCTAAGAAGATATTGAATTTAGCTCGCATACCCAGTGGTATCAATTTTTAAGCTTTTTACAATTATTTATCTTCATAAAATACACTAAATGCATAGTTAATACTAATATGACAAGTTTTTATATTATATTTGTTTTAATTTGTATTAAATTAAAATAGATTAATCAGCTCAAGTTGAGCTTGAGTTTTGACAAATCAAAATATGCTTGAAACTGAACTGGTATGTATTTATGAAAACAATTTTTTGAATTTATTTTCTTGTTATGCTTTGAAAGTTTTGGTAATATGTCTTTTGTCCGATTTTGAGATAGAATACGCCATCAAAACTTTTCAGCGTATAATCTCTTTTGATTTGAAAGTTATCTTGATGATAAATCGGCAGACAAAAATGGACTAATTTTGTGATTGACGGAATACCTATACTCTAGATTTGCTAGCGCTTTCAATACTTTCCAGTTTTGCAGACTATAGACTTCATTTATTATGTCCAAGCATTTATATAACTGAAATTTTCTCGTACAATTTAACATTTTTCTGTGGATTGATATTAAAAAAATTGGAGCATACTATCTCTTTTCGTTTTTTGATTCTCGTATCGTATTCAATATCAACGAACAGAAATGAAGTTATGATGGAATTTTATTTGAACACCTGTTATTTTTGCGTTAGAAATGTCGAGAAATGTTCTAAACAGTAAAAGTGAGAGATATTGTTGACAAAAAATTATGTTTTAGTCATATTTTCAGAACCATAAATATGCAAATACTTATGAAAATATAATATGAACTAATTAGATTAATGCAGAAATAACTTTCGTAATAAAATATTTATTCTTAGATCTTTTTTATATTTTTGCGTAAATTGAAAAAATTTTAATTACGTTCCAAATCGATCATTTTGACAAAAATATGCATTTTGACTCTTTTTGAATCTATTTTGAGTATTTCCTTGTGAATATTCACCTGTTTAATGATTTCAAGGACTTGGCAAGCAGCTCCTGCTTAAAGCTCAGAATTTCATGCGTGTGTTGACTTCCAACCTTTTTTTTTTAATGAAAAACAAAATTATTGGAAAAATTATATGAAATAAGAGAATATAAGTGAAATATGTACATAAAATATTTGCCTTTTTTTATTGTAAATATTGTATGACGTCAAATGGAGAGTGAAGTAGCTTTGTATTACAATCGCAGTTCATTTGAACTCATTATTCATATATTCCCACAAAATTTATCTCTGTTTGAGACAGAACAACAAACAAAGGCTGGGCGGATGTATATTATTTACACAATATACAAAAAAAAAAAAAAAAAATTATTTAAACAAAATAAGAAAAGACAACAAAAATTATAATTTTCACGAAGAAAAAAACAACATACAACAAAGAATTTGGTTCTATTGTTTCGATACGAGTTTTTGTATTCAAATATTTATTTTTGTTCGTATTTAAATCGGAGGCATATCGTACCACCTAGTAATAGCATATTTAATAACAGAAATCTAGGTGTGATCTGCAAGGACACGACAAACTTGAGTATAATAAAAAGCCATAATTTTGAAAAACTGATTTTCCATCCTTAATTACACGAAAAACAAGGTGGTTCCAGGACGATATCATCATTTGTTCTTGAGATAGTCGAGACGGAAAATTACGTACACAGTCATCATTCTTAGAAAATCGAATTTGGGTTCTAGTGACCTCGAAACGTAAGAAAATTCAGAATTCCCAATGGAAAAAACTATTAAACGGTTCCTAATATTGAATAAATTCCTGCTTTTTACAAAAACAGTCTTAATTTTTATCTTTGCAATACTACAAACGACACATTCCACTCATTTTTGAGTGTGCGCATGACTACGACTCCCGACAAGCGGCTACCGACTATGTAAAATGAGCTTAATCAAATCGATTCCTAAGAGGCATTTAATGAATATTCTTTCACTTTTCCTGAACTTTACGAATTGCCTTCGTTACAGATATCGTATGTTTGTGTTGTTTGCTGTATGTTTGTTGTATTCTATCGAACGAACATAAAATGTCATCGTTTTATTTTTCACTTGTGTTGTTTTATCAGATTTCAGTTCTGTTGTTGTTTCATTTTATTTATTGTAAGATTGGTATTATATACAATATATATATATATATATATATATATATATATATATATATATATATATATATATATATATAAATATATATATATATATATATATATATATATATATATTTATATTGTATATAACAAATATACAGATAAATAGAAACATATATAAATACAGGATTGAAAAAATGTCCGGAAATGAGTCAATATCTCATCTTAAATATATAAATCAACGATATTAAACATGACATATTGATTCAAAATATTCTTTGTAGTAATTTGTTGTAAGGACGACACGCTCTGATCAGAAAATCTGATGGTATGCGCCTAGCATCAGAATTTCTTATAAAAATATTTTACGTTGTCGTATGTAGCCCATCTGTTACTTAAAAAAGTAATTAATAAATATCAAATATTGAAAGTTCATTGGTGCATTGTGGTTCCTTATGATGATATCCGATGATATGCGATTGCTTAAAATGTTTGTCTGATGTACGATCAGATTACAAGAATTTCTTATAGAACTGTTCGACAGTGTGCGTTTACCATCAAATAATAATAACATCTTAAAGGTGGGTAATAATTCCAGGGTCATGAAGAACACTATCAAGAGAATTAACCATAGAAAGATCGTATTTTTTTGTGCTTATAAGATAATACGCCTTGAAGACACACTAAAATTTAAAAGTTTATATTTCACAAATTATCATGATTAAATAGATAAAAGGTGGTTGGATAGCTAGTTTAGTAAAAAAGCTGGAGCTTTACCTGTAGTCCCATTTTCAATTTGGCCAAAATCCAATGTCCCTAAGAAGACAGTAGGGTCAATAACAATTTTTAGTGATATGTGTGTTCGCGAATAGCTTCGTTTGTTGGAAAGGGATATCACTTAGATGGGTAAACCAGGATCTAATGTCCCTAATGGGAGAAAAGTGGCAAAAACAAATTTTAGTGTTTAAATTTAAAAAAAACAGCAACCCAATTCAAACAATGAAGTTCATTGGTTTATAATTAATTCAAACAATGAATCATAAACCAATTACACAGTTATATATTAGTTAATCGATAAGCTAGTATTTTGGTGCCCATATTTTTTAATGATTATGTTCATTTGCAATTGTTTGCAAGTACACATAACGAAATATCTCACTATTTACAAGCCCTGTATATTGTTTTATTTATTTGTATTCGTTATATTTATTTGAAAAAATGACTTTTTTTATATAAATAAAAATTTATTGTATGAACAATTTTTTGTTCCCAGTGTTTTGTTTAGTATACCTAACGTTTTTAATGCGATTAGACGTACAAAAAATAAAAAATAATAATAATAATATACTGTGGTTTGTTTTTTTACTATCACAAAAAACGAACTTTATAATAACGTTTATGTTTCAAGTCAGTAGGCATAAATCCCATGTCTGATACATGTGGGCTGAACTTGATTAATTGTTGATGTTGCTATGTTGACTTTATGGTATTATGTTTTTCATAGACCTTTATAATAAAGACAATCTCTCATATAATATATCCTGCATTTTTTTCTATTTTTCCCTAAAAATATCTCAAAAAATTATAAAAATGTTTAAATACAGAAGTTATATTTCTTACGGCATTCAGCTAAAATAAATTTACAAACTTTTACTTTACGCAAGCGCATTTCAAACTTTTTTTAACATATATGGGAATAAATATCAAAAATGGTTTTCTATTTTCTAAACTTTTCTATTTTCTAAACGATGTATTAAATATTGTTATCTCGATGTAACTAGTATATAAGGTGATGTATTATATACAAAGCTCAGGCTTAGTGCTATAGTTTTTAAGTTGACTTACAATTAAACAAACCAATCACAGCCGACAATCGATTACCGATTATGAAGAATGGATCTAAACAGTCACTATGAAAAGGTGAAATATTTATTTTGCTAACAACAAATAAATATATTATTTTATTTTAACAAATAGTATATTTATTATTGCCATTAACTGAATTTATTAAATTCATGAACCCATTATTATTACTATAATATTATTTTTTTTTTGTTATTGAGTTTAACGTCCAATATATATTCAACAACATTAGTTGACCTATATTTTTACAAAATATATGTTCGAATGGTGGTGGTATTACTGTAACTGAACTAATTACAGCTTGTGTTGTATATTATTTAACGAGGCCTATAATAAATAGTAAGATTTGTTTTAATCATGGTTGTAACACTATTTTGATAGTATGGTATCATGACATTCTGTAAATATCTGATAGAACTATAGAATAAATTATGTAATCTATTTTTTAGGAACTATTATTATAATTTTTAATGAGAACTGTAGGATTTTTCGAATAAATTTCGATTTTTTGAACCAATTTCCTATATCAAATTATTTTGTATTTTTATAAATACGTATTTCGACAACAAAGTAGTGATCATTAGTATGAATTAGCTAGTTGTAATGATTCTCTGAGGGGATGGTACTAGTTGCTAATTTAGTGACAGTCTTTATTTTATTCCAATATTAACAAATTGTCTTAATACCATATAATCAAAATTGTGTTATATGTTAATTCAGTCACTTTTTTATGATTTTTTAAATAATTTCTATGACAAAATAGTATCATAATCAGTAAATGGATATTATTTTTGTGATTAAAATTACTTTTAAAAATCAATTCTTATCACATTCATAGAGTAATTAATTTCTTTTTCCTCAATTTTCATACTAGACATATACAATAAAATATGTAAAATTTTAGTCTAATGTTTGTAATCGAAATTTTTTCGTAAAATGTTTGGATTTGCCATAAGCTTTTGCTGAAATTGATTTAAGTATTTTATGAATGCTAAATAAAAATAGTCCAAACAATGATATGAAATTATATAGAGTATCTAAACAATTAACTCTATTAGTTGCTATCTCCACTTGTTTGAAAGACAACTAATCGAGACATAATTTCTGTTCCCGATTTCAATAAAAAATTATTTCTTTTTACACAAATAATAGAATAAAAATATCCATTTAAGAATGAGGCGAAAATAAATCAAAAATTGTTCGAAACACGATATTTGGTTACCATATCAAAATAGATCTTGAAAACTAATCAATACTAAAGTGAACTTTTCTAATCAGCATGATCCGTGGTGCTACAGCCCTTGAAGGGCCCTGACCTCTTCCAAGATTTTTCTCCATTCTACTTGATAAATTGCTTTTCTTTTCCAATTTTTAATTTTCATTCTCCTCAAGTCCTCTTCAACCTGACCCTTCCACCTGATTCTCGGTCTCCCTCTTGGTCTAGATCCACCGGGGTTATCATTAAATAGTCTTATAGGAGTTTTTATTGTCTTCCATTCTTTCAAGATGTCCTTACCACTGGAGCCTTCTTTTTCTTATATCTGTTACAATATCTAGTTTTTTATAACAATGATAGATTTACACATTTGATCTGATCCTCCAATCTCCGTTTTCGCATACTGAACCAAAAATCTTTCTCAAAATCTTTCTTTCCCAAACTTTCAACAGTTCTTCTTCTCACTTAACGACCAAGTTTCCGTACCATATAATACTATAGGTCTGATAATAGGACTGAATTTTTCTAATTTAAAGACTAAAATTACGTTCAAATCAAAAACAGGGGAAATATTACAAGCTGTGTTAGCTTGACTAGTATCAAAGTTTTTACTCTCATATTCAATACCTATATAATTTCAATATCCATCATAAAATTGGCATAATATGTGCGAGTATTCACAAATCCAATTATAAATTCGATTATATGCTTGTTATCGAGTGACGAAGGCACTTTATCCAATAAAAAAGAAATTAATATTAAATGTATGTAAAATCGTTTTACCATGCATAAAATACGTACTATAGATAAGTGGAGAAAAAATATGGGCCAAATGCGTGTCGTTCATGCAGCCAAGTTTAGGGTTCTGTTGCAAGAACTTAGTATTAATGAGGCTGGCCACAATTTATTGGATACTTAGTTTTTTTCGCCCAAATGTTGGGAAATGAATGCATTTTGTGTGTTTGGAAATATATAGGGAAAGTAGGTAAGATTATTGTGAATGCTGAAACTGTGGGTGGAGCAACATATGCGACATTGCATTGTGGGCATGATATTCATTACTTGATAATGATTTTGTAAGTCAACAGTGCACTCGTAATTTTTAAAAAATATTAAAGTGAAAATTAGACAAAGTATCAATTATTATTTTTCCAATTTTTTTTCATACTTGGGCAACGATTTGTTTCAGAATGTAGCAAATTTGTTTACATGACACTGAATACAAGTGTCTTCATTTGTTTTCTTCTTCATGATAGTTTAATTTATAAGGATAACCTAAACTTTATTTGTTTTTAGTTGTGTGTGTTCAGAATCGAGACATTCAAGACAAATTATATAAAATATGCATTAAAACACACTAAATGACTTATATATTGCATTGGTTTGTTTAAATAACATTACTTTTTCATTCCCAACGCGACTGGTTAACTAACATGTAAGATACGAGATTCGAAGAGAAGATAAGTTTAGAAGCTTATAGTTCATTTATTTTCTAACACAAGTTATGCAGTGTAATTCGTATCAGTTACAATTTATTTAGTTAACTACATGGTAGATTGTTTACAAGGTGAATTAGAAAACTTTAATTCACTACTCTTGGTAATTTTAAAATATAATTTATACTGTTCGTAATCTGAAATTCAAGTATTTTCTATTTTTTTTGGAAAATTTTGATCAAAAGAACCTTTTAAACACTGACATAATGTAATTACCGATCTCAACCGTTCACCAAACTTCAGCAACAAGAGACACAGTCATAACTTGGATGGGTGATCGGTAATGTTGTTGTATAGAATGAATATATTCCCACTGTAGTCACTATATGACCTTAGTAGTTGAAAAAGTGGCTGCAAAAGTGAAAAAAAGTCCCTTCGAAAACAGCCCATGATGTTATTTCTAAATCCTATAGACATTTTTGTGTTGTTACTATAACTATGCCCAGTCCAATAGCGCAGCAATATTTTACTATACACTTGTAAATGTTTGTACTCTTAAGATAAATTTTCGATGTCGATTTTTCACTCAACGCTCGTTTTCAGAAAGCCTGGAAAATAAAAATAATCTCCCAACAAAATTTATTGTCCTCTACATTAAAATTTCAATAAAACATCCGATTTCTCATCTTTTTGTTTAATGAATTTATAGGTAGATTTGAAATACATATTTTTAAGAAAATAAAATACAATTTTATCGAGTGCATTTCGTGTCTTGTTACCATAATCTACGTTATTTGCCAATACGATAAGATGATCTTTTATTTTAGACAAGGATTTGTAACGTAATATATACCAGTAATCTTTATATATATATTTACTTATACTTACCTATAGCACTTACCTTCTTGGCTGGAATTAACTCTATAACAACACCTTTTATTAGAATATATAACTACCGATTTGTTAAGAAAATAGTTTACCAACAAACGATCAATTTTAATACAAGGTAGTCCTTTATACTGGCTGTTTTTCAACTTCACATGCGAAATAGAGTTGAATAAAAATAAAAGATTTTAAAACAATTTTTGGTCATTTGAAAGGCCCATTAATCTCGAAGACATGCATGTGTTAGGATGAATTGCGTTTAATGCGGTCAAACATTAATGCATAGTTTTTATCTTTATCTTAATATTATCGTAAATAATGTTTTCCCCAATTTCCTAGAAAAAATTTTTTGTTGTACTAATAAGTCCTTGTCTATTAGAGCCCGTATAGCCAAGGGCCATATTTAACATGTTATTCCCCATCGCTACTCCTACTGACTCTTAGAATATCAACTGAATACCCCTTTAATATTTATTAACAAAATATTCATTTGGTTTCTTTGAGTTCGCTCATTTTTACAGCAGTAAATACGTTATCAATTTTATGTAATTATTAATTATGGAACGATAATTAAATTTTTTAGACCTTAAAATACCTTTACCTCTAAATATTGTGATGATAGCAAAACAAATCATTTCTCTACGTTGATAGGTTTCGATATCAATCAAAAGAAAGAAAGAATATACTTTATAAGTATATTTGTTGGACGTTTTCTATAAAATTTACCTGCAAACAATTGAACAAATAATTATATTTTCTAGCATGTACAAGTTTTAATACTATTTTTAGCTTCTCATGGCTCATAAATCGATTAAGCGTATTTAAATATAATAATATACACATAATGAAAATAAAACAGACTAATAAATTGGAATATTATTTAAGTTTATTATAAATTTTAAACTTTCTAGTGGTTAATTTTCTTGGTTTGTTATTTTCTTTGTTGAGATATTATTAAACAAATAATGAAAAGTTTAACTTATTTTAAAAGTATTTATATTAATTTACAAAGCTTATTGAAATACAGTAAATATTATTTAAAACTGATTTATTGTAAAATAACAAACTATTTTAATAAAAAACTAATTATTATATTATAAATAAGAGAACAGTTTTTAAGAGTCATCAAAATTTGTTACTAAGAAAATTTTTAAATAATACATTTTTTTTTTTGGTATTTATAATAGTACAGGAGCCCCAGAAGAGTATATTTTTATGTACCCTTACGCATTAAAGCAAAGTGATGGGGGTAAAAGATTCCCTACTGGACTGAATTTCAAGGCTAACCGAAATCAGTTTAGTTTCATTCGGCATATTACTTGAAACATTAGGATTTTCTTAGTGTAATAAATAATAGTAATTTAAATCTCAGGTGGTCCATTAGATAAGTTATTGGATTTGAAACATTCGATATGGATGGTTTGAGTCCAATTTGGGATAGGTATTAACATGTTAATACATGTTAATACCTACCCCCTGAGGACTATATATTTAGTATTTAAAAACGAAATATAATTTTAGGTTAAAATTACGTTAATTATACAATATTGCATTACTAAGTATAAAATATGATTCTAATAAAACATCACATTTTCATTATACAGTTTTTAGCATAATTCAAAAAATTGTACCGTTAAAAATGATCGTAATGGACATAAATATCAACATGCATATAGCAGACTCTCATGGAGTACGAACTCCAAACGACCAATTGGGAGCTTTGTAGAGTATTGCTGTCAGTGCGACTAAGCATTGCTAAAGTATAGTATGCCAGTATTAGAGATACTAGCGTGTTCATACTTACCACTCTTAATTAGCCCTGGTCTCCCCTACTATTTGACAATTGTAGCGTGGCGCAAGGAAGTACAAGGGTAAATAACTATCAAATGGAAAGCGTTACCCATCGTCAGATTAAGAAAAAGCCACCAATTGACAGTCAGCAACCTGAGGTTCAGGTGAAGCCCCTTTATGAAAATCATACTATTCAAAATGACAATAGTTTTTTTTTTTGATGTCTTCAAGCAACTGCCACCATCTTACGTCACATGTAAATCGACAGTCTTTTGAATGGAAGATTCGTTTTGCCTTACTTAACATCCTATATGAATATTAGATAAAAATATTACAATTTGATTTTCATAATTAAACTTAAAATTTACTCTTTTACTGGTAATATTTGATGTATTCGAGTGTTCCAGGCGTACCATTATCCGCGTATACTTTTTCAAATACTGAAATAAATTAATATAAAAACAAATACTTGCAAAAAGCTTTATTGGATTCATTCAATGGATAAAAGATATTCAATTAGCGCATCCTTTTTCGAAGAAAGCAGTTCGGGCATCTTTCTAAATCGTCTCCGATGTTTAGATTGCCCATCTTTCATAATAGCCTTCGATGTGTAGTCTCTGTATGTAAAATTATTTATTGCAGTTTGTAAAAGTTTTCAACTTATAAAAACAATATTTTTCTTACATAATTTAGCATTAGATATAATAAAATGAATATAAAAACCATTTATTTTATTTTACTGTTTTTTATTTTCAAAAAAAACATTGTCATTTACAAACAATATTATAAACTTTTATGACATATTTAAATACCTATTTATAAATTTTATATAAGTCTATAATCCATGCTTCTATTTTGTTTTACATGCTAACCTGGTTCTAAAAAGAATTATCAGACTATTTACGATATTCGGTTCAGACAATAACAAATTTTATTCAATTCATTGAATTCTTTATGGCAAAGGTCTAAACAATGCGCAAGTCGTTTATTGAACTACGATTGAATATTAATTTGTTATTTTTTGTCAATATGTTTGGACATTTACTCAAATTGAAAATATTTAATTAGGATTTAAAAAACTGATTTTGAATAGTTTACGAATCAATATTTAACGATTGAGCGATGAGATTGGAAAATACTAAATTTTCATTAGGAATAAATCTACCTAGAGCTTTGATCTCGACAAACATAATGTTAGATAATATTAATTATATCTTAGTAATATTGACCGCACACATAAAATTTTGGTAAAGGTGTTCATAGAAACACCATTAATTAGTCCATTTCCGACTAATTAGGTGTCCGTCATCTCGATAGCTCAAAAATAAAAAAGAGAAAGCAAGCTTAAATTTTGGTGACGTGCTTAAAACATAAGTGAGTTTATGTTCGCGAATGAGCAACTTCGAACTATTGAGTCCAATGGATCCTTGACTCAATTTTTAAAATTATGAAAGATAAATTCAAAGTACACAAACAAAAAATTTTTATTTTTTTTGAAACAAACAAATTTCGAGTGAAACATTTTTTCGTAAAAAGTTTGAGCTCTGTACTATTTTAGTATTCATGTACAACTGTATCGATTGAATATTTATAGTATTTTATGAATGATGATTGAATATAGTCCAATATTCAAATTGAATCATATGTCGAGTATCTAAATAAATAACTATGTTAGTTGTTATCTTCTATGTTGTTGTGTTATCAAGTTAGTATATTGAACCTTTTTCTAATTCTTCTACCTCCTCCTTCTACCTCTACCTCCTTCTTCTGAGGTCCAATAGTCTTGACAAACTTACGTTATATCTTTTTGGCACCTCATTGATTCAATATACTTGAATTATACATTATACTGATGAAGGGACCGTTTGAGAAAGACGGTTTTTCATTCACAAATGAGAATTCCGATTTCCTTTTCTTCTTGGCAAAATCTTCTGGGATTATTCTCTTTGAGACTGATTCTATGCATGAATTTGTTGAGTTTACAATAGCCAGTGATCAGACAAGGGAGAACCCTAAACTTTTTTCGCTGTTACAAACGTTCTAGTGCCTTTTGCTACGAAAGTTTCTCATAAAAATTTTCGCATAGTATTTATCAAAGAATATTTGATCCAAGAATCAATAATTACTTTGAGTATAATATTTTTCTAGATCCAGAATCGCTGCTCGAAGCCATACATTTTCTATTCTTTTTTTTTCGACAGTTTTAATTTACCTCATTTCTAGCTACCACAAATCATTTCAAAATTGAACAGCCGTCCAAACAAAAATAACGAAGATAAACCATTGCTTGAAACGAAACTCCTTGTTACGTTGCGTGTTAAAAATTGTCTTAGACCATTTATTATAAAAAGTACGTGTTGATTAAAAATAAAACTAAATAAATAAATAATTTTTCGCAAATACAACCTCAAAATTATTCTATTATAGTTTATAGAAAGAAAATATCTTATTGGTGAGCTTAAAAAAAATAATTTCAACAGGTTCTATTTATCTCATAACAATAATTCTATATTATGTAATTTTTTTTTTCGTAGATAAGGTACTTGATAGAATCTGTCAACCCTTGTCAAAGATTATATAAGAAGCAAAAAAATAAAAATAAAATTTTTTTTGTCTTAAATATTGATGTACATACAAGAAGACAGACAATGATGATGAATAAATATTTATAAATAGACAGATTTATTTATAGAAAATAAATTATTTTCATGTATGTTCAATAACATTATGATTGGAGAAAATTGCTACAATATTGTTTGGTTTTGTAGAATTTTCAAATATATTTTTCTATGTATTGAAAGCTTTTTTTGATTCGAATATATTTCATAAAAGGTATTGAATAATTTAATAGACTAATGTATTTATATGCGTTATTTAAAGAAAGGTAATTTTAAAACATTAAACATGTATAAAGTCATCTGTTTTAGTTAAAAGTACGTTTGTAAAATTGGTTCTTCGAAACCATTTATTAAAATTCGATGACTTGCTTCTTTTGAAGTGAGTTTTTTCTTAAAAAAAGGACAGAGATTTTTCTAAGAAAATATAGTTTTTTATGAATTACGTTATATTATAATAGTTAAAGTTCAAATTTGAGAGAAACGGAGACTTAAGGTCAAAGTCAAGATCATATTCCAAAGTCGTTAGCATAGAATACGTACCTTCTAGCCCTGAATGATTCTTGTATAAAGCCCATTCTTGTATCTTGATTACTTACGATGAAATACGGTTGCATAAATTAAAAATTTTCGAATATAAATTTGGGTGGCATCCTGTAATAGTTATGACATATCTACTTTGTTTAAAAGCGGTTGAACTTTTTCATATGGCTTAAGATCGGCAACAGTGATCTATGGTCGCTTACGTTTGTATAATAAACAGTATTCGAAAAAAGCAGGACTTTTTTTTATATACATGACCATAAGTTTGTTTCGGTTATTAAATTCAAAACTCCGACCATAAATTACTTTAGTTTATTATTTTTTTTATAAATCAGTTAATTTTCTTACAAAATTGTTGTAGTTAAACTTTTTTGAGAACGTAATACAAAAATGATGAGAGTGAAGTTTAAAGATGCGTGCGCATCACCGTCACATAAAATTCACAGGTTGAAGCTGTTGTTATGATTTATGTTACACTTAATGTAAGAAAATATATATTTATTTATTGAATTTTTCAAATTAAAACTAAACTGTCTGTATTGACTGTGTTGACTATACTTCTCCAGTTCTTTTATTATTTTATAGTAATTAATTATTTGCATACAATTAAAAATTGTTATTTAATGATGCCATAGAAGTACAACGCACCCTTTTCTTACTTTTGCGTGTTCACCCTTCACGGCGTTGTTTTTTTCCAGTAAAAAATCGTAAATCGTACTACTTTATAAAAAGTTAACGCGAGTCCAAATTAAAGAACACCGCTTGTATCATATTACCAACTCACACGCTTATCTTGGGACCTACTTAACCGATTTTGATTTTACACTGTTCCCTAATTTAAAAGATATGTAATCTAATAAAATAATTGCAATTAGATTATCTGTACCTGAGAATAGGTGAATAATAACGACAAAAATTTTTAGTTTAAAAGTCCGTATAGTCTGACATTAATTACCTCTGTTTTTGAAAGTCGGTTAAAAAGAAAGTAAAAAGGAAAAAAAATTAATGATTGAAATTGGAAAGATAATAGCTTGCAGCAATTAAATTTATATTAAGAAATTAAAATTTACCTTCAAGCTTCGATACCATTGCTATAATTTTATAGTAAAATAGTAATTATTAAACTTAATTATAAAACTACAAGGCATGCCTTCCTTTTATTCATAGTTTAAACGAGGGTTTACTATCTCTATTTGTTCATATAATTAACTTCATACAAACAAAATATTTCTTATGTCAACAAAATTTTCATACAAGCAAAACGAGCTGAAATAATTAGTAGAACAGATAATATGTAAGCTACTATAACATAACACCACTAATAGCTATGAATTACTAGAGCTAGCAGTATACCAAGGATCAACATAATGTTGTATTAAAAATATGCAGGACATTGCTTGCTTGCTTGCTGTACATTATAATGAAAATAACAAAACGTAGAAAATAAAGAAAATATAATAGTCAAGATGACATAGGCGCTAGCTACTTTATTTGGATTGGATATTTTCGAAAAATAGTATACTATCAAATGTATGTCTGTGTACTAATGAAATAAGCCATATGACTTTTGAGGAAATAAGAATTATTTTTTTTTGATTTGGACGTCAGAATTATTTTCAAAAAGAAGTCATTGAGACGTCGAATGCGCCTTATTTTCAACACCTTCATAAAAAAGAATGCTTTAAGAATTATTTTCTCTGACTATAAAATAAATTCTTCTTAGACTACTAAAATAGAAGAATTTATTGGTAATACACCTAGGCTCGGACACAAATTAAACCTAATCGAAATCTAAAAGAGACTTTTTACAGATTTCATTCATTTGACTTCTTATAAAACGGGGGAAAAAGATTTCTTAAAATGATCATATTATGGACGTCTTTCGGAACTCAGAAAAAAGACTTGATATACAGCTGATATTTCTGTAAAAATCCTCTAAAATCAGAAAGAAGGAATTTTAAAGAGGTCATATTACTTCTTAAGATATTCAAAAATAAGAACTATTCGTAACTCACAATTTTTCACGAAGTTAAAAAAAAAGATTTCTTGAAAAGACTTTTTGAAAAATAGTCACCATGACGTTGTACATCTTAATAAAGACTTCTATTTGAAGTCTTAATAATTTGAATGTTTACGGGGTAGAAAGTCTAATACTTTTAAGAAAAGTATTAGAAAATTTGATATCGATGTTGACCAACGAAATTGTCGTTTGTCAGCTACAATTAACGACAAGAATAATTGAAAGCATTCTTGGTCAATAATAAGGACCATAAGAAAGAAGCCTTCGGCTATGCCGAATTTGGAATTTTTCTGTAGGTTTCGCCTGACAACTCAAAACCTATGTCGACATTGGTCCTTTTATAAAAGACAGCAGCTGCAGATGAATTATGAACATATTTTCACTTCAATATCATTGAATGTAACAGATGCAGTAATAAACATTAAAAACTATGATGTGAGTGGCCTCTGTTTTACTCGTGTAAGTCTGATAAATGGAAATGAAGTCCCCATTATTATCATTTTTATTGTCGATGTCTGAACTATAAAAAATTATGTTTTAGAGTGCCAAATTTGATATCGAAAATATGTTTTTGTAATTAATATAAATAATTTCTCTTTAATTACACTGTCTTGAAATTTGTGCCAAAGTGCTTTTCATGGAATCTATTTTGCTATTAAAGCTATTCTTCTTTTGATGTAATATATAAAACACCAAGGAATTATTTCAAATGAAAATGTAATAATGAATTATTAGTGAACAAAACATAAACTAAAATTAAATACATAAAACATAAATTAAACATAAATTAAACATTATTTAAAATCAAATAGAACAAAATACGATATAAATATTTATATGTTACTTAGTATTTGAAATTTGACATATTTCGGAGTATCAATTTAATTAAAATAATTATTTAATTTATATACTCGGCAAATATAGAATATGTAAGAGTACATTGATTTTAGGATAAAGTTTGTAATGCCTGCAAATATTGAAGCCACTGACAAAATATTGGTAAGTATGTTCATAGAAAATCTTCATGCAAGTCCATTTTCCCGGCAGTCTGTCGGTTCTTTATCTAAATAAGAAATATCGGGCTAAAATCTTGGTGGCAAATTTAAGGCCTTAAATTGTTTGGTTTTTAAGACAAACAACTTTTGTTTCAAACATTTTTTGATAAACTATTTAGATTCGCTACAATTCAAACAAAAATTTAGCAAATAAACACATATATAATTACAAGACATATATTATATATTGACTACATATTTAAAGTATTTTAATTATGCTAATGATTTAATATAATTAAATGTCATTTTTTGTAATTATTCAATAATTTTTGTTTGACATTTGCAATACAATTTACTTGCAAATTATTACACTCGTAGCGCATCAATTAATTAAGACGTTCTTTTCAAGTACTATGCAAGACACAAATAACTTTTACCAGTGCTATCTTCTCATCTGTTCGATGTTAGCTCCCAATCTGCCCAGACTAAAATGAAAATAAAAGAAGAAAATTAAAGAAACAGTTTTTAGGTTACACAAACACATGTAGTTAGTATTTTATAATAATAAATATTTAATGTAATTTTACTTAAAAACATGTTTTATCATACGCTGAAAAGTAAATTAAGTAATTAGTAAAGGATTAATTGTGAACATAGATATATACATAAATGGATGGATATACAAAGTCAGTTGACAACATTTTATTATTGTCAACGTTATCAAGCAGTCAAATGTTTTCATCATCATCATTATTATCATTATTTTATCTTTCATCTTTGTTTACTCTCTGATTTATTTATTATCTTTGTCTATTCGTATTTTATTGTTCATTTTTAATAGAAAATGTCATATTATTATATATAGAACATCCCCCGTATTTCATCTTATTTTTTTTAACTTCTCGCTAAGAAAATCGAAGATTTTTAAGAAAGTTATTGGTTTTACACCGTTTTGAAACATCGAGTTTTCTTCAGATATCGATGTTTTGAGGTTACAGGAAGCTTCCTTGACTACCCCTGTATGTATGTATAAGAGTGTGTGCGTATGTGTCGATCGATTTTTCCGCGGTTGGTGCCATTCGAAAAGTTGGATCGATTCAAACTGGTAGATTCCCAATTTCTACAATTTCTATAAAATACAAAATTAATACAATTATAATATAAAATATACCAAAAAAAATAAATTTCCTAAAAATTATACGTCCAAATTATAAGAAAAAAAAAAACTAATAATTTTGTAAACGTCAAATATTTAATATTTTCCTAGATTTCTAAAACAAACAGCTCTTCTCAAGCAGCCTTGGATTTCTAGACTTCATGAATGTTTGAAGATTTGGTAGGCTTCCCTATCTATCACAGGTGGTCATAGAAGCTCTCTATTGTTCCATTTCCTCAAGCCTGCCTATCATAAAGATAATTCAAAAATGAAAAGACAGCAAGTTGAAATTTTGATGATAAATATGAGACATAATAATTGAGTTTAAGTTCGTAAATGTGCCACATGGTTCGATTGACTTCCCAATTTTTAAACCATAAAAATTCACAGACCAAAAATGTTTGTTTTTTGAAACAAACAACATTTATTAAATTACCCATAATTTCTCCTGAAAGTATCAAATAAGCACATAAATATGCAATAAATATTATTTTCAATGCATGTTATATATAACTGTATTCACCGCATATTTAGGGTATTTTATGAACGCTTATCATTTAAAATAGTAATTAAGATTGTACACTGATCCTTACGACCTTAATCTATAATATTAGTTAAAAATTATTGATCTGAATACAATTAAATATAAAAAAAAGTTCAAACATTGATACTGAACCATGTGTCGTGTTTCGAATCAATTAACTCTGTAAGTTGTTATTCTTACTTGTTTTATATCATATTCAAATTGCACCTCATTCGTTAAAGACAATAATATTCGTACATCGTGACGAAATTCTGTGTCCATTACATTTTATGTATATTTTTTGTCATGTCGCCACAATACATCAACAAAATTAAATGAGATTTTCACATTTTCACGTTCGTTGAATATTGTTGATAAACAAAAAGGTGTTACTACTACTTCTAAGCACTTTAATTTTTCGTATACGGTTTGAAATGGACATGATGATATAATAATTTAAACCTTTAACATGAATAGTTATATAATAATAATAATATTAGCCTTTATTCTTCTTGAAGTCATGTTGTTGTAATCATCATATGCTACATCATACACAACAATAATAATAATAATAATTACAAGACAGACACCAACAAACAAACAGACAGACAGACATATAGATTTAAAGCAAGCTTTGTAATAATCTACACATACATCACAAATGTTATATTACACATATAGTTCAGGGTAGATAAATTTTGCAAGGGCAAACATCGAAATGAAAGAAAAAATGAATTACGGGCGATCTGAGTCCGCGAAGAAGGAGAGGGTGAGTGTTTAAGGGTAAAATTTAGTTTACCTAAATTTCCAGCAAAGTCCTAAGAAAAGTTCAATAGCACGGGTTGTTTTTTTTTTTTTTAATAGAATGAGATAAATATAATGTAAACAAAATAGTAAAAATAAGGATAAGAAAGGTAAACTAATAAATATGTTGTCTTGTGCATTGTTAAAATAGAACAGAAGTACACACAGATACATACATACAGCTTTCAAAATATGTTTTTTTTTTCATAATCGGGAAGTAGAGATTTCAACAAAAAATAAAAACCCACCAACTTTTTTGAAAAAGTCGAAATTTTGACGTGAGATTTTTCGATTGAAAATTAGGGTGTTTTTTTCAATATTATATAATTATATTTTTTCAATATCAATATTATATTAGTTAAAATGAGGTGAAAAAATAAATATCGTATATTCGGATCATAAAAAGATAAGTTTCCACTAAATCTCGTGAAAAATTTTTTTATGTATAAGATTTGAGTATTTGAATTTTTCATATAAATTTTGAGAACAATTTTGTTATGTGAAAAAAAAGTTAATTTGACACTTAAACACTCACCTCCTCCTACTTCTCAAACTCAGATCGTCTGTAAGTTATTTTTCATTTCATTTTTATCATATTATCTTGCGTTTCCAATGGGTTTCATCCTACAATAATTTTCTTCCACTTTTTACCATTTTTCAAGGGTTCTACCCTGCTATAATAATTTAGTTTCAACCATACAACCAACACACACATTCAGTCATTCACTATCCATATGTCATGTTTGTAACAAAGTTCATGTTATCATATTATATTACGACTATCTGCATTATGGATGTGGTAATATAAATATACAATATGTGCCAGTTGCTATATGATGTCAATGTCAAATTGTATATCCATGTTCTGTTATGATATATTAGTGGTTGATTCTGTCTGATAGTTGTATGGACATCGTGTATCAAACTGTTTTCTTTTGTTTCTATGGTTACGAAACACTAATTTGTTAATCAAATGATATATAAGTCTGTGGATAGAATATGATTTAACGTATGAAATTTTTCAAAATGAATAATTTTTTATTTTTGCAATAAAAAATAATTACTAATGCAATTTATTCTTATTCTTTACATATTTTCATATTTATTTTCTAGAATTTGAGTATTTTATTACAAATTTGAGATAATCGTGGCGCATCAATTGATTAATCCCTTCTAGGTACTATGCACCGTACATATACAATTAATATCATGTATTAAGCTGATGCTTTGAACTAGATAAAACACGTAAAAAGTTAAAATTTTGTTATAACTTTCTACGTTCACAATTGCTAGTGGACCCGTATGCTGCTCCACAGCTTTAATAATGTTGATAATATTTAATAGCTTAAATTTAAATCTTTAATTCAAAATAAGTGTGACATTTTCCAAACAGACCTAATACAATTAATCATTCAAATCACACAAAAAGCTGAATGTGTGTATGAACTCCAAACAATCTCCAATTCATCCAATTTGAGTGTTTAAAACCAATCCATTTAAGCTTTTAAACATTCAAATTGGATGGGATGGAGGATGGAGATAATATATAGATTATATTAATTTGGCTTAGAATTACATCCCTAAAATTTTAAATCAATCGTGTGAAAGAAATTTGTACACTTTTTTAAAAGTTTGATAGAAAATAAACTAATTATGACCAGAAACAGGTTTCATATATTTCAACGACGAACAATATTATCTACAATTTTCACTTTTATTGTTCCAAATGGAATACATTTTCTCTGATTGAAAAAGTTGGATTCACTTCCTGAAATCATCAAATAAATTGAAATGAAAAATATAAAAAAAAAAAACAAAACGGATTTTAAAAGAAAATTTTCTGTTTCATATTGTAATCGCATAATAAAATTTGATATCATATAGGGATTATAATTCCAGAATACAAGGTTTTTGTGTTCAAAAACTATTTAGAAATATATATATGTGGAAAGATAGTAGAATTAATGAGACATCGTTTCCTCAAAATAGTTCCACGATACATATAATAATATAATAATATTGTGAAATTGGTTGTTTTAACTTAATTAAAATTTTTCCTTTGTTTACAGTTTTGCATTCAAATGATCTATTCAATCTATACGATATGAATTTGAATTTTCAACGAATTTTCCACGAAATGTATAACGATTTTGTATTATATTATTTCGAAGCAAATATTTCAAAAATGCTCCCTAATTTAAATTACATTTATTAATAGGTATTTTTCGAATCAATGGGCCCTTTTTGGTAAAAATCCTTAAATAATATAGTTCTTTGGGTCAGAGCGATTACAAAAAAACCGCTAAAATTGGATCTAAAATTTATAAAAGTTACACGCCATTTCTATATAAATTGTTAAATTAATTTCAAAAAAATATGATTAAAAAACATAATATTAAGATCTAAAAAATTGTTTCGTAAGAAAAAAAATTATGTTATGTCATTCTTGCAAACAACTTATTTATTTTTTTGTTTGTTGTTTGAACTTTAAGGATGAAAGAAATATTAGAATCGTACGACCCGATTGAATACATTGGCAATGGTTTTTATACTACAAACAATTTTTAGAAAATTTATGATCTGTTCAGAGCATCTGCGATATAAATTAATATATTTCGAAATGGAGTTAAGCAATAATTTAAAAAAAAAATGAAGATTTGGGAAAGAAAAACAACATTTTAATTAGATAAATAAATTATTGAATAAATAAATACATTGATTTATAATTTTGACGAAATTAAAAAAAAAAATGGGTGCGTATTCTTATACACGCGCGTCAGAAACTTCTTTGGCATCATTAAAACAAAATTTTTAAATGCATCCAAATAATAAATAATAAAATAATAAAAGTACTGGAGAAGGATACTCAACACAGTGCATAAAGCTCAGTTTAAATTTTAAAAATTAAATAAATAAATATATATTTTCTTACATTAAGTGTAACATAAATCATAACAACAGCTTCAACCTGTGAATTTTGTGTAACGGTGATGCTCACGCATTTTAAAATTTCAATCTCAAAATTTCAGTAAGTTTTAATCCATGTTTCTTGTACTGCGTCCCTTCTATTTTTTTGTTCAACTATGAATCCATGTAGCTCGCATGTTTGCTCCGAAAGAATTCATCTATTTTCATAATGATCAAACCTAGCTTAGTCGCAAGTGCATGCGCAGTTCACATTAAATATGATATAATCCAATAATGGTTTTAAACTATTCTCAAGATAAACAGGTGATTATACGTACCGAATTTCAGAATACTAGTCTAGTATCATTACAAAATAACCACCATCAATCACGTGTAGTTGAATTGTTATAATAAATTTATGTGTACGATATAATTTTGGTTAATAACAAAAGGTTATTATTTATTTAAATAAATATATAGCCATAATGAAAATGAACTTTCTAGAAGGATATGTAGAAGGATATAACGTATTTTATGAGGATGTCAGTCAATGTATGATGATCTGAACGAATCTATTTGTATGTAATGATAATGATAACAAAAGTGATTTCATATTAAATTAGGGATGACATATGAATATCAGATTTATTCACAAAATTTAACGATCATTATAATATTATTCAATGAAAATTTAACAACATTCGTTACAAGCTTGGGGTGAAACCATCTAATTTTCAAATAATATATGAGAACTGATTGCACAATGGTTGAACTTTTTATTGTATAATTTTTGTAATTCTCGACGTTTAAGGATATTTGGAAGGAATATAAAAATGCTACGAAACACAATTTAAAATGTTCATATTTTATTCTAAATCAACTGTATAAATTACAAACCGATTCACGAAATTTTTAAAAAATTAATGAAATTAAAAAAAAAAATACTGTAATTTTACATAAAATCTTATTGAGATTCGTTAAGCCAACAGAATAAATTTATTTTTATTAACTGAAAAAAGCAACTTGGAATTTTAAACTTTTATATTAACTAAATTGTACTCTAGATAACTCATTCAGCATAAATTTATTAAAATTCACAAACGGTTTTCGATTAAAAAAAATTGACTGATTCTGTCGTTTTTAATGAAAAGATTAATAAGAAAATTCACTGTTCAACCCGGTCGTCAGCTGAGATCTATAGTTACTACCAATTGTTAATTATACTCCTTGAAGTTGAATTCAATTCTACATGCTCAGCTTATAAAACATTTAAAATATTTCATTTAAATGGTTTAAAAAAAAAAATGTATTATAATTTTGTAATTTACGAGCCTAGAAATTTATAAACCTTTTCTTCAAAAACAATAAGAAAATTTCATCAATATTTCAAAATAACATAGTTTGTCTAGCCTTATAATATTCCAGGAACCGATATCGTTATTTTTTACCATACCAAAGTTAATACGCAATTTTCTTTAGGCAAGATTATATAAATTGTACGTTATTCTAATGTTTTTATTTTTAGTTGTCAGTACACATAAACTGTTTTCATATAATTTTTTTTGCTAGTTATTTGTTTTATTTGTTTGAATCTAATATTTTTTAAATATATTATTATTATTATTAAATATGATAAATTAAATTATATTAATAAAAATATTTATTGCATTTATTTAAATTTTCTCATAGTACCGATTTCAGTCCAATGCTATCTAGTAATGAAAAACAATCTGTGTATTTGTTTAGTTTATTAACAGTATTTTTATGTTAACGCTCCAGAATAATATTCATGTTTCCTGATAAAATATGATACCATATGGAGAATAACCGAACTAATATTATAAACGATAAATTAATATTTTGTTACAGTATTACATATTCTGATAATGATGTATTTTATGAACTGTTTATATGACCTCAAACCTCAACCATTTTCCTTGAATGATTTAAAATGAATTTTGTAATATAAATTTAAAATTTTAATTATTATTCTGATTAAGGTTTGTTGATTTTATAAATGAGTTGGTAAGCCTCAAATCCATTTTAATTTTTTTTTTTTGCATTCCATGTGGGTGTGTGTATATGACATTTTTGATAGATATGTAATAAATATTTTATGTTGACCCTTTTCAGTTTGTTTTGTTCATTGTGTACATGTGAAAATAACAAATAATAGAATTGGTTGTATCAATACTCTGTGAGTATTCAATCCATGAATATCTTTAAAGTGTTATAGTTTTTAAAATTATGGTTATGCACAAAATAGGTATATAAAAGTATACAAAAGAAATATTTGGAGCAAAAATTGTCGGCAAAGTTATTATTATTATCCTTCTATTGTTCGGAGGATCGAAAAGGTGGGTCGTAGATACGAGTAACTGTCTGATTTTGGTATAGGGTATAAAATTCCTTTTATTTTAATAACTGAGTGTCTAATTTGAGTTCAGAAGGTTGAATCAAGATAAAACGTTGGAAAATCATCCAAAATTAATAGTAACAAAAATTCGCCCCAATTACCGTAAATAACTTTTGTTAGAATTCGTTTAGTGTTCAGCCCAAGATTTGAAAGAAGTATGGTAGAATTAATTCAAATCTATTACTTCCATTTAATTAGGCACCTAATTTAATGAGTTGCTCAATATTTAAAACGTTACAAATATAGGTATAAAGTCCACACACCCAGATATATTTCATATAAGCCCAGGTAAAAATCATATTTTACATTGCTTGTATAAGTTGACAATTGATTCTAAGAATATTTCCTCAAATAAATTGTCATTGTTTCCAATAGCCAACCGAAATATCAATTTACTTTTTCCGACATTAAAACGTATAGAATTTTGTATAGATTAACTTTGTCGTATAAAAAATTACTAAATTTATAACAAAAAATATTGAAGATCACTTATCCGAATAAGAAGGGCACTAATTCTATAATAGGTTGAGAACTTTTTCATATTTCTGTTAAGAAATAGCAACACATAGTTATGGCCTTGAAAATTGTAATAATACTGACAAATTTCCAATATTTATAGTGCACATAGTCCTCTATAACTGAGCGTAGATTTTTTAATAATGTAGTATAACATAATTGTGCCCTTGGAAATTGGAATAATAAGGGGAGAAATAGTAGAAATTATGTTTTTAAATGAAAATTAAAATATTTTTAGATTTACTAGTAAATATTGACAAATTTCCAATATTCATAATGCACACAGTCCTTTATGACCGAGCGTAGAAGTTTTTATAGAGAAGTGCAATGTTTCCATAAAATTGTCTGAAAAATACTCAAATACTGTGCGAATATTACAAAATGTAATAAACAACCGATACAAATATTATGTTATTCTCAACGTACATTTAATTATCACTTATTTATTCATAAAACATTGATAGTTTATAAAGTTTGTCTTAAAAGTTTACAAAAGTTACATAAGACTTTGTATTATGTCAACATGTTCAATTACATTCATTACCAACTGTATACTGCTAGTTATTAATAAGAAGTACTACATATTATCAAACAACTTTAGCTTATGAATATATAAATATATAAATATATTTCGTGATATTAAATGTGTAACCGTTAAAGTATTTAATGCAGCAATTCTATAGAATTCTGAACATTCTAAACATTACCGTGTTCTTCGTAGAAAAGTCCTTGTTGACATTGTCAAGCAGAGACTATGTTTAGAAATCGAACACTTTGTACCTGATCAATAAATCGTGCATACTTATCAGATAATTTAGTCAAGTGACTAGAAAATTATCATGGCTATATTCCGATATACACTAGTTTTTAACAGAATATAAATGTCAATAGTATATGATGACTGTGACTATATAGGTATTAAAAATCAGTATTTATTGGAATAACAGTTAGGTGTCAAATGGATTTATTTATTAATTAATATATTTGTGATATAATAGTGAAGATCGTAATATTAGCCCACAAAAAATTGATTTTTAGGTAGCTGCATGAAACTACCTGTGACCATACAGGTATTCTATTAAAAACCAGTATATATTGGAATCATAGCTATATGTCATATAGAATTATTTATTTAAATTTTTATAGGTTTATATATGTGATTTAATAGTGTACCCCCATTACTACTTGACTCAATCGTTCTGAAACGATTTAACTACTTAATCTACGTGAATAAGACGTGCATAAAAATCGCACGCAAAAAGATGAAACAATTTGTTTGTGTTCATTAGAACAAATTAGAATAAAAAATCGGACCATCTTTCTGTATAATTCAGAATACATAATTATAATAATAAAGCCTTATTTTACCCCATTAAATGGGCAAACCTTCCTTCATTTTATGAGATTTGATCTGGATTTGGCGCCGATCTGGAAAGTCTTGACTGAATAAAATCTATTTTATTTTCACATCTGTTTAATATCAGTTTTGTGAAAATTCGATATATTTATAAGTTTATAATTCACTATTTGCACTTGATCACTTTTTTAAATGTAGCAACACTCTTTTGGACTTTAACCACTGATCCGGGTCCAAATATTAGGCCCACAAACATAGTTCATTTCAACAACTTCCAAAGCTAAAAACAATTCATCATTCTGTTGCGATCAATAAACGAATTTCTGTGCGTTTCTCCTCGATTTTCGGATTACTAGAAACTTATAAAAAGTCCTGTATTATTCATTTTAACCGTAACATATACATATACTTATTACATATATTATATGTTTTTGTTTAATATTAACTTAATAAATATATTATTAGTTAGTTATTTTAATTAAATATTATAGATCACATTACGTAAATAATAAATTATTATTATTATTATTACATTTTAATTAATAATATTTTAAACAATGTCAATATTGATGTAATTAAATCATTTTAATATGTGAAAAATATCATCTTTATATATTATAATTATAAATCTATCTAATAATATTAATTATATTGAAATTGTAGCATGTTTATCTTTATATTTACGCTATTCTGGGAAATGGTTAATTCTATGAAAACTCTAACTATATATTATAAATAAACTGGCAAATATTATGTAAAAATTCTGTGTCCCGATATTTTCCTACCCAAATCGTCAAAACCACTCAAGCGATTTCAATGAAAATGTGTATTTCTTGGTCTACCATGAGTTATACGATAGTTTATTTTCGATTAAGTTTGCCTCAACAATTTATACTGGACATATATAGAATATGGGAGAGTATATTAATTTTAGCCTGCTAGTAA
Source organism: Chrysopa pallens (assembly GCA_020423425.1). NCBI lineage: Eukaryota > Metazoa > Arthropoda > Insecta > Neuroptera > Chrysopidae > Chrysopa > Chrysopa pallens. Next base: position 137,723,582 of record CM035591.1, read on the forward strand.
ATTTTGAGATTTTGGTATATGTGTTCGTAGATTCTTATAATTGGTCAATTTTCGTCGAAATTCGTCTGCTAGATCGTCATCAGGATAAGTCAAAATGGAAAGATTTAACGATATGAAGTTTTGGTAGCGTCGTAAAATATTTGTTTAGGTTTGTGAATGAGGAAAATCGGTCCACAGGTTCAATGGATCCATGACCCAACTATTTGAAATGCAACAAAAATTCAAAAATACAATTTCTTTTAAAAACAACGTTCTCTATATACATTTATTCCTAAACTCTTTAGATTCGCCACAATTTTAGCTCAAATATACTCAAATATAATTTTAATATATATTATTATTTTATATGTATTTATACCTGTATGAACTGCATATTTAGAGTATGTTACAAATGCTTTGAGCTCAAACATTGATATTCGACCATATGTCGAGAGTATATTCAAACCTCTCCGAGTCTTTTGCAATTTTAAGAATTCTTAATAGAACATAGGGAATTACTTATAAGTTACTTAATTTTTCGAAGACGGCCTTGTAAACGTGTCTATTGACTGATCCACAACTTTTACATAGGTGACGGCGTGAGTATTCTTACAGCAGTTTTAATTACAAAAATTCATTTTTGTTTAATAATTTTGTGTTATATCAATTTATTTATATTTTTTCGATGCCATAGTATCAAGTATGATCGGATTGCTATTCTTTACTCGATATTTTATTAAAAAAATTAAATTTTGTTCAAAGCCGTTTGATGTTCATTAAATTCTACATATCTTTTTCCGTATCTAATGCAGGATTTACAAGATTTTGATTTATTAATTTCGATTTATTATAATTAAAGTCGAAGCATTCGTAAAGGATACGAAATTTTGGTCGCAAGTCTCAAACTATGATTTCTTTTTCTGACCTTCGTAAATAAACGTTTCTCATTCTAAAACAAAAACAAAAAAGCTCAAAATTACTGGTTCATGAAGATTACAGGCATTCTCACAAAATATATAAAAACTTTTGACTAAACTTAGTAATACCCTAAAAAAAGTTTAATCTTAAATATTTAATGCGTATTTCAATAAATTACTTTTTTTTTTAAATTTTTTTCAAAATAAACATTAAATTTTTATGACGGTATATTTATTAAGTTTTATTTTTATCAAAATTTATATCTTCAATTTATATTTTTTAATAAATTTTAAAATGTATACAGGTTTTTTGTTTTTTTTGTTTTATTAATAATGAAGCTAATAAATTTGATACTTGTGAAACAATCATTAAAATAATTGCTGAATTTTTTTTTATTTTTAAATAAAAAGAGGAAAAGCAGGAACATGGCTCAGGCATGGAAGGTTCTATATTAAAACTAAATGTATCATATTTGAAAATTGTGAAATATAAGTTTATTTGTTTTGTTTAATAAATCTTTATTTTCATCGTAAAAAATAATACAAGTCAGTTTAAAAACTATAGCACCTAGCCTAAGCTTTTCTATAATACATTATTTTATATACTAGTTACATTGAGATGAAAATTTTTAATCCATCATTTAGGATATGAAAAAATTTAAATTAAAAACTGTTAAATGAAACTATGTGGATGGATAGACGTATATCTAAAAAAATATGACTTTACCTAAAAGAAAAATATATACAATTAAGATTACATCGGAATCAGGTTGAAAAAGGGATATTGAGGTTGTAAGGATAAAGTTATGGATAGACGGGTGTTCTATACCACGGTGGGCAACTTCAAACGGAAATCTTAAAGGTTTCTTCGAGATCACGTGAAGGCAACGGTTTTGGAAATTGCTGCATTTTCTTGATAAGTAAAGTTTTTTTTTTAAATAATGTATCTTGATTGCTTCGTAGCAATTTTTTTCAATATATTCTCAGATGTTTCGGATATTGAACCCTGAATATTACAATGCAATTAAATAGATTGTAACGTAATATATACCTCTTGAAACGAACGTTCATTGCGTAATGCTTTTGAACAATATTCAAATTGACTATTGCGAGATACAGATTTTCATTCGTCAATGTATACAATTCATACATATTATTTATCGTCTAATCAATTAAATAAATTACGTACACTGTTATTTATCCCTTCGATTTTTTTAATTCAAATCAATTTTAAAATGTGATTGTGACCTAATTTTTTTATTGTAATCAGTATGTATATTTACTACACTCATAGCAATTAGAAACTGAGTAAAACGACAGACCAGGAGACTAGAATGCTACGGGCCTACTATACCGACAATAACATTTTATTGATTTTTTAAGAAGGGTTACCTTTAAGGTTATTACAAAAAATCGGGGAAAAATTTTTGGTCTCTATTTTCGATAAAATTAAGGTTTCCCTGAACCTCAGTTAGCTAAGAAACGCTAAAAACGATTGTTAAATTTTTTTTTGGATTTATTGTTAATATTATCGGTTTCCCATATGCTGATATAAACCGCCTTATACTGTATTTTAGCCGATAGTATCGGTGAAAATTTTTATCGGTACAGTCTTCGGTGAACAAAACTAAAACTAGCCAAAACTATTTTAATAAAAATAATGAGTCAGGGATAAGAAAGGCGAATATTTTGAACATCAGGTTCGTACTATCGAAAATATTGGCATCATTTTACGAATCAGTTAATATATCCCTAAATTTTATCTCTCAACTTCCGCTCGCATCACTCGATCTCAGTTTTGGGAATGCCCGAACACAGAAGTGCCTAATGAAGTTTGACATCAAAAATTTCTTACGCGAACCAAACCTTTTTTTTGTGACTACCCTACATAGTGGCACTATTATTCGAATTGTTAAAGTTTATTTACAATTTCTAATAAAATGCAATTGTATCTGCCATTTCAAAAATAGCTTATTTCTATAATTTCTATAAACAAATTAAATAAATCTATTTGTAAAAACTGGAATCAACGTCATCTACTTGTAACGAATTGTGCCAAAATATGTTAATTATTGCCACCTTTTTCACTAATGTCGTATCATCGATAGTGCCATTTACATTATATATTATTATTTTAATTTTATTTCCCAGTTTTGTTATGGTATTGAGTTTCTAATTTTGAATGGTAAAATAACAAATTCAGTGTGTCAGTAATACTTTTAAAAAGAATTTCTAAGATTTGTATTTCAAATAAACCATGGAAATAGTATCCGAGAAATGTGGAAAATCTGCAGTACATACATCTTTTAAATTACACCAAGTATTTTAAAGTTTAATAAAATAATAGGGAAATATAATTATACATAACATAACATATCCAAAACTGTGATGTAAAATAAATGAATTAAATATAGATGGCAAATATACACCTCACTTATAATTAAATTACACGATATGGTTTACAAAAGCTGTAGCAAAGACACACAAATACTAATATATAATATTTATACATTTTAATGTTTTAGTCAAGATTGTAGTACGTACACTTCCATCTCAATTAACTTACCTAATCGGATTACTTAAAAACTAAACGATATGGGATCTATATTTTTGATAGATAGATTATAAAACTAGTATTAAAATAATTATTTATTTATTTATTAAGTATTATATAATCTCTTAAATTGAAAATAAGTTTAGACCCAAATATTTATTATAAAGTTTCTGAGATAAAATTATTGTTTTTTATTTACAAACTGAAATCGTTAATTCTGTAACATCTTAGAGTTTTGAGATGTTCAAAATTATTATGCAAATGTAAGACATAAAAACGCCGAAAAAAAAAACTTTCTAAAGTGAAAAGAAAAGTTTTAATTCATATTTAGAAATCCAACTATTGGAATATTTGGAACGAAAAATTTAATGGCAACTTTGATGTTAACATTAATATGCTAATTTTGTCTAAGATAAACTGGGTTCAATATAAAGATACTTTGACCGAAGAAAACTTATTTGTAAAAATCTTTGAAATACCTATACACAATACATGGTTCCTCATTTCAGTTCCAATTAGAATCCAAATAAAAAATAACTAAAATAGTAAATTCTTTCTCACAAGGTTTGATTCATGAACATAATTTGTTCTTCCTCTCAAATAAGTTATATAAAAATACAACATTAAATTCGCAACATAATATTTAAAGAATTCAGTAGTTGTAAAGAATTTCCATACAAGTTTGAAGAACAGCATTATAATATCAATTTCAACTTGTTGATTAAATTTCTCGATATGTCTTAGGTTGAGAGAATTTTGTAATAAATTTTGTACGACTCCTCAAGTTTTTGTGTTTGAAAAAGTAGAAGAAGTTTTTTGGCAGATTTTACATTTTTCATTACTATCGAACATATATAATTTATTCAAAAGATGTAATTACAAATTTGACGAAATTTATCGACATCAATTTTGTATTATAAAAATGACAGAGAGAAATGCATTTTCCTTTTTTATTGCAACCAGTAATTGCAAATTGGAAGAAATTATAGTATCAAGATCAAACTTGTATTAAAATTGGCAGAAAGAGCCAATTTTTTATTGCAACCATTTCTTTTTAAAATGTTATTGTTTATAAAAAAAATTATTTAAATTTAAATAACAGTGGACTAGAAAATTAATTTTTTTTAATGTATAAAATGAATTTATAAAAATTTTTCGAGTGTTTTTCATTTTTCAAATTCACTTTTGCAGATCGATTGATTGTTTCTTTTGAATTAAACTGTACCATCAACGAAAGACGAAAGGAACATATTGTATCATAGATAGAGCTTTATTATTAATAAAATCATTTTAACGCATCGTCGCCGTGTAAATTTCATTTCCAGTTCAGTGATTAAATGATTTAAACTTTAAGAGGTATAAATAGTATGATACGGTTTGTATATATCTATGTATATGTATTCATTCTTAATAATGTCGTTGTATATGCTACAACTATCATTTTATTAGAGACATTTTAATAATTATTAAAGAAGTCATTCTTCTTGTACCTACACTGTTATTTTATAATATTATTGTGCTTCTGGTGGTTGTAAGAGCATTAGGTGCTCATACTTTTATATATTAGAACATTCATTACAAATGAGCGATAAAGGTCTATAAAGCTATCAAGATATTCTGTATTGTTTGTCACAGTTGCATTTTATGATATCTATTTAAATATAGGCAGAGAATGTTAAATTGGGTAGTAATTTTGTAATTTGAAACATAAATTTTCATAGAATTTTGCAAATCTTAGCATATTTTTCTGAAGAAATAAATATACATACATTAGAACATTAATTACAAATGAGCAATAAAGGTACATAAATCTATCAAGATATTCTATATTTTTTATCACGGTTGTATTTGATGATATCTACGTAAATATATGAAGAGACTGAGCCGTAAACTGAGCCGTTATTTGTAATTTGAAACATAAACTTTGAAGGAATTTTGAAAATCTAGGCTTATTTCTGAAAAATTTTTTATTTTATTGTAAATTGTAAATTTAGTAAACATAAAGTAAATATGTTAAAATAACAATCAAGAGTTTATTAATTAAATATTCTATATTCAGGTAAATATCATAGTTTCAACTGTTTAAAATTATTGAAATTTATTAAATTTATAAAAAATGCTTAGTTTTTCAGTTTGTTATATTAATTTTACTATATGGTTCAAATTAAGTAAACATAAAATAAATACTTATATATAATTAAAAGTTTAAATATTAGACTAAAATACTTAATATAAATGTTTGAATTATTTATTATTATGAAAATTAATAAAATACATAAAATACGCTATGTTAGGATCATAATGAAGCTGGCTTTCAGTTGGAATTGCGGCAATTCATGATAGTTTATGATAAAATTTCAAACAAAAATTGTTTGCTTTCGATAACCAAACAGAAATTCGAAATTTCTTTTTTTCTATGCTTCAAAGCGTTGAAAGCACGGGATCCAATGAACGCCCACATTTACTTATTAAAATATCACTTTTTTGGATCTAGAAAACAGACAGGCAGATTTATATGGACTCTATCGAAACTTTTTATATAGTCTATTCTATAGAAGATAAAAATTGTCTTATTACAGATGGGGAAATTTTGTGACTAGGTTGAATAAGAAAATTCCCATTTTAATTTTAAGGTCCTCAACCAAAAATTATCTTGAAAATTATCAATTTTATCAAATATAGTTTGTATCTAAATGTAATAACCATTACATTTGCTCGGATAAGATATCAAAATTTAGAATGTCTGGTTCTTAAAACAAAATTCTATTATCTAAATAGACTTTTAATTACGCATTTTAAAACAGATAAAATAATAAAAACCATTATACTGTGAAAATTCTACTTTTATAATTAGGTTTATTTTTCATTGAATACATTTTTATGATAATTACCAGCAAATATACAAACAAAAACAGCATACATTGAAACAAATTTTCATTGTAAAAGCTTATTGATTATATTAATGGATATAAAAATATTATTCATTATATATTGAATGAAATAAAATAATAGTCATAAAATTAATTAGTATAAAAAAAATTATAATAAAATGTATACATATGTAGAGAAGGAAATACGGACGCTGGCATTATGAAATAATAATGTATAGAAGTTTTTCGATAAAATTAATATCATAATGTTATACTTAATATTATGCTAAATTTTATTAAAAAGCAATTTTTCTAGTCAAGGTTGAAGAGAATAACTATCTAACCAACGATTTATCTAGTAAGAGAATCACTGCAAAATAAAGTCTCTCAAATAATTACTAAATAAACATTAACGTTAAAAAATTAAACGAAATGTGCGATAAAGGAAGTTCGAGGCAATGACCAGTCGAAACTTTAAAATTATAGTTTAACTAAGCTGCAATTGACAGTCATTTTCAGTCTTAAACGTCATTTTGAGTCGAAAATATGTTTTATACATTTACCTAGAAGTTTTTACAAAATTTTGACCAGAATCAATCCATACTATTGCTTTTCATTTAACAACAACATATGAATCTAATTAACATTTTACATTGACAAAATACGTACTCTGTGAAAATGTAATTTGAAAAAAATTAGGGTCAACTTATTTAATTTGTTCTGTCGACAAATTCGTATACCATTTTTAAAGTCGGCTCCCTCATACTGCTCTACTGCTCCACACTGCTCCGATCATTTTGAAGTTTCAAACAATATTTCTGTATATAATTTACGAGGTTTTTTCAAATTTATTAATGTCTTTTATTTTTTAATAATAAATTAGCAATTTGAAAAACGACGGTGTTACCCTGAAAACTGAGAAAGCAATTACCAAACGAAAAAACTTTGATTTTATTTTTAATTCGGATGTTCCTGCACCTAGTTATGACTGGCACTGTAATTCTACATTTTTCCGGGACGCATCGAAATAATTACTGCCATTACCGTTATTTAATATTTTTCATAAAGGTTTTGCCCAATATTTTACGAATTTAAATGTACCATTCATTTTAATAAATAGATTTTCACTCTGTCGCCAATAAAAATTCACAAAATTGTGCTTTGTTTTGCATGAATTAATCCTACCCTCTCCTTAATACGCTTTTTGATCAATGATGTTAAATCATACATGTTTTCGGGTCTAAATAGCGTCTATATCACCTTAACTAATATGGCGTTCGTTCATAAATTACACATTCAAAAAAAAAGGTAATAAAATTATTTTTATGGTAAGTACATGTCTGTATAATTTTTGTGTGTATCACGATGATAAAAAATATTTTCTATTGTCATATCATTACAGTTTTAAATGAATAAAAAAAAATTAAATAAATAAAAAAATATATAAATTATATTCTTCAATTCATAAATTTTCTAATTTAGAGCATTCTTAGTTACCGTTGTTACTACTAAAAATCGTATAAAAAAAATAATTTCACATAAAATTTTATATATATTTTTTTATAAAGTATAAAATTCATAAACTTTTTGTACAAAATTATACAGATGATGTAACTTGGAGATGATGAATGGCGTTGAAAATATAAAATAAAAACTAATTATAGTTTGAAAAACTAAGATATCATCGTTTTTTATTGAAATGTAAACAGTGTAAAATTTAATTAAAAAAATCTCCTACAAAAAACATAAATTTAAAAATAAGTTCCTCTTCCCTCCGCCAAAAATGACATAAAATTTTGACCCTAATTTGTTTAAAATTGAAATTTTACTCAGTGTTCGTGACAATTGAGTTTATGTACCATGATATGCTCATAGTTTTTAGAGAAGAGCTCTTTTTGTCTTTTGACAAAATTTAAGTTATAATTTGCGCGTAGAATCTTTTTCTTTGTCGGAGTGGCTTAGCGGTACTGCGCTCTCATGCCAATGGTCCTGGGGCTGGTATTCTTTGCGATGGAAGTGCTATTCAAGGCTTATCATATTAAAGATCTTGGTCATACGTTCCCTGGTTTCATCAAGCCGAAGAAAAAAGGGAATTAGATCTGTATTGAAGTAAAAAACCTGGCGAAATGTTGACCGCTTTTCGCAAAATTTGCTATTCAAGCCTTATCATATTGAAAATCTTGTTCATACGTTCCCTGGTTTCACGCAGCCGAAGAAAAATGGGAGTAAGATATGGGTTAAAGAAAAAACCTGGCGAAATGCTTACCGCACTTACGCAAAGTTTGTTGTGGTCACGGAAGAAGGCAGTGCTACAGTCCATCGAGTTCCGGATCGAAAAAAAGGTCTGTTGTGACACTGTTTAAATCTTTGACTGTAATAAGAGGTAATATGTCAAAAAAGTTTGAAGACCGCGGTTTTGAGTACATTTTGGGTTTAGTTGTATTACCTTTTTTGAGATGGGTCAAAAATAAAACTATGAAATTTATTGAGGTATACCTCCCCATCTCCGTCATAGTTTTGATAAATACACATCTAGGAATTCCAGAGAAAACTTTATCAGATTTAGCAAGATAAATGTGGAAATATGACTTTTTCTTTCATTTTGCCTCCAATATTGGCTAGGTTGGCGCTTATAAAAAAATTCAAAGAAAGAAGGTTATAGTCACGAGATATAAAAATTAGAATTCATCCTGTGACAAAATTTTCATTCTCCAAGATTTTGACAGCCTGTTTTTGAATTTTGAATCGGCTAGATTACTAGATCTAATTGCACCAGGATTTGTTGTGGCAACATTTCTTTCAAATCGGCAAAATAATTCACCCATTTGCTACCAGGTACTTGATGCGTACCAATTGTTTCACCATATAACGAACATAAAAGTAAATAAAGAAGGCGGATTTATTTTATGGATATCAATTCTGCAAGGTTTTTCTCCATAAAATAAACTGAAAATGAGCGAAATATGTTTCATTTCAATCAAAATGGCATCAAATTTACATTAGAACATTAATTTTGCCCCATCTTGTCTTTCACTTGCATCAATAATTTTCTTGGGGTCAAAACCAATTTCACATCGATACCAATTCTTATTTTTTACTATTTAAAGATTGCCCCACTTAGAGCAGTTCATTTCATTCAACCCATAAATATTGTTCTTGTTAAACAAACACTTTACACATCCAATTACATAATGTTAACGATCGTCTTATTAACATTTATATAGCTAAATGTATTTATTAGATGAAAGGTATTCTCTTATTATGTCATTTACTCTTGGTAACTATTTTAAACGTTCATTCATTGGTATTTATTTTAACATATAACCTGGTAAATAGTTTGTAATACAATCATGTAACTATGAACAGTATTTATTTTATTCTTATTGACTTACACGTGTCTAAAAATATAGTGAGAACATATAATAAGATCTATTTGAACGTGAAAGGAACGATCGTTGCGCTACGAGTAGTTAAAATTTTTAATAAAACATTAACATTATACTGTAATATAATTATTTGTTCAATTGTTTGCTTGTAAATTATATAGCAAATGTCAAAAACTAGATATTATTGACAAAAAAAAGACATTTAATTGTAGTGGAAAATAGCCAAGACAAGATAAAAGAATGCATAAGCATTTATTTTTAATTGCTGTTATAAATAATTATGCATTTAAAATTGTTTATAAACTATAAGAATTTTAGAATGTTAAATCACAGACTTATATATTATATATTATACCATTCAGTGAGTTGATAAAGCGGATTTTTGAAAAATAGAAACGATAGAAAACACTTTGATGCACAGTGCGTAAACAGAGTTTTTAGTATTCATGAAATTCCCATTCTTAAAACTGGAAAAATAAGCGATTTCGAAATAAAAACGATTTTGGCAAAAGTTAAATATCCTAGAACACCAAATTCAGTGGTCATATTTATTTTGTCCTTGGTGATGATCTTCAAGGTTATTTAAAGGTCAACTTATATGTTATTGAGATAAAAGAAATTTATAAATTTCGGAAATAGGTTTCATTATTCAGGTCAAAATAAACAAATATGAATGTTTTAGTTCACATCTTTGTCAACTCCTGGTCGTTGAGATTACATTGTCATTTAGTGATTATAATCATATATTTTGTATTGACCAAAAACCTATAACCTTACGACTTACGAATTTAGAAAACAACTTGAATAGAGAAGGGCTTTGTGGCTTACATCGACCACATGATATACAATAAAATGAATAAATTTTATAGATATAAAGAAAGCTTAGAGTTTTTGAATTAATGAAGTCCCAAAAGTTAAAATTTAAAAGCAGAGTACAACAGAGTTTAATATGTTTTATTTTTATTTTAAATAATTAAAAATTATTATAATGAATTGAACTAAACGAAATTATCACTCTATGTAAGGAGAATTAAGATACATTCGCAAAATTTTCATTATATATTCTCGGAATCATTGTTACTGCCACTGTATATACTGTTTCACAAATACCATCTTTTCTTTGTATTACATTTTGTTTCAGTAAAATATGTTAAATAACACAATTTGAATTATTTCAATATCTATAACTATATATATGTATATATAGTAAAATTTCTTCTTTTGTAGTCTCATTCTATTTGTAAAACGACAGGTGATGACAGCTTTGTTTCTATATAGAAATACCTATACATATTCTATGTTGTATTAGTCATTTAGTTTTAAAGCATTAAGTGATACGCGCTTTTGTTTCTCCCATATTGAATATTATTACTATAGTAAATATTTTACTTTACGTGAATGTCAATAAAATAATGTCAATGTACACGCTGAGCTATCTATATCATGAAATAATATTTGTATTTCAATCTATGGCACCAAATATGTGCCTTTTATATTGCAAGGAAAAAAGTTTTCAAATCTTGTCTTGTTGGCTGGAAATAAGATTGGTCATAGGTTCAAAAATAAATTTGTTTGTACAATTAAGATAATCATACGTTTTGAAGACGTCTTAAGACTGATATTTAAAGGTGAATATTTGACAAATTATCATAATAAAACAGTTAAAAGGTGATTGGATAGTTAGTTTATTGGGTTTTGTACTTCAAATAAAACCAAATTTAAATGATATGTTTTAATATAAATTAAATAAAATACGAAAAATTCTATAAAGCTCTTACAAATCAACTCTAAAATATCCAGTCTTGATTAAATGAAAAATTATTTTGAATTATAGATCAAAATTACATTTTTACAGCAATAAAAAAATCAATTTTTTAACTCTTTATCACGGTTTATTATTAATTTTAAAAGTGCTAATTAGTGATTATACAATGAATCAATTTCTAAACCTAAATCACAATCAGGCACAGTTATTACAAAAGTCAATGGCTCGCCAGAATGGAGCAACAGAGATAAAAAAATTAATTAATAAATAACAAAATTCTGTAAACGTCTTATAAGTTAAATTTTTCATGAAAAATTACATTTATTATAAGATCAAAATTACGTTTTTTTAATGTATCATAAATGTTTATGATATCTTACTAATCAATCGGAGCTTCGTCTAAAATTACATTTTTAACGCAAGTCGAAATTCCGTATTACTTTTATAGCAAGAATAGTTAGGAATTTGTAATGTATTGTAAGGAATTTGTTCTATAAGTTTGACTTCGAATATTCTCTATCAAGCATTTGTAAAGAGAGACATTTATGTGAACTTTTAAGCTACCAAAGTGAATTTATTTGGAGTTTGGAGACAAGCGTTAAAAAATATTGAATATTTAATAATTAACTTGGTGGTCTGAAGTTTTGATGGTAACAATTTTTATATTGGATTTCTTAAAGCTAAATTTATGTTACAAAATGTTTTTTTCATATACGTAAGGAAAAATTTGTTTACAATCGAATTCAATTAAATCAGTTTTGATATAGTTTAATTTTTGTGTTTCTTTCAATTATCCTTATTAAATAACCTCTGGCCGACCAATTCACTTCAGTCGAAGAATATAGATAATTTAGGGTATAATATCTGGATAATTGAATAAAACATAAGTTATATAGGATACCATTTTTTTAGTTACACAGCTAAATTGCAAGTTTTCGTTATATTGTCAGGAATTCCAATTCATTTTAAACGACAATTATTTGTATTAAATCGAAATAACGCCATATTTATTGATATACTCGTATAGAATTTATATAATCAAATGATATGAGTATATTCTTCGATAGTAGTATGATGTTACGAAATTATTATGTATTGCGTATTTGTCTTCTTGTGGCTTCTTCAGAATTTCATTAAGATTCGCTTTTATGAATTTATATATAAATCTTCTACGTGTTGAATAATTGTTGATTGCTACCTTTAAGCATGACAACGTAATTATTAGTTTCTAAACCAGTAACGGCCACTATTATAATCAATGATTCCACGACATCTAAAAGCTTAATTATTCTACAGATTATAAAAGCTGAGATAGATAAGGGAATTTCTTTGTTATCGAAAAAAAACACCTCCACTTAATGGCATCTATGATCTTTTTGACATAATAAAATTATTTTAAGCAATACCATAACAATAATTAATTATTTATTTTTTTATTATTCTTAAATCTCTTTGTTATAATTTCCTTCTCTTCGGATTAATTGTGTTTTTAAATCGATTGTATTGTTAACTAAGACACCTACATACGTCTTTAACAAATTATTATTTTGCGATTTCAGTGTTTAGTTTTAATCCTATTAATAATTATATTTTCTTACAATAATACACAGTTAATGTACAATTTTTAACATTGCAAAAAATTTATATTATGAATAAAAAAAAAATTGGCCTAAATTAAAATAAAAAATTTATAATCTAATCAAATTCCAACCATACATTATTTATCTCGGATCTAAAGCCTTTTTTATTTAGTTCAAAAACGAGGGCAAAAGTTGCCAATCTTTTTTTGGTTTATTATTATCTATAATGGACAAATTAAAATTATCTAAGTCCAATGATAATGAGTCATATTATACTCAAGATGTTTTTGGCTATAAATTCACTCATATTTACTTTTTCCATGAAGAAGTAGGGTAAATTGATTGAAAACTTGATAGACAGGTAATAAATAGCTTCTATATTCATTCATAAAATGGAAACAATAATTATTTACAATACTTTTACTTTATTCTTGGAAAATTGAGATTACTTCCTTTCCTGGAAATTTATTATTTCCAATATCATCATTTTGTATTTTCAATTCAAATTTGATCCTAACAAATATGAAAACCAATTATTTAGTTAGTTATAGGCAATAAACATGCAAATGTCATTCAATACATTGAGAACAATAGTTTAGACCAAGAATCATCTATGAACAACAAAAAATGTGTACATCCTAGGCTAAAACAAATTCTTTAATTTGTTTTTCCCCTTTAATAAAAGAAGTTTTTTGGAAATGTTGTTTTAAAAAAGATTTCAATTTCATAGAATTCAAAACTCCATAAAACTTCAAACTACACTGAATTCATGACCTGGTGTTCAATAGGTAGTTGGATCTATAGAAAATTTATTTTAAATTCCTCCTTAAAATCGTTTTAAAAGAGTCAATCCAATTTCCTCATCAGCTTTCATAATTTCAATGACATTATTATAATGCAATGGCATTTTAATAAATGGCAAGAGAATGGAGAAATTTTACTTAAATTCTGAGCAAAAAAGTTGACTGGAAAAGTCGTATACTACATTTTTACATTACGCCACCTATTGGATACTAACACAGTCTAGCCGATTTATTACTTTACACCGCTATCTGTAAGAATCTTATGGAACTCACAAATTTTGTCATATAATAAACAAATAGTTTTATAATAAATAACAAAAAAATTGACCCTGGGCTGTCGGAACATAATTACAGATCTTAACCAATCAATAAAGTTAAGCAACAGCAGCCATAGTCAGTAATTGGATGGCTGACCACCTAAAAGTGTACTGTTGTATAAAAATAATAATAATTCACCTTGGGTAATGGCTATATAGCTGAAAGTATGTAAAAATGTAGTTACTAAAACTGTCGAAACGTAGCGGAGTTGATTACAAAATTAGTAATGTTTTATCCAAGTCCCTTTTATGATATAATGTCATTAAATTCTCAAACGAATTGAGGAAATGAGATAAATAGAACAACTATTTTTTGGTGTTTCAAAATTGATTATTTGTTTTCTTCGAACATTCATAATTGTATTCATTCATTAACAAAATTATTTACAATAAACATAATATTCAAGTAATTTTTATAACTACCTGAAGAAAAAATAAAGTATTTTGAAACGTCGTCAGAAAGAAAAGTATTCCTTATTCACTAAAAACAAATCTTTTGGGAATAAAGTAATACCTGTAAAACTATACCTAATTTTCAAAAGTATAATTTCACCTATATGTACTGTGTCCTAGATGACAACAATTTTGACACAATTTAAATTATTTCATGAATATGTTGTCAAGTTTTATTGTGTTGTTTGTTGTAACGTATATTATTGTCATGTAAAACCTAAATCTATTCACATATATAATAGCATAGAGTTTTAGTTACAACACAAGCACGTTTACAGCATTAAGAAAGATTTATTTTAGAAAATTTACATTCAACAAACACTACTTACTCAACGTTACGTTAGCGAGTGTAACGCTATCTAACGCTACCTAAATAACTAACTATATATACATACACACAAACACATAACTAAACTGAATTAAAATTCAATGTTCTTTTGTTTTTGTTATTTTGATTATCGTTTGATGATTATTATGATTGTGAAAATGGAAAAACCTGATGAAAATATAATGTTATTATTTGTTTTTTAATTCAAATTCTTTGTATTTTGTAAACGTAATAAATTATTTTTTTATTTATTCAACGGTCATAAAATTGATCAAAGAATAGGCGGCTGTTAGTTCCGAGCTACAAATTATATTGTGGATTGATAACGACACAGAACTGGTTTATTGTAAGTGGCGCAGTCTTATTCGATACCTTTAAATGTTATTTTAATAAGCAAATAATTATAGTAATGTAATTTATTTATCTATAAGTATATAGATAGATAAATAAAAATAAATTAACCATACAAGACACAGTAATTTATTTCAAAAAATACCAGACTGAAAGATATAAATATTTATCTTTTGAAATGTGTATATAGTTTTTCTGGTTTTTGTCATGAATTTCTATGGCATAAGCGAACAAAGATCTACTATATTAAAAGCTAACGCCATCTATTGGTGTAAACGGGAACAAAGTATGAGATATATAATTGTAACCACACAAAAATAAGCAAAATAAAAATCGGTTGATAAAACTCGTAGTCACTGTTTGTCTTTTTGCCTTTTGAAAACACTTTATATCGAATTTTAATCCGTTTCTCTTGATCAAGCTGAAAATATGCAGGCAGGCTCAAGGCGACGCTAAAAATGTTATATCAAATTTTCGTAAAACGTAAAAACCCTCAAATACATATTTATATTTTACAAACTCTAACTTGAAATGTATTCGAAATTAAATCCAATTATCATTTAGCATAATTTCCATTTTCTGGACACGTTTTATTTGCAGCAAATCAATTATTTAAGTACTTACAACAAAATTTCCACAAAAACAGAGAATACCAAACTTGGTTTTTATGGGCTAGGTTTATTTCTTTTTGAGTGTTTATATACAGGAATCTGGAATACTTCTTATACGTATGCTCAGTTTGTAATCTTCATTCGCATTGTTATCCTTCATATTCTATTATAATGAGACGTAAATCCTATAGATGTTGTAAGAATATAACGAATTCGGGAATTCTTTTTTTAGAAAAAGGAATACAATACTTTCTATGCTGGTAAACAGCTAAAGTAAAATATACGATTTTCTGAATAAATTAAAATATTTGCTCACTGATATAGCATGTCTTAGTTTTAGATTTTAAGATTAGCATCTTCAAACACACAACGGATCTTCAACATAATTATAAAGATAGATATACAATCATGATGATGATTATTATTATTGTTGTTGTTCTTGTATTATTTATTTTGTTGTTTTGTTTTGTTGTTATTATTATTCTAATACAAAACAACATACTTTACAATAATTATGTGTTATTCTATTGTTGTTTTTGTGTAAGAGGGGTCGAGGGGGTACAAGAAAATGTGTACCCTTTAACAAACAAAAATAGAAGTACTAAACAACAACTAATGAACAAACAAACAAAAAATTTATAATTAAATGATAATTTTTCATTCTATTATCAACTATTATACATGCCATTGTTCATTGTTTGAGGGAGGTGTAACAAGAGAATATATCATGCGTTTAAAATCCATTTATTCATATAGTCCGGATGGTAGCGTTGCATTTTTCATGGTCATTTCAGGACGATCAATTTTCAATTTTATTGAAAGTTTATATAAAGTTTATAATCGAATGGCCATTCAGCAGGCGGACTCAAGGTGGAGCAATAATAAAATATATTTCAGAACGATTGAAATTCATAATATAGTTTCAATAATATAGTAAATAAAAAAAATAGTCAGCATTGCTACTAAACCACCTTCTCGGAGCCTCCTGACTTTCAGTGTATGACTGCTAATAAACATTCAATTCCAACCTGAATTAATCGACTTGAAATGATTGTATCATATGCAACGCTACCCGGGCTAAATCTATATACTTGAAGCAAGAAGTGTGTACCATTTTTTACAAAAATTGGATGTACGTAGGAGAATGGATTTTGGCACACTTATAGTTAATATAGAGAAGGACTGGATAATGCAAATATTTTTTAAAATAATGCATAAAAATACATTCAATCAATAAAAAAAACATTACACATACTATAACACATACATATATAAGAGGTGTGGTTTAAATTACACACACTACCATACACACATATAAATATATACTCTTTATTTTTAAATATACTGTTTTGTTTAAAAGCACGCATATAAACTGTTTTGTTTAAAGGTGATATACACTTTTCAGTGATTATGATCGAGTTTCGCCCACTGTAACGAGACTCCAATTTTATTACTCCAATTGAAGCGTCCTTACTTTCACGAACATGAATTTGAAGTTATTGTTTTTAAAAATTTTTTAAAATAAGCAATATTATAACAATCAAATTTTCGAATTAAACAAACATTGACATAACAATGTTTATGACGTCATTTGTTAGTATCTCAATTACATGTTGAAATTTTTAATCAGTCCAGTCCCTTTAGGTGCTAAGTACACTAAAATCATGTAATAATTATGTTTAATTATGTCTGGAATGATGATATATGAATATTAATTATCTATCTAATGTATGCAATAATTACATTATCGACAAGAAACTCGATACAGTTAGGCTAATTAACTTTAGTTACTGACCATATGGTAACTATTAATTCATAGACACGTTGTGACAACAGTTAACAGGTAAAAGAAGAACACATTATTTTTTTGAATATGTGATATAGCTAAGATAATATTTAAACTTCTTTTTCTTTTAATAAATTTCGATTTTTTGCCCCAATTTTCCTACATCAAATTATTTTGTATTTTTATAAATACGTATTTCGACTACAAAGTAGGCATCATTAGTATGAATTAGGTGATTGTAGTGATTCTCTGACGAGATGGTACTCGTTGCTTATTTGGTGACGGTCTGTACTGCAAATTCATTCGTTAAATCCTAGAGTTCACATGTCACTTTGTTTTGACATTTGTAAGTATAACCCTACTTTGATATAAATTAATTTGTGTTTGCATCATAATATAATTTTTATTAAATATGTCCGAATTTAAACCGAATTCTTGTCATTTTCGGGAAGTATTGCTTTCTTTTTTCAATATGAAAAAATCTGCTGCTGGGGCTCACCAGATTATCTTAGATACTTACGGCTATTAGTGACATAACATGTCGGGAATGGTTCCCACGTTATAAGAGTGGTGATTATACTGTCAAAGACCGTCATAGTGGTGGGTGGAGGTTGGTGGCACCAGCTTGGTACAGTTTATCATGAGCTTCTGAAACCATCACAGGTGATCGTTATAGAACGCAATTGATGCGCCTGATCCAAAAGAAAAACGGCACCAGTACAACGAGCGACACGATGAAGTGATTTTACAGCATAATAATATATATTTAAAGCTGTATTTACTTGATATTTAGAGTATTTTATGAATTCTAATTAATGAAAATAGTTAAAACATTGATAGTCAACCGTATATCGAGTATCAAAACAATTAACTGTAATTTGTTATATATACTTATTTATTATTTGTTTGTACAAAGTATGTTTTTCATGAACGATAAACACAAGTATCTTTCGTAAAAATAAAAATTCTTTGCTTTTGTTAGTGTTCGA
This sequence comes from Chrysopa pallens, assembly GCA_020423425.1. NCBI lineage: Eukaryota > Metazoa > Arthropoda > Insecta > Neuroptera > Chrysopidae > Chrysopa > Chrysopa pallens. The sequence continues at coordinate 137,742,271 of CM035591.1, forward strand.
ACATTTTTCTATTGTTTATATATATATATATATATATATATATATATATATATATATATATATATATATATATATATATATATATATATATATATATATATATATGTGTATACATTTAGTTTTTTTCCGGAAATGTATTATACTTACATACATATTTTAACCTAGTTTTTAAATCTTTCACCAGCATTTTCTTATACATTGAGCAAGCATTTTTTTTATATGTTTCATCTGCGAGGAAGTGTACATAAAAACACACACACACACAAAATATAAATACACCAAATACCTTCCTTGTACGCTTGCCTCATCTAGTTAAGAATTAATTCAAAATTTGTAAAGAGCTTATTACTAAAAAAAATTTTTGAATATATTTGAGTATGTGAAAATCGTGGACCGAAAGGATTCGATTCAAGAATATTTAAAATATGGAGGATTCAGATTTTGTCTAACCCATTTAATATTCAATTTTTTAATTTTTATTTTTGAAGGATTTATTCAATGTTGAAGGCGAGAATCAACCTGCAAAAAGTCCAACAGCATAAATATTAGCTTAATATCTACTTTTTACGTATTGACTTTAGTAACATATTGTAGTTAATTTATATTATATACTGTTGATACACACACTCACTTGCTATTATATATATATATATATATATATATATATATATATATATATATATATATATATATATATATATATATATATATATATATATATATATATATATATATATATACAAACAAAGAAATAACCTTTTAAATGTTTACTAATTTTAATTGCTTAACTACGCGACGCGATCAATTAATTAAAATTGTTTGTTTAGTTATTCAGAATAAATTCTTGTAACTGATATTAGTTTTCCAATAAAGGTACATTCACACATATCAGTCACGTAACAGCTCAGTTTCCAGCTTCAGGCTGAAGCTTCGTTCACATTAATCAAGTAATTTAGTCAAAAAGCAAATAGTTTAATTACTTGAAGTGTGTGAACAGCAACAATTTTATCAAGTATTTAATAAAGTTGTTTAATCAAGTAGTTAAGTTAAATTTTTACCTTTAAAATTGTTTTTGAGATAAACTCTTCGTTTTCATGTCAATATTGTACATACCAAAATATTGTGATAAGTATTTTTTGAGTTATTTGTACACAAAATTGAAAGAAAAACAATGAATATTACATGATATTTACGTTGCAGCTTGGTTAACGTTAATTATTGTATCATAAAAGATTTCAAGGAAATTAAATCAATCAACGTATTAACACACTTTTTGGATTCACGTATTCTTTAGCATCGTTACAATTGTATCAATTTAACGAACAAAAATAATCGTTTTAAAAATTTTGTTCATATTTGAAATTACTTATTAAATAAATAAAATTATACAAACCCTTTTTCACGAATGAATAAATAAAATAGATTAAATTAAAAGAAAATTATACCACACATTCACAACTGAAAATGAAGATATAATAAGTAGAAATTTCCCCGAGTGTTCTGACGATATACAATACATGGTTTTTATTTTTTCTTTTGTATAAGTGGTTAGGAAAAATATTGTTTCCATGTACCTAATATCATCAAAATGCTTGTAAAATATTTGTATATGATGATGGTGAAAAAGAAAATGAGGTAAATAAAAGGAAAAGTCGTTATATTTTAAAATTATTTAATTCAATTTATTTATAAATATGATTCTTTTTTTTTAACTGACTTCAAATTCACAAAACTATGGTGGTTGAATGATTAATTTTATAGTGAATGTTTTGCCGATATTTTGGTAAATTTTGAACCGATTTTATAAATATATAAATATATATATATATATATATATATATATATATATATATATATATATATATATATATATATATATATATATATATATATATATATATATATATATATATATATATATATATATATATATTATAGATTTTCAGTGATTAAATATCATCGAAATGAAAATTTTCCATTTTTGTTATCACTCAAAATCAAAAACTATCGACAAATACTGGACCCTTAGTGGGCCAACCGACTGCAAAAGAGTAGGAGATAAAAAAGGAGTTCTTTGAGGTCCCTTATAAATTGGGGAAAGAAAAATAGCGCTAAGGAATAAAGGAAATAAGAAATTTTTTTGTGATAGATCACCAAAGCAATAATTTTTTCTTAAATTAAAAAAAAAGAAGTCGCACAATGTGGTGATGGTAACATGATTATGGTTCAGGTGATGGTAACATGATATATGAAAGTCACATAATAGTAAACATCAGAAAGCGGTAGTGGTATTTGTTCCACAAGAGGGCTAATACAAGGCTTATTTTAATTATTATTATATATAGCATTAAAAAAGTAAAAAATTAAAATTTGTCGTAAATAGATTACCCCTCTTAATATACTCTACTCGAGTAGAGTAAATATTAAGCGGGGAAACGTTACGGCGATCCTTGTACCTAGACCTTTTGGTATCCACTTTTAGAACACTTCATCACCTGAAGGCGCAGATGTCTTCTTGCACAAACTGTCAATTATATTGTGATTTCATTTTTGGTGGAGCCGGTTACTTTGTTCTTATCCAAGCGATGGCAGTGTTATCAACTAACTGCTCCTTGTTTTATTATTATAATTGTTCATACTGCCGCTGTCTGGAGTCTAATTTACAACGTCTAAGTAGGTCAAATGGTTGAAGGTATTAGTTCCTTTTCTCATCTACTCAGTCGAATTAGTCGCCGCTAACTAATTAAGTTCGAGATTGGAATACCGACTTCGAAATATAATTGAAGACAAATATATAATTTATACAGCTTTTTGAAACGTAGGACCCAGAAAAATTTTATTTTTTATTAGTATTTTTTATAGGTCTTTAAGGTGATGATATATCTTTTAAAAATGAATATTGTGTCCCACAGAAAGGCTCGTATAAAAATAATTGTTTATAAACAATTTTTATTTAAAAGTAGTTTTTACTTTCTTATTTTGAAGTCGGTTCTGTTTCTTATAAAATTTGTTGAATTATACAATTTTATTTTTTATTCTTTTGTCCATGAAAATTGAATTGAATGAATGAAATGGAAAATTTTAAATACTTATTAAAATTATTTAAGTTTTATGATGAATAAAACGTACTTGTATTTATTTATATACTACTTAAATACATATAACAATTACATACCTAATCATCAAAGAAATTCTTTTAAATCGAATAAAAATGAAAAAAACGGAATATTATTCAAATTATTATGAAAATTTATTTTATTTCATATGGAATTAAACGTAAAAATAAAATTACCAACTAACATGGTTTTCAGAAGAAAGATTTGCTCGAGTTTTGATTTTCTCAATCTGCACATATTTCATGTTTACCCGGCACTTAGTTATTTGGGTATCTTGGCACTTTTTTTGCCTATATCTCAGAAACGAAGCGATTTTTGAAGAGATCCATAAAATACAAAATTATAGTAAGATAAAATTTTCTTACGATTCTTATGAATAATAAGAATGAATAATATTTTTTTGGAAGAATAATCGTTTCGCCACTAGATTCTGGGATAGAAATAAGAGAAAACATAATTGGGTTCAGAGATCAAGTGTTTACTTTCTCATCCTTCATATATTTTTTTAAAATCATATATTTTCTATTTTAATAAATACGTATTTCGACTACAAATTAGTCATCATCAGTATGAATTAGCTAATTGTAATGATTCTCTGAGAAGATGTTACTCTGTGTAAACTGTCACCAAATAAGCAACGAGTAACATCGTCTCAGAGAATCATTACAACTAGCTAATTCATACTGATAATGACTACTTTGTAGTCGAAATACGTGATTATAAAAATATAAAATTATTTGATCTAGGAAATTTGAGCCAAAAATCGAAATTTATTCGAAAAATCCTAAAGTTTTCATTAACAATCATAAATTAAATACTTAATTATGTTTTATAAATTTCGAAAAATAGAGTCAAAAGCGATTTAAGAAAAAATTAATTTTTGTTTTCGAATCTTGTCCAATATCTAAAATGAATGAAAAGATAGGCCATGTATCAATTTCGTTGATTCTAGACTTAAAGTCAGTTTTCAGAAATATGCTGATGACAAACAGAACAGATAAAAGACTTTAAGTGATTCTATGTACAAATTTATCAAAATTTTGAGTGACTAATAATTTTCTAGCCTTACAAACTAACTTAATATACCCTCATATATTTGGATAAAAAACGCAGTTGTGAAAAACCATATTCAACCTTTTTCAAATAACACAACGAACAACATACCGTTCGCACTGGGGCGTCTTAAAGCTGAACGCCTCTTGTAAACGTTGAAGATGTTATACATTATTAAACCGTATATGCTTCAACATAATAATTATACTCAATACAAATTCAATAATAAAAAAAAAAAAAATAGCTAGAAACCTCACTTGAATTTTCGAGTATACCACTTAAATTTAAATAGAGTTTTTATGTATTTTCTAAAACACATTCACTTTTTTTTTTGTGGTACTTTGATGAAATACAATTTTTTTATTTTAATACAAAAAACAAAATTATTTTTATTCAAATTACCTTTGTTAAAATATACAAAAAAAAGTATATTTATATATATATATATATATATATATATATATATATATATATATATATATATATATATATATATATATATATATATATATATATATATATATATATATATATATATATATATATATATATATATATTTATATATATATATATATATATATATTAAGCACAAAATCAAATATTCCAAACATAAAAGAGATTTTTTTTTTAAATACATGAAAAAAAAAGTTTGTCATTCGGTTTTTGTTTGTGTCTCGTTTAAAATTTGCGGTTTGAATTTTTCATTAATCAATTCATAGCAGAATAACCTAGTTTTAAATACTATTTTTTTTACATCCATATAAAGTTTATTGGAAAACGTAAGTAAACTTTTCCACAGATCTTTTAACCAAATAGATTTACCAGATTTCTACTTAAAATATTGGAGACACTAACAGGACACTTTCTGTAGTGAAAGATAAATCATAAAATTTGACAAAAATTAAAATTTATGTAAAAATATTCGTAAATATTCTGAATTTGAGTCATAAAACAAGTGAAATATATTTTCTTACAATTAAAATTGGATATTTTTATTTTTATATCACGTGACCTTAAAGACTAGGCTGCCATGCTGTGACGTCATTTTGGTATGAATTTTTAATTGTCATCTGTCAGTTCAATCTAAACACTTATCTTGATTGGTAAAATATTTATTGAAAGTATTAGATTATGTTTAGTTCGCAATTTGTAATACCAGTTTTCTTCATATTATATACCGGTATTACGTCATCAAAAATTAGAATAAATCGTTTTTACAAGAATTAAAAAGGTTTAAATTTTAATATAATATTATTACAAGAAATCGTGTTTTTTCGTAGTTTTTGTGACTCCTAATTAAGAAATTAATATTTTGAAGAACTTTTTTGAACATCGTAAACTACTCCATTACCAGAGAGCTGGGAGTGAAAAAAAAAAATATTTTTTTTATGCTGATTTTTTTATCATGACCCAATTATGGCATTTGCCGAGTTTGTTAAAAAACCATGTACGTTGTAACAATTTTCTGAAAAGATGAAAATTAGATTGCAAACAATATATTAACTAGAAAATTATTGTTCAAATTAATGAAGTGTTATGTATGTTTTCATCCTAATTGTATTTTTCAATAACGAATTTATAAAAAAAGCTTAAAATATTTTTTATTATAGGCATTCATAAAATACTGTAACTATCCAGTTTATACAGTTAAAAATAATATGTATTATGATTATATGTGTTTATTAATTTGAGCTTAAATTTTCATGAATATAAACAATTAACGGAAAAATATTTTAATCAAGAGCAGATTATTTTGAAATAAAAATCAATGTTTTTTTAATTTAAAATTTTCTTTTATGGAACAAAAGTTCGGTAGAGGATTCATAAAACTCATCTTGTAGGTCAAGAATTTACGCTACCAAAATTTCAGTTTGCTATATCTTTTTGTTTTTGAGTAATCTTTATGGCGGATAGGCGAACGGAAATGGACTAGTTTGGTGATTCTATGAACATCTATGCCAAAATTTTGTTTGTGCTGTCAATTTTTGCTAGTGTTACAGAGATTTAAACTAATGTCTGACATATATATGACGAAAATTATAAAAACATACTGATTCTGTGCTCATTATGAATTAAAATTTATGTATTTGTCTCATAATTTTATCTATAGGTATAGATAATCAATATGTATTGAAAACATAACTTACTATAAGTGTTCAATTAAAATTTGAAAACGATTTATGAGATAAATAAACGCGAGTGAATTTGGCAAAATGCCGCAATCAAATTTTTATCGTATTTTTTCTATATTTTTTAATATGTATGTCAAATTTTAAGTTATTCAGTATAAAAACCTTTCTAGGTAGAAATACGGCTTCATTCCTTCTGCATTTTAAAAATAATTTGAAACCTCTCACTTAAGATTCTTCAGTTTATACGTTCAGAAAAAAGATCTCTCTCCGTTTTGTTTTGCAATTTTGAAGGTGAATAAAGTATAAAATGCAAAAATTTTTTGTACGGTTGAGTAATTAATTTCCGAGATATTGCATTATACTTGGACCTTGGGAAAATATATCCAGTGACATTTCATAAACTGGCAGAAACCTGGCAGAAACAGATGGTTTTATCGAGTCTGTAAATCAATTAGTGATGAGCAAAACAAGACTTAGACCAAAATTGGTACACCCTGGGTCTTGGGCTTCGTGTTGCTAAAATATTTCGTGTCTTGGTATTGTTGTGGGTCTTACTCAAATACTTCGAATGTGGCTTGGTCTTGCTTATATTGTCTTGTCTTGCTTATTAAAGGTTTAAATTATACACAACTCACAATTAATAATTTCCTTTTTATGTCTTTTTTTTTTGTATGTACAAATTTCAAAACACAAAAAAACACTTATGCTTTGTTCCATGGGAAGAATATGTTGAAGTTTTTACTCATACGTTTATCGGAAACTGTTATTTTTAGGTTAGCCGTACTCATTTAGGTCTAGGTCTTGTTTGTTTTTACTAAACTCAGACCACGACCAATTTTGCTCATCAATAAAATCAATTGTTTTTCGGTTACACATAAAGAACAATATGTAATTTCGGTCCAAAAATTACAAAAATAAAAACAATCAAAAACGACCCGAAAAGAAATGTCGAAATTATGTAAAAAAAACATCTTTTTATGAAATTTTTCGTTTACGATATCTCTCGAATGAATCAACCGATTTTAACCTAATTGGAGACGATCGACAAGGTTTATCAAGGTTAAGATCTGATTTGTTTTTAGAAGTGATCGATTGTTATTTTTAAAACCATATTTAAAAAAATTTTTAGTTTTATTGAGATTTCTCAAAATTTGGTCAAGCCCTTTCGAATGGTATCAACCGCGATGAAATCGGTGGAGCCGTTCAAAAGTTATAAACGGTTCAAATACTTTCACACACACACATTCATACTGACATAGTGACAAACTTTCAGGGGTAGTGACCGAAGCTTCCTCTAACCTCAAAACGTCGTGATGAAAACTCGATTTTTTCAAAACGGAGTAAAACTAATAAGTTCCTTGAAAATCTTCGATTTTCTTAGTGGCAAGTTAAATATAAAATCTTATTTTATACTTTCTATTAAAATTTCATAAAATTATTTGTATATGCTTATACCAAAATTAATTCAAAAAATTTTCAACACGCCTTCCTGATTCACCCTGTAGTGATAATCATATTGGTAAAATAAAATGATTTCTTCTCATACCCTTGACCACCATTCCACACAGAGAAAAAATGTATACATAAAAAAAAAAATTATTCATTTATCGAACGAATTTTTATAGTGATGACACATTTGGGAATACTTTTTTTTATATATCGATATGATGAAGAATGGAATATTTCGAGATAGAATATTGTAATAAGGATGTTTATATTCATGAATAATATTTTTCAAGTATTTCTATAATATTATTTTTGTTTTTATATACATATAGAGATAATCAAGTTTTTTTTTCTGGTTAAAAAAAAAAATAGTTACGAATTTTACTTTTCATACTTGACATAATTTTTACCGCCCATATTTTATTTTAAAACTTTTTTTTTCTCGATAAATTTGAAAAGATTAGTGGCACATTCTACATCGTATTATATAAATGCGACAAATTTAACTAGTTATTTATGATAAATCCGATTGGGTTATTGTTAATCAAAGTTTGAGATAAACGACTTATATTTTCGGATTAAGATTCTATTTCGAAGAGGAGAGCTACAAAAAATGCATGAATTTTTCAAAGTCTGATTTGTTAGCGTTTAACGTGGGCAGGCATTATTGTTGTAAAATGTGACACTGAATATATTTACTAAATTTACTAATTATTAACATTGGTGGAGTATTATGAATTTTTTAATCGTAATTATATTTTAAATAATGTTTTTTATAAATAAACTGATTGGTAGTTTTTCATTTTACAATTTTCTATTGTCCGAGACAATCTCAAAAACCCAACGTAAAGTTAATCATATTTTGCTAGGTATTTATGGACTTTCCAGGGTAAATAGAGCTATAAAAAATTAAAAAAAAAATCAAGCGATATCTTAAAATCTGCTTTTAATTGATTTTTGAACTAAAAATTACATTAGAGCATATATATAATAATCCAAATCGAGAGCAAATCAATTTTTTTGATTTTCTTGATTTTTCAAAGGGATCTTTTAAAAAATTTTCTTTTTCCGCAAGTTTTAACAAAAAGATCTGTTTAACGATTGGGTACGCAGTTTTTAAGATATCGATTGAAATCCGATCTAGAGGCCGATTTATCGGAAGTAAACCATACAATATAGATAAAACTAGTCGACCGATCGTAAAATAAATTATTTTTAGGTGTTTTGTACCTCTAATTACCCAGAAAACTCATTAACCACAAACATTTTGAACTTTTCGTTGGTTTTTTAAGGCTATTTCGGAAAACCAAACTAAAATTATTATAATACATAAACAGAACAGAAAAGAAATTTATGTCTGTTTCATTTCGAAATGGATATTTTTACTGCCCTCATTCAGACTATCTTTTATTTTTTTAATTGTTTTTATTAATTTTGTTTCTATAATTCTATTGAAAACTTGGATAAATTGATTTATTGAATCTTAAAATCATCTAATAACACCTAATTGTGGCATTCTAATTGTGCTGCTTACATAATATTATAAAAGTTATTTTTTCACATTGCCATTGTGATATCACGGCAGTCATGCAATATAACGACTCAATTGTCTTTATTAAATATTTGAGCACCACACTTAATTTTGCAGTACTTAACACCTAAAAAGCACCTAAGTTTGAGTATATTATCTAGCTTGACTAACATCAATACACTGTGGTATGGCAATTCAAAAAACACTAAAAAAAATTACAAAATTATACAAAATTTATGACTTACATAAAACAAAATATAGCAATATATAAAATTTTATAAATAAATGAATCTCTATAATAGATATTCAGATACATTTAAAAAAATGCTAAAATAGAATATTTTTATTAACTTTTATCAGAAAATATTTTGGATTGATTATAAGATATACGTTTTTTTTTTTATTTCATATATTAAATATTATAAAATCTAAATATTCAACGTACGATGTTACCTACAGACGAGTAATATGTAAAACTGCCCTTAAGGTATTCACCCAATCAATTGATATGAATGAGTTGAAGAGAAAGTGATTTCTCTTTACACTCTGTCTGTCTGTCCATATCATCTCAGTTATTCTCATTTTGTTCGAAAATAACTTTTTCGATTTTACCTATACATATATCGAACGAATATTTTTTTATTGATTACTATAGTAGAATCAATTCCCTATAATGTCATAACATCTATATATTTGAAGTTTTGTGAACTGTAGTCTTAACTCATAAGGTCTTTTTTTTTTTAATTATTAATGAGAACTCCAGGATTTTTTCGAATAAATTTCGATTTTTTGCCCCAATTTCCATCAAACCGTTCCCAAATTAGCAAAGAGTTACATTTCCTCAGAGAATCATAACAACTAGCTTATTCATACTGATGATGACTACTTTGTAGTCGAAATACGTATTGATAAAACTATAAAATAATTTGATCTAGGAAATTGGGGCAAAAATCGAAATTTATTCAGAAGGTCATACAAATTCCATGTTTCTTGATTGCACAAAGACGCAATGGGTAAAGTTACTTATAATGTGCTCACGCAAGTTTATTACGAATATGTAAACTTATTTTTATTTATTCTGTAGGGAAACTCTTTCCTTACATATTTCACTTCTCACAATTGGAGGGTCCGATCTTGATATTTTTATTCCTATTATTTTGACTTATTCTGTACAATATGTGAACTATTTCAAAAAGAATGAATAAGTATTGAATTAAATTGAAATGAATTGAAAAAGAAAACTTGAGTATTTTCTATTTAATATCAATTGTGAAAAACTACGTCTTCTCAGCATGCCAAGTAGAAAATTAGTAATCTTGCATATTTTCCAAAAAGTTATAGTATTTTATTAATGCACATCGCTGAAATATCACACCTTTCGCAGTGATATTAAAACTATTATTTATTAAATAAAAACGCTAAAGTTTTTTATTTTATTTTAACATTTTAAATTACATCAATTTCAAAAATCAGTATTTTCTCCTAAAGAGTGCATGGAATTTTCCAAAAACTATTGGACAAATTTCCTAAATGAAATATACGTGCTTACCAAATTTCAACAAAATTTAAAAACTTATTTCTTAATAAATAACGCATTGACCGATTTCTGAAATTAAAACTTATGAATGCCTAAGTTCGTGTTTAATCAATAACCAGTGTATTAAGTTGCAAGGAATTCTTATCTTTATATAGAGGTACCTAGTGTTACCTTTAACATATACATTTTTTTTTTTATCATTTATCTGCATATGAGTGATTTCAGCGTAAATAACAGAAAGTTTGGTATAACCCAAACATGATTGGTACAAGTTATTTTATTTGCCGATAGCAATTTTATGACGTCAGCAATATGGTTTATTGAATATATATGTATATTATATATTTCTATATATCAGCAGATGAATTTTTATATGCAATTACAAGATGTTCCAGTATCTATTACAATTGTTTATATTGACATTGAGATAAAAACAAAAGGATAAGGAATATGGATAAATACCGTCAAAACTGCAGGAATATATTTATTTTGAAATAAAGTCTCGCCGCAAAAGTATTATCTTAGTATTTGCTTCTATATAAAAAACACACACACACACAGTACCAAGTAGGATGGTGCTTTATTTTTATGACGTATTGTACTTCTAACTTACACTACAGTATGTACACACATGCTCTCATGATCTCACTTAATTTACATATATGAAAATTATGTGTTAAGTGTTTACTTATTTTAATTATTTATTTATGAACGAGTAAAACAGGTCCCTTGGATCCAATGAATCTATGATCCAACAAAAAAAATAAAAAATAACTTTTGTTTGAAATTTTATTTCATAAATAGTTTGAGAATTTGGTGAAAGTTAACAACAAAAAAGAAAAATAATAATAATAAAATTGCAATAACAATAATATTAAGAAAACATAACAGCTAACAGAGTTATTTGTTTAGATACTCGACATGTGTTTGACTATTTCAAACAAAAGTCATTTGTTTTAAAGAAACGACCATTTTCTGTTATTTAAAATTTTCATTCGTTGGGTTCTCCATTTTCCTCATTTACGAACACCAAAATTTCAACTCGCTATCTTTTTTTTTTTTGGTTTTTGAATTATCTTAATAACAGGCTGGACAGACGAAATGGCATGCAAAAATGCACTAATTAAGTGATTCTATGAACACCCAAACCAAAATTTTGATTGTGCGATTAATATTTAAAAGCATTACAAACTTACAAATAATGCTTTATAAGATCTGCGTTTAGTTCCTTTATCAATGTGAAGACGCTTTCGATATTTTAATTTGGAAATTTGTTCTTACTTAGGTAATGTTGAGGAATATTAATCTGGAAATCCCACCTAGTGGATTATTTGTGGTTCAACCCTGTTAAAATTATTTATATTTGATATAACAAAAATAGACGCTTTATAGATAAAAATTGACATTAAATTGAAGATTTTAAAAAATAATTAATAATAGTTAATTATCGTCTTTTGTTTGATTTTCAATTTCTTTATCTTGTTTAAATAATTTTCCACGAATTTCGTTTAGATTTCAAAAATATTAAACATTTTAAATATTAACATATTCTTCAGTTTATTGCCAGTAAGAAAAGAAAACCTTAAATTACATTTACTAATATAATTTTCATAATATAAGAAAATAAGTATAATAAAATGACTAATTTGAGGCTATTAATTATTAGATTATTGTAAAAGTTTTATCCTTTATATACAAATAAATATTTTGACTATTGAACTCGCATGAATTGTATAATAAAATTATTATTATTATTATAGGTCTATTTTCTCTAAGGCAATAATTATTTTAATGCTTTATCGAATATAATTTTGATAATTATACACAAATGATAACAATGATAATCCATTAAAAATTAGTCGTTTTAGTTCGTTTTAATTATTCATAAATTTATTGTTGATAATCTGTGTCAAAACTGTAATTATAAATTTTGATTGTGGTTTTTTTTTAATTGAACGTAATTTTTATAATTCTGTTAAAATTTATAAAAATCAACAAAAATCCCAACAAAAAATTTTTAATATTTTTTTTTTTTAGTTTATGATTGGATGGCAAGTTTTCGATTTTCGCTTGAAATTTGTTCCGGATATCGACCTCTGGATCGGATTTCAGTTATTATTTCAAAAACTAGAGATGGTATATGATAAATGGATGTTATTTTTGGAATCTGTCCAACTTTCCATAAAAACTTAATTATATAGATATCAAAAATTTTTGAAAAGAATAAAAAAATTTATAAATTTTTTTTGTCTCCAATTTTCAAAAATTATGTTAAATGAGTATAGTTCGACCTGCAGATTCTAAAAAAAATATGAAATTATCGATTGGATGCGTATTATGTATCGTCTGCAGATCCATATTCCGGGAATATTCCAAGCAATATCTCAAAAATAGCCATCATATCACAAAATAAATGTCAATTTCCTAATCCTTAATTATTCAAGAAAACTGAACATAGAAATAAAAATGTTTTGTGAATTTTTGATCATTTTTAAAATTTTTATAGAATTTAGGTCAAACTCCGGTGCGGAACCAAAATAATATCTCGAAAAACACATCCACAAAACTGTATGGCTAATAGTTTTTTGAAGGATTTGCTTAAAATTCCATTCAAAAAATCAATTAGGAATAAAAACATTCTAAAGCACCCAAAATGAAGAGATCCAACTTTCATAAAATTTATAAATCATTCTGAAGTTAGAGTTTAAGAGAGGAAAGTCAAGCGAGTCATTTGTACCTAGACCTTTTAGTCCTCTGTACTCTCTGTTAGAACAACACCTGACAGATATTTTTATGTTGTTGATGATGCCAATTAATTTATTCCTATCGACGACAGTGTGATCAACCAACTGCTCCTTTTTTTATTATTATAATTGATCAAATATCCGCTGCCTGGATTGGATCATGCAACCACCAGTCTAAGCATGTAAGTAGATGAACGTATTAGTGTCGTTATTCACTGGACCACTGAGCCGGTATACTCGAACGAAAGCAGAGTATTTAATTTTCTATAGCAAATAGAAATACAAAACACAAAATTCTTATCAATTTTATAAATAGGTCATATTACTTTCTATTTTATATGGTCACCGAATGAATATTTTGATAAAAATTGTAAACTGATTCAGTTGTTAAATACTATAATTTAAGCTCGTCTCATCGAATTTATATCAAATATGGCCTTTTGATTGAATAGCAATACAAAAATATACTCTTTTATTTTTAGCTAATTTCATAAAATCTTTTTTATTCTAGTTTGGCCCTTCATTATTTTTATTACCGTAATTTAATATGCTTTCTTTTATGTGAAAGAAAGATTACAAATAAGTGAAAAATATAATAAGCGAAAAAACACACAAAATTATTGTAATGAACCTCATTCTTATGTTTTATTACCATTATTATTTTTCATGTATTTTATTTTGATCTTTGTAGAATCAAATCGAATACAACAAAACAAAAATAATAATAAATTTATATTTTACTAGCTTTTAAGTCTTCCTTTTTACTTTATTCAAGTAATTTTGTCAATTGTCAAGTTACAAGTAGTTTATTCCTTAATACTTAACACTTGATAAAAATTGTTTGCACTTTAAATTTGAAAGTTACATGAAGTAACGAGTAATTTATTTAAAGTATATAAGTAATCACAGTCATGTAATATAATTTTTTTTTTTTTTTTTTTTTTTTTTATTATACTGCACTTTTAACAGCTTTGGTCATTTGTGCAGTGTGTTTATGGTATTAATGTGTCTATTTTGGTGTTATATCCTATTTGTAAGTTTGGTATTGTGGATGAATTTTAGAACTTTTATTGTATTTTCTTGTTTGTTTGATAGTATTTCTTGTATACTTATTGGGAGCTTCAGTTTTTTTCGTTCTTCAGTATACTTTTTGCATTCTGTCAGTATGTGTTCCACAGTGATTGTTGTATTGCATGTTTGGCATCTTGGTTGCGGTGACTTTTGTAATAAATGACCATGGGTGATTTTGGTATGTCCTGTTCTTAGACGCGTGAGGATAATTTCATCTCGCCTATTGCGTTGTACTGATGAAGTCCAGAATGTTGTATCAGATTTTATGTTCGAGAGTTTATTATTGTTGATACTTCTCCACTCCAGCGTATGATAATTTATTAGGATTTGATTCAAATGACTCAACATGTCTTTTTTGAGAGCTTCCTGTAATATGTTTCCATCTGTGTGTGCTTCTCGCGCAGCTTCATCAGCTTTTTCATTTTCTTCTATCTCTGAGTGGCCTGGTACCCATAGAAAAGCTGTATGTATTCCTTCTTGAAGAAGGTCGTAGTAGAGATATTGAATGTTTTTTATAACTGCTATGTCTGTATGTTTATTTTCTATTGCATTTATTACACTCATGGAGTCTGTAGCTATTAAATATTTGTTGCTTCTTCTTTGATCTGTAGTAATATGTTCTAACGCCTTCAGAACTGCCATTGCCTCTGCTGTAAAATTTGAACAAAATGGTGTAAGCCTATATTTATATTTTACATTATCGATCACAAATGCACATGCTGTCGATATGTCTGTCTTTGATCCGTCAGTAAACACTTTAACGTAATCCCTATAATTTGCAATTATTTCCTTAAACATTAGTTTGTATTGTATGTTGGTAGTTACTGTTTTTGAACTTTCACTCATTTTATAGTTTACACTTATTTTATTATTAGACCATGGTGGGAAATAATGTTTTATCGTTTTGGTTTGTAGGACTTGTGTGATAAAATGGTTGTTTAAATTGAAGTAATATAATTCTATATTACAAAACTGTTTACATTATGACTATTAGATCAGGGTCGATAATTTTTGAAACCAAAAATAAATTGTAATAGGATAAAACCCATTGGAAATGGAAGAGAATATAACAAAATAGAAAGAAATAATAACTTACGGTTGGGTAGGAGAAGGGTGAGAGTTTAAAAGTAAAAACATGATTTATCTCGATTTCCGTCAAAACTATAAGTCCTATGGAAAAAAGAAAAGTGAGAAAGTTCTAGTTAGTAAAATATACAACTTTTGTATTTACATTTTTTCCACATAACGTCAAAATAAATGTAAAACATTGAAATAAAGGTTTTTGTTTTTTATTTCTATCATTTACAAAAAAAATTTACTCCAAATTTGGTGAAGACGTACCTTTTTATGTTCCAAATACACCATAATTTTTATGATTAAAATTTGTTTCACCTTATTTTGAATAAATATCGAATACATATCCCAATTGTTTTTTTATACATACAAAAGTTGTGGATCTTTTTACCACCAACAACTTTGCTATTTAATTTTTTTCGTAGAACTTATAGTTTTGTTGGAAATAGTGATACACCGGTCTAACCCACAAAAACTCACCCTCACTTCCCGCCCAAAGATCGCCCATAATTATTATTTTTCGTTTCATTTTGGTTATATTCTCTTCCGTTTCCAATGGGTTGCATCCTACCATAATTTTTTTGGTTTCAAAAATTATCGACCTTGGTCTTATTTGTATATGTGTATATTAAGCCTCCCTCTTACCATAGAAAAACAATAACTTTCCATAAAATTTGTATTTCAATTTTTCTTATAGCACTCGATATTATTACGTTACGAAACAAAAAAATTTTTTCATCTACCCTTTTCACAAAATCACACTCATACATGCATAACGAGCCGAAACATGTCACAATTCAAAAATAATTTTGGACAGCAAACACTTATTATACAGTAAACACTTTTTAATTGTGTACATTGTGTGCACTTTATTATTCATACTTATGAAAATATTCCAACATATGCTAGATTTAACAATTAACACTGTTAGTTGCTATTTCTGTTTGTTTATTTATAAAATTGTTTCTAATTTCGTACATATGGTAAGTATCTTACAGTATGAAAATATGATTTCAAATTTACAAAGTTTCTCCAGTCGGTCTAATGATTAATTCGGTTATCTACAAAAAAAAGAGTAAAAATCTATGAATAAATTTCGATTGTTTACCCCAATTTCCTAGATCAAATTATTTTGTATTTTTATAAATACGTATTTCGACTACATAGTAGTCATCATCAGTATGAATAAGCTAGTTGTAATAATTCTCTGGCGAGATGTTACTCTGTGCAGACTGTTACCAAATTAGCAACGAGAAACATCTCTTAAGAGAATCATTATAAGTAATTCATACTGATGATGACTACTTTGTAGTGGAAATACTATCAAATAGAATTTGATAAACTTACGTTCATATGTACAGGAGTACTCATTACATACATTACAGCATTTGCAACATCTATCGGCTCTAATTGCGGTATTGTACTCAACAATTCTTGAATCGCTTTATTATCTGCATAACCACTAGCTTTAACGATATCAGTTCGAACAGCTCCAGGGCTAATGCTGGTTACACGAATCTTTGAATGTCGCGATGCTAGCTCTAGGCGTAATGTTTCAGCTACAGCAGTCACCCCATATTTTGAGGCTCCATATACACTTAACGTTGGCGCATTCGAGGTAATTGGAAAGTGGCCAGCAATGCTATTCATATGAATTATAAGTCCATCGATTTTTGTTTCTCCCATTAACTTACAAGCTTCACGTGTTGCAATACATAAGCCAATTAAATTTAAATCAATTATCTCTTTCCAATCGCCAGTTTTGCCCCCTAAAATCATAAATTCGTTATCAAATCGAATGTTTTTTTTACTCAAATGCGTTTCTTTATTACTACTTCCAAACGGCCGGTTGGATTTCGATAGTTAAGATATTCGAATATTCGTTTTGTCCTTAAGTGGCCTTAGATAGGTGGTT
This sequence comes from Chrysopa pallens, assembly GCA_020423425.1. Classification (NCBI taxonomy): domain Eukaryota; kingdom Metazoa; phylum Arthropoda; class Insecta; order Neuroptera; family Chrysopidae; genus Chrysopa; species Chrysopa pallens. The sequence continues at coordinate 137,759,891 of CM035591.1, forward strand.
GAAAACAAAAGACCGAATGGCAAATTTTTTGTGCAAAACAGTAACACGTCTATTCTATATATAAAGATAAACTTTTTTGTCCTCGGAAGACTCGGTAGATGAAATTACTGATTTATTTTTGGGTATATTAAGAAGAGAACCGCAACTGCGTCCCTTGTACCTTTCGATATTCTGTACCCTCTGTTGCACACTCCATCCCCGATGGCAAAGATACCTTTTACAAGGCGACAATTATATAAATATTAAATTGATAAAGCTGCCGCTACGTGGATTCGAACCCGCAACCTCGTTGCAAATTGAGTTACAATTTTAATGCCTTTGCTGATTTGACCAAAGAATCTGTAATTTATGTAACAACATGATTTTCTTTTTCAATTATTCATTGTCACCCGTTTAAGAGTAACAAAAAATTCCAGAACAATTTTTAAGATTAAACAGAGATAGAAATCAGCCGGTGACTTAAAAATTTTGTTTTAAAAACTTGGTATATGTAAAATTTTATATAAAAAAGTATTTGTTTTCGATGATAAATTTAAAAACTCACTTGAAAGATTTGAATTACGTGACCCTCCTGCATTATTGACGAGCAAATGGACCATACCAAAATGTTTCCGTACATAGTCAAATGCAGCTAAAATTTCATCTTCAAATAAAATGTTACATTGTATCGGATGAAATTCTCCACGTTCATTTTTTAATGATTCCTTTAACTCATTTAATCGATCAATTCTTCTTGCAAGACCCACAACCTAAATTATTGCACACTTTATTAAAAGAGGCTATTGAAAATATCGATATTTTATTCTACAAAATGAAGAAATATTTTTCACAAATCACTTGAAAATGTCAAAATTTATCGTAAAATCATTAATTTTAATATTTAACATTCTTGGCAAATTTCTCCCAGAATCCGGGATTATACAGGCGTATATCAATCATCTATATTTAAAAGAAATTAATAAAAATTAGAATGTCCGCGCCTTGCTGTTTAATAGTTCAAATTAAAGGTCTTGAGTCACTGAGTGTTCTTAGCCCAAACCGTTTTATTTTCAATTGAACTAGAGATATTTCGATGCAATAAACACTTGGAGAAACTCCCGGTACGAAATGTATATTATTTAATTTGGATTAAGAATTCTCAGTGGCTCAAGCCCTGGCATTTGAGCTACTAAATACTCAAATTGAATGGGTTGATGATTGTTGAGAGCACAACACACACTCATCACCATTTTTGTGTTATTGATTAATAGTATCAAGTCTGTTTGAAGATTATCACAGTTGTTTAGAATTAATGATTCAAATTTCAGCTATTAAATTATTATCAACAATTATTGCTGCGGTACAGCTCTAATGTCTATTAGTTGTTTATGAATAAAGAAAGTCATTTTTTCACTGGTATTTTACAAAAAAAAAATATTATGTATCGAAACGAAGCTAGTTTACATACTTTTAATCCTTTTTTAACCAATTCAGTAGAAATGGATGCACCTATCCCAGAACTGGAACCAGTCACAATAGCAACTGCACCAACCCATTGTTCCATTTTAAAATTTATAATTTTAATTATTCCTTATCTTGTGCAATTCAAATTCAAATGAAGGACATTGATATAAATTTGGTAAAGACAGACATCTGCAATAAAAAAATTTTATTTTATTTAATCATTTGTTATCAAAAGCTATTAAGAACGAGCCAAATATATATAATTTTTTTAAATCACTTTTGAAAATGATTTTTTAGTCCAATCATATAAGGTGTTGCACCTCCGAATGAAAGATAATAAGCGGTAATCTCGTTTAACAATTTCATTTTGAAGTTCTTGAAGATAAAAGTCTCATAAAATCTAGTGTCTGAGGTCCTAGAAGACAAATATCGGTTTTTCACAATTATCTCAGTTTCCATAGCTCTAATGTTATTTGCATAAAAAAGTGTAGAGCATTAAATGTGCGACAAATAAAGTTAAAAACATTTTTAATACTTTCCATTTTTAAGACTTTTCAAAAACATTTTGAGGAGTAAGTTTTAAAATAAAAAAAATGTGTGTGTGCAATAAAGGTTTTATTTCAGTAAAAATAGATATACTGTCAAAATAAACAATCATTAATTTTAAAATTCAACAATAAAAAATCGAATCCTTAGACACACAATCCATTGATAAGATTTAGATACTTGTTTCTTTGGGAATATGTTTAGAAATAACATTGAACAATCAAATGAACACAATTTAAAGAGTTACAGAACATAAAACAAGACAGTAGTTAAGTTTTAGATAATATTATTATTACTATTATTGTTATTATTATTTGATATTTGTGTTGATATCTATGAAGAAGAAGAACATTTTATATCTCTTGAGATTTATAATACAACAAAACTATCCAGAGAATGAGAATAATTACTGTATATAATTATTTGTATAAAGCTTGCACCCCTCATCAATTGTACTCGATTTTATGTATTTGAGTGAAACACAGTCTGTGTTTAGATATTTATGTGGTTCTACACTTTTTTAAGATTTTAATTATGAGATTTTGAACAGTATTATAATAATAGAAAATCTAACCTCACAAATAAAAAAGTATCTGCTGGTTGTTGAAGTTTAAGATTGTTGATATTTGCCTGCAATTTAAAAAACCGAAGTATACTAATTATCCTGATAAGCATTAAATATTTGATTATTTCAAATTAATTTCCTAACTTTAAATAATAATTGACTCAACACTTATTTTGTGTTACTATTTAAAAGTGTAGGACTTTCATTTAGTTCAATATTCAAAATATTTTTGTGTGTTATTAATCAACATTCATTTCATGTGGACCGTTTTTATCAATTAAATTGTGTTGATTTTACACAAAATATTTTGCTGTCTATTTTTAGATTTAGATAGTATAGTTGATCGAAATATCTGAAGTGTCCAATTCGTTCAAGCGTTTGGCCACTTTGACCGGCAGGTGATGAGTTCGAAACTTGGTAACGGTAATTATTTATCAGGGAACTGCACTGTTAAAAAAGGCAACTGATCGGTTAAAGGGTAAACTGAAAAACACATGTCCCTAAGCTTTTGAAATATCTAAATATGAAATATCTCATGAAATTTGGTTTTCACTTCGATAAGCACAAGGTTTTCTAGTTTTGTGCATTCCCAATTTCGGAAAAATTGAAAGAAATACAATGTATATTAAATGTTATTATGAATCTGCTACTAACAGCTCCTGATATACCACCATACAGATTATAAAATTGCGTCTACGAAAATTTTAAAAAAAAAAGTACTCTTGAAGAATTCTTAAATCTATAAAATAATTGCGTATATATTATTGGTCTTAGAGACCAATGAAAAGCCGTGAAAAACTGTTCGCAAAATATAGTATAAATAGGAAATCATTTTATGTGATTGTACCAAGGATTGTATTTTTGCACTTTGTTTAAATAATTAAATAATATCCAAATCTGAAAATTGAAAGAGTGATGGAACAATTACATTAATAATTACTTTCAATAATTAAAAAAAATTTCAATTATTAAAATTATGTTTGTGCTATATTTTTTAAGACAATCTTTTGATTCTTCTAATTTAAAAGTGAAGGACTTTCAGTTTCTTCAAAATATTTTTGTATGTCAACATTCATTTCGTGTGGACCGTATCTAACTAATCTTTTGATTGTTCTAATTTTGATTTGTAACAAATACAATTTCGATTTTATACAGAGAAATTTTGTGGTGCCAACTACTCTCCACTTTACATAAATATCACACAACTGAACTTTCTACATTTTGTACGAAAATTAAATTAGTTATTCATCTAAAATTTTGTGTCATACGAAGTTTAACGAAAACTTTCAAAAACTATTAGATGAAAATTATTAATATTACAGTTTTTAGGATAGATACTAGAAAACTCACTGTTGGAAATTGATGTTAATAAACTAAATAAATACTTGGTAAAACAAATTATTACTTATTCTACCACAATACTTCATCATCGTTTTATTCACAAATTACTTAAAGCTTTGATCTTTTACATTAAAACTGGAAACGTAAGTGGTATCCACCCACCAAACAACACTCATTACTTGTAGATCTTTAAGGATACAAACCTCTATGGATGGGAAATAAATCAAATAAATCACTACAAGGTAAAAAAATACGAGGCACAACAAAGGCGTAAAACTAATCAAAAAATTCATTTGTATATAAATTTTTCTTCTATCTTTTAATGATTAAAAAATGAGTCATGGATGTATAGAATCCAATTAATCAATTTAGAAAATTCACGAACGTAAATTTTCTAATAAATTTCAGCTCATCATGTCTTTTCATTTTTGAGTTATCTTGATGACGGACAGATAGATATATGAAAATAGATTTCGATTTTTTGCCCCAATTTCGTAGATCAAAGTAGTCATCATCAGTATGAATTGGCTATTTGTAATGATTCTCTTACTCGTTGCTAATTTGGTGCAGACTGCCATCACAATTGGGAAAAAATAATTGAAATTTATTCGAAAAATCCTAGAGTTCTCATTAATAATTTAAAAATATGAAAATAGGTTAATAGTCAAGTGCAAAGTTTAAACCCCGGAACTCAGTTATAGTGAATGGATATTCGTTAGTTTTTTGAATTCTCCTTAAACAATGAACTAAAAAGATTTCTATAAAATATTTTTTGCTTTTTAATTTATTTTTCTCCTTGTACAACTAAATTTGATTGATTTTTCAATGATACCGTTCTTAATCTTTAAACTATCTAGCTCAATTAAAAGTTATTTTGCAGATACTTTTAAAATAAAACTGCTATAAATCCTTAATTTTTGAAAAAAAAAGACTATTTTCCTTCTTTTTTAATTTTTGGCACTTTGATAAAACTGAACATGCCCTACGATAAATTTCAATATTTAGGGAAACGCGATTGGTTAAAATACTAATTTTTTTAGTTATAAAATAAACGAAATTATTTTCATTATAACTCCTTTAGCTCTCAAGTTAAATTTTATGAGCGTCTTCAATACTCTCTGAAATTCCAAACATTCGACTAAGTTTAAGATACCCTCCTATATTGTGTATGAAAACTAATGAATAGTGAAATCGGGTTTCACCCAAAATTTGCAAATTTATTTATTAATAATTAGTTTTTTATTTAAAGCAATTTATTTTCTTTTTCAGATATCTGACGATGATCGGATGTCATTAACGACAGCCGTGTCAGATGACGATGACGGTGAAAGTGTGATGAACTCACCATATAAAGCTGGAAAAACTACAGGCACTGCGGCTGCATCATTTAATTGTACCGGAGCTGTACGTAAAGCTGGGTAAGTGGAAAATTTAAATTTTCTTTTTATAAAATTTTATTCTATTTCTAAACTTTCAATGATATAATTCCAAAAATACTTTGTAAATCATATTTTAGTTTAGTCACAAGTTTTACTAAATTATAAAACTTTAATTTATTAAATAATTTTTAATACACAGTCTTAGCCAGGTAATATTAAAATGATCTGAATTTGAAAATATTAAAAATGCTTTGAAAATCCTAGTTTAGCATGTCAAAAGTTTTACTCAGAGTATCAAAAACTGTTATTTATCTGGAATCACATTTCATTTATTTTCTGGAGAAATCAAAATGTCCAAAACAAGAATAAAAACTTTTCTGTAAATAATTTGACGTTTATATTAAACTTTAAAAGCTATTTAATGCTTGCGAAGTCAGTCTCCATTTTCACAAAACATTGATTTCAATTTCATTACAAAAACAAAAATTTCATAAGAAATTATCAAAAACTTTAATAACTCTACTGCATATGATTTTCCAAAAAGCTTTCACTATAATCCATAATTTTGGATTGAATTTATGTGCCACGTTTAGTTAATAGTCCAAGTATTTTTGCGAGATAAAAACCCTAAAATAAAAAAAAATTATAAAATGAGGTATTTTATATTAAAAATTGAGCCAGCCAAATAAATAAATAAAAAATTGTCTTCAGCCAAATTTCTCTAAAAATTTACCGTTCATTTTATCTTTATTTAGAAAATTCTTAATATCTTACAGTCCTTTTTCGATTGAGGATACAAATTTTATCACATGTCTATTGCTTTGTTAAATTCATAAATTTAAATTTGTACCAGGTGGTGCTATTAGCCTTTGAGCTTTGAAACATATTTTTTTGATTACCTCTTTGAAGCGCACATCTTCTCTTCAAAAACATGTAACTAAAATACAATTAAACAAAGAAGTATATATGGATTAATGACGTCATTTATTCATATCTCAATAGTGATTACATGGAAAATTTCTTGACAAGAATGAGATGGAAAATAATCTTGACTAATCTTTTGTTACTTATGGTATCGAGTGTGGCTTAACATTTGAATGTGAAAAATAGAAAATTTAGTATCAGTGCACCACCCTATTTCATGCTAACATTATTGTATAAAACATATCTATTAAATTATAACAAAACATTTAATTAATAAATAACAATTCATTTACTTATGTAAATTATTTATTTACATTTTGTATTATTATACATAAAATAAATGCTTTAATTAATTTTAAATATTATTAAGTAAAAAGTTAAAATATATTTATATCCATATAATTTTCATAACGTTTTCATTCTTATACTTACGTTGTATTTCTCAAAATCAGTCAGAGATTATGCAAATTTTAATGATACAATAATTTAATAAAATAATAAATAATGGATGAATATGAATAATTTAAAATATGTATATTTATAATGGTTAAATAAATCTTTAAGCGCTTATTCAAACAAATTCAATATCATTTGTTTTCTTTTTAATACTTCTTGCAAATTTACACCATTTAAAAATGGTAAAAAGTTATATGTGTTTATTAGCTAAATTTGAGCTAAAATTGTGGAAAACTCATACATTTTACAAAAATATTTCTTAAACAAGAGTTATATATATTAAAGAAGTAAATAAATTTTGTATTTGAACTTTTTCTCCTATCTTTTAATGTTTGAAAGTTAGGTGAAGTACCCATTGGAACCAATGGACCGATTTCAATCATTCATAAACTCAAACTCACTTTTTATGTTTAGAATTCATCAGCAAATTTTATCTTGTTATCTTTTTTTGTTTTTGAATTATCCCGATGAAGGACGAACAGTCGAAAATGGAATAATTAGGTGTTTCTATGAACACCTATATCCAAATTTTTGTGCAGTCAATATTAGGTGGCGTTACAAACATAATATACTCTGACATATTATGTACATCGAGTATAAAAACATAATAGGATAAATGCAAGAAATAAGCGATTCGCTAAACGTCGGAGTTCTTGACCTTCTCTGACATTTTCTACTTTTATGTTAGCACATAACATAACATTTATGTGTACAATGAACGAAAGAATAATCATAAATTTTTTCCGAAAAAAAAATTATAAAAATAACCACACAATTTTACCAACATTTTCTTAATATGCCTGTGTTTTTCATCTTAAAACTATCTAAACGCAAGGTTATTTTTTTTGATACGTGATAAAAATATTTTAGTAAATATTACATAGTTGTAATGTTGATATGCTACTCTTGCGTGATAAAATTACATTTCATCGTTAATATATTTTTGGTACGCAACCGTGAAAGAAAACAGCACAGTTAGAATTCTTTGTAAATCTATTCTTTTTATTATAGTCTTTATAAACAATCTTGTAACATAAACTAGAAAAATTCTTGAACTGAAAATAGCTTTTAATTAATTTACAAGTTGAGTTGATTCATGTGACACGTTACGAGAGATTACTCTTTTGTTATCCAATTTTTGAAACCTTTTTAAACAGTTAGAGGTTTTTGTAAACCTATTCTTTTTATTATAGACTAGAAAAATAGAAAAATTCTTTAACTGAAAATATGATCTAATTAATTTACAAGCGGAGTTGATTCATGTCACACGTAACGGAAGACATTCTTATAAAACTCTTTTGTAAATTCAATTTTTTAAACTTTTTTAGTCTAGCATTTTATACTTTTTGAAGGTTGAATAAAATGTCAAACGTCTAAACTGTAATAATATTCTGGACATCCTCTAAAGAAGCCCGACAGTCCACAAGCAATGTCATTTTCTACGTATTAAAGAAATGGTTGCAGAGAACCGTTTTATTTGAATTAGCAGAGAAATTTTGACAACCTGAATTAAATCACCATTATTCACCAGTATATCAATATTTGATAGCGTAATTCTTAAAACAAAAACCAATTTGAAATTTGGCAAATCAAAGCATAAGAGTTTTACTGAAACATTTTCTTTTTTTAAGCGCTTCTCAACCACCACCATAAAATTTCTTTGAATTATACAAAAAACTGTCTGCGTTCCATTCAAATTCTATATTTAATGTAGAGGAAGGTTGCCTACGTTGGTCTATTTATTTATTTTGTTTTTCTTTTGTGGTCTATTATAAAGTTTTCGCCTCAAAGAAAATTAGAATTATCTGAAAACTCTATATACTTCGTTAAGGTTGAAGACAAATTTGGTAAACATTTTCAATTGAAGCATACAATGGAAATATAAGATCAGTTTTTCGAGATTGAGACTAGTTAAATTATATTTGAAAACACAATCAGAACCAGTTTTCAAATTTTTTTTCTAATCCAAGGTCGTGTCATTTATATGTTTAGTAAAAGTGGGCTTCCCAATTGTATAATATACAAAATTTATACTCATTAAAATAACAGAAAATAAAATTTTAATGCAGCAGAAAAATTGGACTGAATTGAATGATTATCTTCAGAAAAACATTTTTCACAATATTTTTAACTATTTTAACATTCATATCGTTATTATTCTGAAACCTAGAAGAAATAATTTTTTAATAACACAATGGTCAGTGGTTGAATATCAAATGTATATAACCATTTTTAGACGACTTTCTCGCATATTTAAGTAATATATTAGTGGTCGTTAAATATCACGATAATGGTAATATTGATTTGTACTGAAAAAATAACATAAAACGAAAACCTTTATTACATTATAAAAAAAAAAAAATTTATATTTTCAAAGAAAACACAAAAAAGAAATATGTATGATTCTTTTGTTATTTTCTCATGGAAAACTGGTGAATGGTGTTGCCTGTGAGCAACATTAGCGAATTTACACAAGTCTAGGAAATTAAGGAAGTGTTTTGCACTTATGTTTGCCTGTTCCTTGATTCTTATAATGAACACAAGCGAATAGTCATTTTTGTGTGCGAATGTCGTCATACTTATACGAGTTTTCGTGAGTACGAAAAATCAGGATAGATCCATAAAATGGATGCATAACCAAATTTAATTCATAAAAGATACAAGAAAAATTCAAAAATATTTGATTCGCAAATTGTGTAGATTGCCCACAATTTCAGCCCAAATGTAGCAAATCATGTATCTAAAAAATTATTACTCATTTTTATTATGTATTTATAATTGTTTGGATGGCATATTAAGAGTATTTTACGAATGCTAGTGATTAAAAATAGTTGAAAATCAATTCAACGAAGTGTACAAATTGAGGTGTATTCTACACCTAAAAAGTGAGGTTTTGTTCGCGAATAAAACAAATCAGTCCATTGGGTCCAATGAATCCATGGCCCAACTAATTATTCATAAAAGATACAAAAAAAGATAAAAAACAAAAATATTTGATTATTCGAAACTTTTGAAAAAACCATTTATTCGGAATTTGTGTAGATTCAGAGCATTGGGTAGAATTTGCACAATGTCAAATCAAATTTAGCAAAATTCATATCTATATAATTGTAAGAAATGTTATTATATATTTAAAACTGTATGGACGGAATATTTAGAGTATTTTACGAATGCTAGTGATTAAAAGTAGTTCAAACACTGAAACTGTATTCAATGTCGAGTTTGTAAGCAAATATTTCCACTTGTTCTATTTAATTATTCTCACAATCAGAAAAGAATTCTCTCCTCGTCGCAAATCCCACGTGATAAATTTTTTAGTATATATTTTGACAATGTTGAAATAATATAAATATTTCAAGTAGCAATATCTCTTTTTTTCGTTTTGATGCTCGGCATGTCTTGTGCTTTTCCTTTTATATTTCCACATAACATGAAAATAAATATTGTTTAAAATTATTGATATAAAAAACAAAATTGTTATGTGTTCACGTCATGTTAAGTACAATATTTATGGTTTAAAGAAAAATGTAAAAAAAAAATATGCGAATAACCTTTTCGTTTTTTTTCGAAATAAATACAATTCGTATTTTCTTTCTTTTCAATTTGTATATTTTTTCTTATTATTTTGTTGTGTTTTCAATTTAAAATTCAACAGTATATAATGGTTTATTTTAGAGACGCGACAAAGTAGAAATTTGTGCTACAATAATAGTTTTATCATTGAAAATATTTTTATTCCATATTTTCTATTGAATCTTACTTGAATTGTTGTGTATATGTTTCAATGAAGATTTATTTTTTGGATAAAATTGAAGAGTTTTAGTATAAAAATCTTTCAATAATCGGGTTAAACACGCACCTTTTAAAAGCAATCCACCATTTCAAATGGGCACAGCATTAAAATTATGTCAGAGTTTTCCTTCTTGCTATACATCTTCTAAAAGTTTTTCTGCAACTTTTGCATCATTCATCATTGTATTGGCCTAAAAGAAAACCCCGATTTTATAAAAAAATTTCAAAAGAACCAACTTTAAAAAAAAAAAAACTTAAAAGTAAAAAATAATTTTAAATTAAATACTATCTATAAATAATTTCCTTGTAACCAAATACCTATCTTAGTCGGCGCCAACGAATTAACTTTTAGTTTAGGATATGATTAGTGCCGATTTCGAAAGGTCCATTCGTCACAAGGAAATTATTTATAGAAAAAAAAAAGTTAAATAGCAAAGTTGTATGTAATAAAACGATCTACAACTTTTGTATTTATTACCTACTACTTTGCCATTTAATTTTTTCCCATAGGACTTGTAGTTTTGCGCGAGAATTCAGATAAACCGAATTTTACCCTTAAGCACTCATCCCCCTACTTCCCGATCTCAGATCGCCCGTAATTTATTTTTCCTTTCATTTTTATCATATTATCTTCCGTTTCCAATTGGTTTCATTCTACTATAATTTTTTTTGTTTTCAAAAATTATCTACCCTGGTATATAAACCTGTTATTGCAGCCATGAATATTTTTATGCGTTAAAAAGTTTAGAATAAATTTACTCACACATAATTTCCATTATATATAAGCCATACAAAAATGCGTTAGTTTTTCCGTAAAATCTTTCTATAAATCGTATAATCATCGTAGATTTTCCTACAATTTTATTTTTTATAAAAACTTTTATTGTCCGATAAATAGCATTCATTGTATTTTCCAACCTACTGAATAGTAAAATTTGCAAGAGACGCTAGGGAATTCATGGTTGACTATCTAATCTACTATAATAAAAATATTTTGATTTACATACAATTTGGTTACTATCATCATTGTATATTTCAGCCATATTGCAAACTAAATTCTCAATTTTATTCTCTTTGATGGTGCTTATTTAAAACAGCTGTCTGAATTTTCATTTAATAATACGTAATATTTTTACTTTTAAATATTTCTCTTAATGTAAGACCCTATACAATGATGAAATAGATTGCTTAAATTAAAGCTCGGGCTTAAACGAAGTTCCAAGCTGATTAGCTATGGGACAACCACTTAAACCCAAAATGATTGTTGTAAAGAATCCCAAACTATTATCATGAATATAATTGAATTTAGACCAGAGTAAAAGCCTTAAAAAATGATAAAAAGTGGAAGAAAATTACAGTAGGATGAAACCCATTGGAAACACAAGATAATATGATAAAAATGAAAGGAAAAATAAATTACGGCCGATCTGAGTTCGGGAAGTAGGATGGGGTAAGTTTTTAAGGATAAAACACGATTTATCTCGATTCCTGGCCCAACTGCAAGTCGTATGGACAAAAAATATGTAACAAAGTTGTACGTAATACAAAGATCTACAACTTTTGTATTTACACTTTTTTCACATACACTCAAAATTTTTCGATTGTAAATTAGGGTGCTTTTTCGATATTTATTCAAAATACGATGAAAAAATAAATATTTTATATCAAAAAAATTATAGTGTATTTGGAACATAAAAAGGTTTCAATATTTAAGGTATACTTTTCCTTAAATTATGCCTTAAAAATTTTTAGGATATATGTTGTTTTTTTGTTTCAAAATATCATGCCTCCTTTTGTGGCATTAATATTACTTCCAATATCACTTCTTTACCTTCAACCAGATAAATGATGCATTTTCTTTTATTTAAATCCCCAGAATCCCTTCATAAAAGTTAATGTAGTGAATTCTTGGGATGAATGGCTTGATAACTTATGAAAATACTATTTTCCTACAATAATAACAAATATAACAAAGAAAAAATTATGTTGTTACCACGTAGAAACGTAAAATAATACAGATGTAATTGTGTATTTAGTTTTTTCATTTTGTACCTGTAATGAAATTCATACAATGGATAGGTACAAACAATTTGTATGCATTAGATAACTTTTTATTAGATAAACTGAATGTTACATGAAAAGGTAGAAGATGATTGTTTTAAGTTTATAGAATGTTATAGAATATCTTTGGTGAAATTTCCTAGATTGGCTTACTTTTGGTAGAATTGCTTACTTTCAATCGGAAGTTACAGTAAATTAAGAGAGGAACCGTACCCGCGTTTCTTGTACTTAGATCTTTTTGGTCCTCTGTACCCTCGTTTAGAATACAGATGACTGCTAGCGCAAAGTGATAATTAAATTGTGATTAAATTGTTGGTCGAATCGATTACTTTGTTCTTATCCAAGCAACGACAGTGTAACCAACCAACGGCCCTTTTTCATTATTATTACTATAATAATTGAACAAATTGCAGCTGCCTGGATTCGAGCCCGGAACCTCCAGCCTAATTAGTCAAATGAGTGAATATATCAGTGCCCTTGCTCAGTTAGCTACTGAAAGAAAAAACCATTGTTGTAACGAAGTGACTCTAATTTTAAATATAAGGCTCTTTGTAATGTACAAAAATGAGACACATATGGATTTTTCACTCCTCAAATCGTTGAGATATGTGCAAAAATCACAAAAAGAATCAAAGAATGGCTTTTAAGTGTCTCAATATTCTTAAAATAAGAATTACCACCCATTTGAAGATGTACATGCAAGATTATATTTATGGTATGCCTTCGATTGATTCAAGTTGGACGTTAATTTTTATCAGTTCCATAAAGAGAATTTTGATATATATATATATATATATATATATATATATATATATATATATATATATATATATATATTATATATATATATATATATATATATATATATATATTTATAATAAGTTTTGGAAAGCCTGTCAAATTTTAATTCTCAAATCTATGACATTTGACAAAGATTTACGACTAATTAATAAATATTGACCTAGTGAAAATTTGATTATTCTATAAAATTTCCTTTGGCTAGAAAATATTTCCGCAAAAAAGCTCTTTTATGCATTTCATCTTTCCTAAGATATTTTGTAATTATAATCAAACTAAGTTTTTTATCAAAATAATACTATAATTAATTAAATTTAACCTTTTGTTGTTTTCTTTTCTTTTTAGAAACCAATATTTCTCTCCTCTACCTATATTTTTTGGTATTTTCTTTTCCAATATGGTGATCATTCTGTATTATCATCGTCATCAGTAAATATGAATATCGAGTTATTCTATTGAATACATATTGAAAAAAATATCCTATTTTCTATGCTTCGAATAATGCGATTAACTGAAAAATATATATACATATTGGAATTGTTATATTAAACAGAAATTTAATAGACATTTATAAATATAAAGCTAACATTATTTTTTCGCAATAAGTTAAAAGACGTGTATGTATTGTTTGAGCTTAAATATTAGGGATATCATCGAGCATTCTTATGGTTATACAGAAAAACAAAACAAAAATTATCTATACACCAGTTAGACCAAGACCGAATAAGCATAACCATGAATAAGCATACTGATGATGACTACTTTTTAGTCGAAATACGTATTTATAAAAATACAAAATAATTTGATCCAGGAAATTGGGGCAAAAATCAAAATTTATACAAATAGTTTCATAAAGACGACACACAGCCTGTCTGCCTTGAAAGAGCCAAGTGAAACTGAAAGAATGTGAACTTCAAATATTGTATTTCAGGTTTATTTGTAATATTGATATCAAGTTTAAAATTATTTTACATTTTATTCGCATACATATAACAAATATTACACTTATCCAGTTTCCGAATTTTCAAAGAATGATACGAGGCTTGTGGTAACTGAAGTGTGAAATAAATACATTTGTTTTGATTTGATATACCAATATGTCTCATGATTTTATAAATTTTTGAGTTATTGCAACAAGTCTACCCTAGCTTAAGTCTTAATTTATTTCAATAGAAATGGTGAATAGAATGGAGGTAGGTATTCAGTATATACCTTTTATAATACAACAAGTCTATATGGTAAATATTTAAAAAGTGATCAAGTCAAAGTGATGTCTTATTGTTATCAAATGTTCTTAATGTTCTTTTTGTATGCACATATACCTATTGAGAAAACTATATTTACTTACATTCTACACTCACAAGACATTTTTTATTCATATAGTTCTTTCTCAAGTTTCTCTGATCAAACTCGTATTTTTGAAATAACTTTTAGAAGATAAATTTAATTCTAGACAGGTTTTTTTTTCTCTATTATCTTTTAAATAGATGTGGTTAGTTGTTTAAAATAATTTCGAAACGTTTTCAAAGTAAAACGTAAAAAAAAATACCTCTTCACACTTTCAATATTGAATCTTTAATTGAAATTCAGTTAAAGTACAAGTTAGGCTCGCATTCTTATATGAAAATCTTGAAAAAGTATTCATTTAAGCGTTAAATAACAAGATTTTTTACGGAAAAAAATATGTCACGGATCAAAGTTTAGAGAATTTCAAAGGATCTAGTTCAGAGATATAGTGGCCACCACAAAACGTCTTTTTTGAGAGGAGCTCCCGGAAATCAGCTGTAGCTCCTTTCCAAATAAATATTTTTACTAATACTAAGTCTTAAAATACAGTTAAAAGATACCATAATATGTGTACAAATTTTTAGATCAATAAATTTAAAAGTTTTCTCAGAAAAAATTCTGGAAAATTCGCTTTTTTTCGGCCTTCTAACTGTATATAACCCCTTAAGTTATCAATATGGCACGCAAAGTAAAGTTAACATTAATAAATTTAATTATCAATAAATTTTTCATTTATTCTGACTTCATTTTATAAATATAATGCAGGTATCAACATTTTGAATTAAAAATGTAATTTTATTTACCTTAATGGAAAAAATTGACTATTAAGATGTTAATCGTAAATAATATATTGTTTATATACATGTTATCAAATATTTAATATCACGATTAAAACGATTACCACTAACATTGAACAACAAATGCAGAATATATAAAATATATATTTTAGGCTAAGAGCTTGAGGACGAAATGTCTCAATGCGAATATTTTATTGCATATTCGAGCTACTCGTGGCGTATCAATCAATTAAGAAACTCCATGCACTAACTATACACGGTATGAATACATTTGAAAATGATGAAAGCATAAATGTTAGAATAAACATTTGGAAAACAGTTGACCTTAAAGGTCATCCCTTCAACTTCCCGCTAATTTCATACCTAAGTACTTAAAATTCAACATACTACAGTGTTTTTGAGCTCAAAATTTTGTTTTTGAGCATTGATGTTAAAAAAAAACCCGTTCCCAAATATTTCGTTAACGATATCTCTCGAAACAATCAATCGATTTTTACGTTCTTGGCGGCGATCGACGCTGTTTTTAGAGCTTTAATAATTATTTTCTTAAATCAAAAACTATCCGAAAAGAAATGTCGGATTTATGTTAAAAACACTCGTTCCCAAATATTTCGTTAACGATATCTTTCGAACCAATCAACCGATTTTCACGTTCCTGGCGGCGATCGACGTGGTTTTTGAGCTTTAATAATTAGTTTCTTTCAACGATCCGAAAAAAATGGTCAAAATTATGTAAAAATAAACACTATTTTATGAAATTTTTCGTTTACGATATCTCTCAGACGAATCAACGGATTTTAACCGGATTGGCGGCGATCGACGTGACTTATAAAGGTTAAGATCTGATTAGTTTTTGGAGTTTATCATTTAATTTTACTTTGTTTATTTGCGATTTCTCTAAATATACCTGTTCGAATTGATCCAAATTGTAATTCAAAATCTAAGTTCGGTCAAATTCTTTCGAATGGCACCAACCGCGAAGAAATCGGTCGAGTCGTTCAAAAGTTAAAAGCGCTTCACACCCACACTCACATACATACAGACATAGTGACAACCTCGCAGACATAGTCCGGGAGGCTTTCTGTAACCTCAAAACGTCGAGATCTGATGAAAACTGGATTTTTTCAAAACAGGGTAAAACCAATAACTTCCTTGAAAATCTTCGATTTTCTTAGCGGGAACTTAAAAAATTTCATATAAAATTTTAAGAGGCCCATACAAGCATACCGTTACTCAAACAACCCATGAGCTCTCAGTCTATCATCATCGGTTCGTTGGATTGAAATAGTTTCCATCAAATTCTGAAATGTAGTTAGTAGGTATTATAATGCAATACACAATCGTTCGTTCGTTCGTTCATTTATTCGTTCGCTTATATCGAAGTAAATCGCAATTTTAAATAAACCAAACAAAGTATATGAATCATAGTAGTATTATCAGATTATAGTCAAGTAATATATATTATTATAGATGCACAGTCATATATGTATGTATACAGAATGTTACAGAAGTAACGAAATGATACAATATAGGAATGTTTTGTATTAATTGGGTCGATATTTAACGAAAAATGGTTATAAATATTAATATTATTCGAAACAGTTGAATTGTTTGTGAAAATTAATTTAAGCATACATTCAATTTTATATAATAAACATATTTTATACTTTAAAATACAAGTCTATCATTATATTTGTGTATATTATCCTGTATATGTATATTGTTACCATTTATATAATAAAGAAGTAAATTCAGGTAAAATTAATTATAAATAAAAAACCACCTGAATTATCTATTATATCCAGGTACCGTTTTATATTCAGGTGTTCTCATAACAAGAGCCAAAAATTTTATGACAAATTTTAACTGAGCAATCTGACATCCTGTATATGTATATTGTTACCATCGTATATATTACATTAAACAAATCTACAGCCAGTATATTGAACAGTATTAAAAAATAAATAAAAATCTATAAGTTGAAAATTCATTCTTCCTCTATATACAAATATTATAAAATAACAAGTGACGATAACAACTAACAGAGTTTATTATTTAGATACTTGACATATGACTGAGTTTTATTGTTTGGACTATTTTTAATTAGCATTCATCAAATACCAGCAGTCTATACAATGTATTCATGTATAATATGTATTGCTATTATCTATATGTATTTATTAGCCAAATTTGAGCTTAAATGTTGTAGAACTCAAATATTTTACGCAAAAATGTTTCAATCAAATGTTGTTTGTTTTAAAAATTAAAATATTTTTTGTATTTGAACTTTTAGTCTGGCCTTTATAGTTTAAAAGTTGGGTAGAATATCATTTGGACCAAATGGACCAATTTTGTCCATTCCGTCCATGAATTCCTCACTTTATTTGTTTAGAATACGTCACAAAAACTCGCTATCTCTTTGTCTTTTGGAGGTATCGAGAATGACGTTCATCATTTTTTTTAATGCATAGATAACAGTGTTTGTTGAGAACTTTGGCAATTGTTTCAAGCATATACTCCTTATAACTTTTGAACGGGACAGATTCTACGGGATCCTCAGAGATTCGTCCATAAAATTTCCATTGATTAATCCAATTCTTTTCAAATTTTACATCTATGGTATGTCGAAATCTTTCATTTGAGATTAATTTTTTAAATAGAATTATTAAATATACAGTTTCGATTTATTTAATGATTGAATATATAATATTTGAAACTGTCTATGGCTTAATTTTGGAACATGTTAAACGAAAAACGAAATTTTGATATTAAACAACGCATTCGCACGGAGGTGAAGAAAATATATTTTTGTTCGCAGTAGCATTATGAAGTATCAATACGTATGGTATGATAGTAATATGAGTATACTCATGTTTAATAAATCATTTGATATACAACATATTTTTCATATTATTCAACGAAAAAACAATACAAAAACCAAAGAGGCCTGAAAAACAATAATTTCATGATTATGTGAATTAATGCATTCATTGATAAATTGTAATAAAAGCGATTTTTAACTAAGCTTTTGATATATTATGTTCCCTTCATTAAAATTGGCTAGCAAAAATCCAAATTTTTTATATAATTCACCAGTAAAAACTCATTTTTAATAAAACTTGTTCAGTCGCATGTTTCCACGCAAAAATTAAGTCCCACTTCGGTTTTAGCTCTTCAGATTATCACTCCAAAACCTTGATAAGTTAATATATGTCAAAAATTGGAATTCTGAAAGTCTATAATAAATTTAAATAAAAACAAACTCAATAAAATGAAAATTAAAGAAAAATATATTTTCCGACTCTTGCTATTAAAATTTGAAAAAGGACTGAAACATTTGGAACATTAACAACGATTATTATTTTTAAATATTTAATGTTAAAGCTTGAGACGCCCTAGCTTAATTGACAGTACAAAAACAATTGAAGATAATAACTAATAGTGTTAAATGTTTAAGGAAGTACGAGCGCCAGGCGGTGTGGGGATAGGTATCGACTCTGCGCGGTAAGGGGAACGCAGTAACCATATGATTTTTTTCAATATATAGATATACATTTAACATTGGCTAGTGGCGGCATTTATTTTTCTTTTAATAAATACACTTTAATTAGTCGAGCAAGTGTAAATGTTTTTGAATTAAATTTATCACTAATATATTTACTTTCATCCATAAGTTTTTTAAAAATATTCACCGACAGTTTTACGAGAAAAATACAGAAATGTATCAATATTTGAAGGTTACCCCATAAGACCAATGTTAAATTGCTCAACTTTAAAGTTAATTATTTATTTAAATGATCGGGCAATCTCCTTCAAATTTTTGGAATTTGTTTAGACATATTTAAACTTTGTATTAAAAAAAAAAATCAAGCCTTTTATCAAAAGTTACCTTGGTGCTCGTACTTCCTTAAATGTATACTGAAGTTATAGATGTTCTTATTAGCTAAATCTGAGCTTATTAGCTAAATCCGAGCTGAAATTGTGGCACATTTTACAAAATAATGTTTCAAGAAAAAGTTGTTAACCAATAAAAAAACAAACAGTTTATTTATTGGTTCAAAAATTGGATCATATTATCCTTTTTGGTCATGAACTTGTCTTCCTTTCTGTGCCTAAAGTC
Source organism: Chrysopa pallens (assembly GCA_020423425.1). NCBI lineage: Eukaryota > Metazoa > Arthropoda > Insecta > Neuroptera > Chrysopidae > Chrysopa > Chrysopa pallens. Next base: position 137,779,400 of record CM035591.1, read on the forward strand.
CGTAATCAAAACTTGTTATCTCTTTTCGTTTTTGAGTAATCGTGTCCACGAAAAGACCGGCAGACAAGCGGACATAACGGAAAATGACTAATAAAATGATTCTATGAGCAGTCATACTAAAATTTGTTTGTGCGATCAACATTTACTAGCGTTACAAACTTTAGGTTAAAATTAATATACTCTGACAGATTATGTATGTCGAGTATTTTATTATTTTTCCAATTTTGTTTTTCGACTTAAAAAATCCAAAGAACTGGCATACACCTAGTAAATGAATATATAGCTTTATGAAAATGGTAATTCTATATATTTATTTTTTCATGCATTATTTTCTAGTATCAATGCATGTACTTATTCATGGAAACGTTAGCTATGAAAACATATAGTATGCTTTGTATCTTGCATATATAATAAATAATAATGAAAATCGATTTTCTTTTATAAAACGTTGATGTATAATAAAAGAATGAAGATCGTTGAAAAACTTGTAAGTATTGAAAAACTTGTAATTAAAAAAGGATAAATCATTTTTTGAAGTTATACTTTCTTTGGCGCCTTTGGATGATAGTGAATTTGTGAGCTGCGCACGCACGATCCTATAAAAACTACATGATGAAGTTGGCTACAGAATAGAATTAATAATATATATTTCTTTAAATGACTAAGTTATCTTATACAATTGTCACGCACATGCCTAATCAATCATTACCAGATGAACCTACGGATACAGCTAAATATTTTTTAAATATTTAAAAAATATATTTGACTCATTCACATGATAATTAATGATTGTTTATTTTGAGTCTCTATCTATTTTTACTGAAATAAGCCCTTTTTGATTAATTTTAATATGTTTCTTCGATCTTTATTGCAGTTTTGTAGCATAATAAAATTTTGACAAAATTTCAAAAAAAAAAATCGATTTTTGACCAAAATTTCGTCCTTAAATTGTTTACAAAAAAAATTTATCGGTGAGAAAAAATCTTCGATTAATTACTAAAAAATATATTTAAAAAGTCCGTGTTAAAATTTGAGACAAATCGGCTCAGCCGTTTTCGCGTAATGTTTGTTTTTTTCGACTAAGAAAATACCATTTTGAGAGAAACACGTATAAAGTTTGAAAAGCACTTTACATTGAATAAATATACCTTTTCAAATTCACGTGTAACTTCGAAAATATGCACCGGAACTATATGAAATTTTTTGTGTGTATTCTTAAATATATGTACATTAAGAAAAAAAATCGATTTTTTTAAAATTCTAACTGTATTTAACCCGTTAACTTAGAGTATTGATCTAAATAATAGCTCCCAGCTCTTTATTGACTTGCACAATAAACACCACAATCAATTTGATATAGATCTTATGCAACATATTGTGATGAAAATTTTCAGAAGTTGAACGCTGATACGGTTTATTCTATGCCGATAGATAGATATTAATATGAATATTTTTATGTAAAAGATACTTTAAATTTTTTGCCTCTCATGCATGATATTAACGTATGCATCGTATACAAATAAATTTTTATATTAAAAAAACATGTCTATTTTTGAAATCAGATTTCTATAATTTGATTATATTGAGTTTTTTTTTATACTAGACATAGATATAATACATCAGAGTATATTAAATTAAGTCTGAATTTTATAATGATAGAAAATATTGAAGCTTTATACAAAATTTTGTAATGGGTGTTGATAGAATCACCTAATTAGTCTATTTCCGCATATCTGTACGTCATCGAGATAACTCGTCATCGAGTATTAGACAAGTTAGTGAATGAGCAAAATCGGTTCATAAGATCCAATGGATTCATGACCAACCTTTTAAACCATAAAATATAGAAGAAAAATTCAAAGACATAACTTGTTTGTTTGTTTGTTTTTTTTTAATTTTCTTACGATTGTCTTTAAAATTGAAAATTATTAATTGAAGATATAACAATTATATAATTATAATAAAAAATTCAAGTAGCCCTTGCTTAATTATAAAAATGAAAACAGTAAGCTACTTTTGAATATCTTCGTGACCCGAGAAATAAGAGATAAGGAATTCGAAAAATGGCTCAAAGAAATTATTTTTGTTTTTCTGAGTAACGGAAGGAGCTCAGTCACTTGAGCACGTCTATCGTTGAAATAATTTTTAGAATCAGTTTGGTAGTGTTAAAGATTATCCAGTACAAAAAAAAGGGTGCTTATGTACGCGTGTCAGAAGTTACACTACTTTGGCACCATTAAAAACAGTTTTTACTTGCATGCAAATAATTAATTACAATAATATAATAAAAGGACTGGAGAAGGATAGTCAACACAGTCAATTTAAATTTGAAAAATTAAATAAATAAATATATATTTTTTTACATTAACAGTGTAACATAAATCATAACAACAGCTTCAATCTGTGGATTTTATGTGACGATCATGCGCGCGTATCTTAAAATTTCACTCTCATCATTTTTTCATAACGCTTCTAAAGTATAACTTCAAAAATAATTAAAATATTAAAATAAAATCCTTATCAATAACGTTAATAATCAGCGTTTATGAACATCCCAAAAATGTTTTTATTCAAAACAGAATCTGTAATAAAAATTTCATAATCGAAATATACTTCTATTTTAAATATAAACTTTGAAAACGTCCTTATATGAACTGAAATACTTCCAAATTTAAATTTCAAGCCCTTTTGTTTCTACAAAAGTTTGGATTTACGATAAATATGGAAGTAACGTTAAAAATGCATTCGATAAAATATTATATATGTGCTTGGAATAACGATTGAAAAATTATTTATTACTTTTTTATTAGTAAAAAATAAAAAGAAAATTAAAAATACAGTCTGCGAATGTAAAAAATTCTATACCATGAAACCGCTGGTTAATTAATTGAATATTAAATATTCATATATGAAAATAGCTTTTATTTAAATGAATGAGTACGTCGCCAAGGGATACATTTTTTAACTTTTATCTATTGGTTTCGATTCTATACAATCAAAAATTTTGTGTAAAATCAACACAATTTAGGTGTTAGAAACAAATTTAATGATGATCATCGACAGAAACATATCTTAAATTTTGTGTTAAATCTCAATGACGGAGCTAAAAATCTTATACTTTTAAAATGGTAACACAAAATAAGTGTTTACTTAATTATTATTTAAGTTTCAAAAAAGAACTTAGGTAATTAATTTAGCAATATTAAATGCTTATTAGAAAAATTAATTTATTTTATTGATTTAAACTTCAGTATCAGCAATCTTAACCTTGTATAAATGCAGATATTTTTTATGGGAAAAAGTTAAAAGGTTAGATTTTATACAATTAAAAGACAATTTTCATGTTAAAAATTATAAGAAAAGCGTCAACTTACCACACAAATTTTTGACGCAAATACATAAAGTTTCTTACTGTGTAAAAGAAAATTATGAAATCCAAGATATTTGATGCAATTGTGCTATTTAATACATTTAAATAAAAAATTGTAGACAAGAGAATCCTTGTTGGAATGGTTTTTCTTACCTAGACAACTTCCCTTAAATTATATGCATATGTGTGTTTTTTTATTCGAATTATCTTCTAGTTGGCTGCAGTAATTAGTAGAAAACACACATGCAAAACTAAAACTTTGAACGAAATTCAACAATATAGTTAATTGTTAAGGATTGTTTTTTATTTTGTATTGTATTTGTACTAATTACTGATATATATATATAGTATAAAGTAGTTGCTTAGAATATATACTGGATGATTTTAACATATCGAGACAGAGGAAAGAAATGCTTTATGAATGATTTCTAGAGCAGTTATCTTAGTTGACTTTTTCTCATTAATTTTATTTTCAAAAAAATGTATTTTATCCAAAAGTATTATTTTTAAAAAAGTCATTGCAAATTGAGTTGAGCTTTCAGCCATAGAATTAATAGGAACTCAAAAAAAACTAAAAATAAAATGAGACGATAACGGTTGATTCGAACTATCAAGGTATTTAATAAACACCGTTGAGAATAATTTGTTTGATTTTATGCGTCAAATTCTTTGATAAATTATTCAAATATCGTCACAAAGTCGATCCGTATTCGTATTAATATCGTATCATATACAACCTTAATGAAAATTGGTCGGTACTAATGCGAGTATTCGAGTCATATTCTACCAAATCGTAAAGAGCTATTATAGTAAATATATGCTGAATTTTTTCTTCACATATTACTGTGCGAGAATAATATTTTTTTTACCAGTTAAGTATTGTGCGGTAAAAGGACTGGGAAGTTATGAGATCGAATCCGGGAAACATATAACAATTCACGAGATGATAAGTTTGCTACAATATCATTGCTTAGATATGAACGAAGCTACTGCTATGCATAACAGGGTGCTCTGCAGCTGCTTCTCTCACACACCTCCAGGTCCCTGTATGCCTAGATACAAAAAGGCACTTATATAAGCACTACCTACCAAATTTTTGTCTTCACCAAGATCGTTTTCTCTCGTTTTCCCCGCCATGACTTTAATTAGGTTGAATATAGTTAAATAAAGATTATAAAATTGATTTGAGTGGCCTCGGATCACGAATACCTACGATCCTTTGACGCACGTTCCACTAGCCATAGTCTCCTTGTTTAGTTTTCTTATTTAATGTTAGTTGTATATTGTGTTCAAAGATGTCATAACTTATTGTTTTTTAATCATAAAGATATTTTAAAATTATCAATAATTTAATTCAGAAATGTTATTTATATAAATTTTTACCATAAATTTTTCCAGGACTATTTATAAATACCAGTACTTTTGACACACTCGAAGTAGAGCTGTGCGAGAGAACTGCGTGGTAGTATGAGTTTTCTACAACAAGATGCGTGTGTTGCGAACGCGTTATGTCACTCGTGTCATGTCACGCATCAATATGCGCCAGGCCTAAACATTTGCTCCTGATAAGGTTTTCTGCCATCAAAGATACTCTACCAAATATACCAAACTATCTGTGTACTCCTGTAGATTCGAATTACATTCCTTTTATAAGTGAATACATGTTCACTGTTGTAAATTAAAGTGTACACACTACAAAACATATATAGCTTATAAATAAACTCAATCTTTCACTACCTCACTCTCTCTCTCTCTCTCTCTCTCTCTCTAACACAAAATAACAAACGTTTTGTTGAATAGTAAAACTGTATTTCAACAAACTACAATGTTTTTCATCATCACTGTTGGAATGTAAGTCGTGCACAGAGACACAGACATACATACATAGATGAATAGGAAAGTTGACTTTTGTAAACTTCTGATAAACTATGATTTCTAAACTTTATGTGTCTCCTTTTTGTTGCCCCCCGACTCATTCGTGTGTATGTGTGTGTGTTTTTTTTTGTCATGTTTGCTCGAACATCGTATGTAATATCAAACAGCATATATATATGGTGAATTCATGAAACATCAAATAACTATTTCTATTATCTTGTTGAAAAGTGATTTAATCTGACATTTCTTGGAATGACTAGCCAATTTTAAAATGCAGCCTTTACTCCACGTACATGAATTTGACTTTTTAAAAATCTTAAAAAATTGCCAAAATATGAACGTTCAAAATTATAATTAAACAAAGAACGAGATTTGCGTAAATGACGCTTTACATACTCATCTATAGTATAAAAGGGTCAATCTACGATAAGAGGTCACATCGATGTCCATGGCACTTATATACACTTTCCTTCAAAATTAGGGATAAATAATGTCAGTATGCACAAATGAGTTAATTGTGAATAAAATTGTTATATAAATTACATAAATATTCAAAAATTTGGTCGTGCAAATTGTCTATAGAATATAGACAATTGTATGAATGGGTGGGTGTATAGACAATCTTATGAATTGTATTATCTGAGTGGGTTGATATTTCAATACATTTTTTGCCCGAATAAAAATTTCTGTAAATACTAAAATTTAAATTTTATGTAATAAAATTTTACGAAATATATATCTAAAAAAAATTCTAAATTTCGATTTGAGAGCTTGCCAATTGACAGATTTCATTTTATTCTAGCAACAACCGATAGTAAATTGTAATGACTATTATTTCTGTTGCCTGTTTCAAGATATTTATTTACGTTTGAAGTTGATATGTTTTGTTCTTGTTGCTGTTGTTGTTTTTTCTATGTATTTTATTTTTTAGTGTACTTCTAGAAATTAGAACCTACATATTTCAACATTCCATAATATACAGTTGAGTGGAATGTAATATGTTTACAGCGAATTAATACTTAAAGAAATAGGAGCTATTGCTTTTTACCCATATTTAGCATTGATTCGAGCAATTCATTTAAAATAAGTTTCAAATTTGAAAATGGTACTGATTAAAGATTTGATCCTTACTTTAAAGATGAAAATATTAATGGGCAATTTCATCCTCTAACTAAAAAATTTCATAAAAATGTCATAAAAAGCCTGTGCTGAAATTTTGAGTGTGTTAATTTGACACATAACTACATTAAAAAATTTCTGCTTTTATTGAAGTCTTAGACTGTTGATACCCAACTGAAATTAAAATCAATGTAATAAGCTAATTTTCCTAATAAGCGTTAAATATTTTAAATTATTACATAATCTCTCACTGATTTTGTGATACCCTTTAAAAGTGTAAGACATTTAGCTCTATCTCTGAGACTTTGAATAAGTTTCTTTTAATTCAACATATTTTTTAGTGTTTTTTAATCAGCATTCTTTGTGTGTCGACCGTTTCAAACACCTAAATCATGTTGAGTTTACATTAAATTTTCGCTTTGCACATTATAAGAGCCGATACTTGTACAAAATAATTAAATATTATAAAAATACTAAATCTTAAAGGTATCAAACGAATTACCAATCCAGTACACTCACCATAATTGTGTTAATTCCATTTTGATATTATTTGGTATGGAAAACAAAGTTTTTATAATGTCGAAAGGACACAATCTGATTGAGTTAATTGTATGTAATATAATCATGTGTTATTGTAGATGCCTGATGATGACTTAATAAAAACAAGAAACGTCTCAAAAAGAATTTAACAAAAATAATTGACATTCAATAATTTGTTCAGATCACTAAAAACTTCAATAATTAAATAACATACAATTGTTGTGTGCGATAGTTTATCAGTAATTTACGGCATTATCTAACTGAAGTATTTAATATTCCTGGAAAGGGTAAATTTTCTATGAATAATTTTTGTAATTCATAATCAAATCCGTAGGATCTACATTACTTCAACGTCAAACTATTTTATATTTTCGACTTCATTTATACACTAACGGCATAGAAAATATATTTTCATAAATATTAATTTTATAATATTTAAATTTATAGTTTTTTTAAATACCATGTTTTATCACGTTTATCTAACATTTTATGAAATTCTACGTAATGTAATCATAAATCAACCCCAAACAGTAAAATGGAAAATGGTAGCAAAGACCATCAAGTAGCAGAGCGCATTAAATAAATTTTTTTGGACTGTGAAAATTCTTATTATTTTTAAAATATAAAACATGTTCTATAACTGTTTTTTGTTTTGTTTTTTCTTTTTTTTTTTCAATTTCAAATCAAATAATTGTCTAACGTTCAATATATTTCCCGAAAGAATATATTAGATGGCTTATGAATTTAAATAATCTTCTTACGTTCAATATATTACTTGAAAGAATCTATTAGATGGCTTATGAATTTAAATAATCTTCTAACGTTCAATATATTACTCGAAAGAATCTATTAAATGGCTTATGAATTTAATTAATCTGCGTACGTTCAATATATTACTCGAAAGAATCAATTAGATGGCTTATGAATTTACTTAAATCGTCTTACGTTCAATATATTACTCGAAATAATCTATTTAATTTCAATTTTATTTTTTATCAAAAATTCTAAGTTTGTCTTCTCGAACTTGCAGACTTCATTTTTTCTTCATATTGACATTAGATCAATCAGTTGGTGCCTTGTCATATACAATTTTTAGATATCTTTATAGCTACAAATTTAGCTAATTATAATTTTTTTTACAATAATTTGGGTTATTTTTATTATAATAGGGGATCGGACTAATTCAAAATGTGCCATATTTCGCATCAAAATGTAAAACTAGAGTCAATATGAATATAATTTCCAGAATTTAAAATTGAAGCCAAAAAAATTATTTTCTTTTGCATCTCTTTTTTGATAACGATTTTTAACATGTAATTTATATAGAGATACTAACGTCATACAAGGTTATTTCCTGCTTTGTTTATTTTGGAATTTTGAGGTAAAAAGACTTCAATTAATGAAAAAATTTAGTCACGCCCGCTATAATTTTTAAATATTTATTTAGTTTACGCAGCTCCTGTGTGACAAACTTGTTGTATTCTGTTTTTAATGTAAAAAGATTTTTTTTTTTTAAACAAAATGTAAATATAAATTACTTTAATAAAATCGATATTGTATTTATTACGAATTCAAATACGTTCGTTCATACCAATAACTTTTGTGATTAATATTGGCTTTTATGTTTACTACATACAACACACTGCACAAATCAATGTGTATTTATTTGTTTGAGAGTTTTTGTATATAGTTTTACAAATGTATTGCATTGGATTCCATATTACCATATAATAATTTATTTTAAAGTGCATTCATTTCTATTCTTAAATGTAATTCTCATTTAAATGAAATTCAGAGGTTTTATTGTTATTGTTTATAAACAATAAGGTTTTTGACAATGTACTTTACGTGTGGTCTATAGTTTCGTAGACTATTTTGCTTTTTATTCGTCCGTATGTATATAGTCTTTTTTATAGCCAAATCGGTCTATCAGGGACTACGTTATAAGCAATTTTTAAAATTGATTATATTCATCATATATCATAATTAAGTGTAGCTTATGAAGTGGTGCCTATATTTTATTTCTTATGTCAATTCACTTTTTTAAATAAAAAATGGGGTATAATCGTGAGTGAGGTCTATGCTTCTTTGGAGCTATTATTTTATTATTTATCGCAAGATGTTTGAATTATGTTCTTCATATAGAATTTTAGATTGTTGATACAATGTTAGAATCTTTTAAAATACGACCAAATTTTAATTGTTTGTCAAAAAACATTCATTGTTATTCATAGTAAATATTCATGAGATTTCTTTCTAAGTATGCATACTTGTGGAATAAAAAAATGCGACACTTTTACTTATAAATAGCACATTTTTGTATAACCATCTCTTAGTAAAAGTTTGAACCGTTTACATGTTAAAGCTGACATTTTATTTTTAAACCAGCCAGTTGAAAATAATTAATGTTTAAGCGATTGAATAGAAAAAGGCAAACACAAACTTTACAAATTGATTGGCCTGAAATTATTGCCTGTCACAAAATAATGGTAGCTGCCCTACAAACAATCGATTTGCATATTTTCTCATTTATTATTATAAACTCTTTACAAAATAAATGTGTTAATAATAAAATTATTCATAAAAATAAAATTGTCAAACTTGTCAAAATAAATGTTTAAAATTATTATTCGAACTGTTTGGTAATATAATGGTACTTGATGTTGATAAAACTATTTTCAATTTATAAATATTTACCAAACACTTATTACAGTGGACAAAACTGATGCTGAACTATGGACCAAACATTATAATAGATATATCAATACAATAAAATAGTTGTTATATACTAAAATGGAATGTGTTAGAGACAAAATATAGTCATTTGGGATCACCAATAATATTTCGAATGGATGCAATTTATATTTATTATCGTAATGTGAAAACTATTGTTTGGAACTTTTTTAACCCTCATTTGTACGTTTAGTTTATAGATATAGAAAATGTAGAAAAAGTTTTCAACCGTTTTATGTACATCGTAAATAGTTTACTTATTGCAAAAATTTTTACCCGTAATAGATATTTTATGGATTAATTTTCAAACATTCAACAAGCACAAGTTTCAGGAAAAAAATTGTAAGAATTTTTACCTCTATATTATATAGTAAAATCGAGATAGAGTTATCCATTAGAAGATTCTACTATAACTTTTAAACGTAACGTTACTCCTCGTAATTATTTGGGAGGAATCAATTTCCAGTGGACTGAACTTTTAGATCTGCCGCATATTGCCGTTCATGTGGCACAGCGCGACGACACATGACACAGTCCGTTTTTTTCGTAACATACGCAGATGAATGAGTCATCGAAAATTGACGACACGACGCTATGCACCGTGATATGACAAATGCGTGGCATGGTGCCTGAGACACATTTTCTCGGGCCATGCGTCGCATGTTTCACGAGTCTTCTAATAAGAAACTAATATACAAAAACAAAACATACACAAAAACGCGTTTCTACTGGGTTCAATCGGGAAATGTTAGGTCGCGATGCACTACACGCAACGCAATATGAGTCAGGCTTATGGCCCAATACTTATTGTGATTTTTTCTGGACTCACTCGGTGAACAAAAAGTGTACTTGTTTGTTGATGGGAAAGGGGAAACCAGAAGACCAGGTGAAATGCTTACCATAATTCTTCTAAATGTGCCATGGTTTCGTTACAATCAAAGTCTAAAATCTGGTCGTCGGGATAGATATGGCTTGATAGTGAATTCCATTTAGAACAGTTTTAGGCATTTCGTCCGTGTAAATGTAGAAAGTAGTTTGTAAACAACATCAAATCGTTTAAAATATAATGCGTAAATGTAAGACGTGTTTGTAAAAATACATAAGCTTTTGAACCCTTCTATAAGAAGCTTTTGGACGATTCTTTTGGTCCTTATTCCTAAAAATAATATTTGTAAAATTCAAAAGTGTAAAAACTAATTTTTGACGTTTGTTAAAAAATATTTTTACATTTTTTGGAGCTAGAGAAGTCTACCCTGCGACTGATTTCTATTTCTTGTAACTTTTCTCTTAGTAAAAATATATGAACCGCAATCAAAGGTAAAAATCAATTTTTTTGCGATACGTTTCATCATTAATGCAAATTTGGAAAACCTGAATTTCGATTTTTTAAAAGGATAGAACAAAGAACAAAAAAATTTTTTTTTCAACTTGAAATATATTTGTTATGGAAGACCATAAAAGAAAACTTTAATAACATATGGAAGTTACATGACACTTACTTGAGGCTTTTTCTAATGAACTAAAAAAATTTCAAATTTTTTCAATGTTCTGACAATAACCATTATTTTTTTTCTTGGTACTTTTTTCTCTTATGAGAATATTTTTAGATATCGTCATTGTTGCAAATATTCTGGGTTGAATTGGTCGATATTCTCAGATGAGTACAAGCGAACACCATAAGTATATATAGAATGTCCCCGTAACGCCATTAAATTATTTTTATTGCCAGAAGACTTTTGTTTTATTAATAGCCATCGGACATTACGGGGTTTCACCCACGCAGTTCCCTTTCCCGTGGGAATATAGGGATACAAAATAGCATAATTTTATTTTCTTACTACTCATATTATAAAAGTGAAAAAATCGATAATTGTAAATTTTTTTTTTTTTCAATTTAAGCAAATTTTATTTTTATTTTTCAAATATTCTTAAAGCATTGCCAAAATTGAATCCATTTAATAATAGGATGGTGAGTTTTCCAGTTATAGTCCGCAATGGATATTAGAAATAAACCCTGGAATTGAATTTAGTATTTTATCTCAGAAACTACACACCCAGTTGATTAATGAATGTAATTTTTTTGGTCTAGATTACTTTGAGAAATGAGTTTTATCTACATTGGGGACAATATTTTATCGTAAATTTCTAAATTTATTTTTATAAAAGAGAATTATTTCACTCCAGAATGTGATATAAATGAGTTTCCTAAGATAATTTTTATCCAAAAATTCGATTGTTATAGTAGAAGTATCGCCCTAAATCCAATTTGATGTTGAATTAACTTATTTTTTGAAGAATACCCAATCGTTATATGCAGTGAATTTTTATAAATTTAAAATCAACAATATATAAAATATCAAAAATTGGTTTTTAACATTTTGTTAAAATTATGTTATAAAAAATAAAATTTTTTTTCTTATAAGACCTACCAAAGAGAAATTTTTTTTCTTTCAGTATGTCATTTTTTACTATTTAAGGTCTGTGCATTTGGCAAAGGTGTGTGCTTACACGTCAAAATATTAATCAATACGAAAACCGAGTCATGAGAGTCCTGTTTTAAATCATATTAGAAATTCGTGGGGCAATAGGTATTCAAATAAATACAGTCCTTGGAAGAACTTTTTTTTTTCAATTTAAATGCAAATATTTAATTTTTCAACTTTGCTTTTTGTCGCTTCAAGATATCTAAGTCTAGACTTGCCATATAATATTTAGTCTTTTATTTTTAATCATTTATTATAATTATTCATGATTATTTTTTTGTTTTAAGTCACAAGTTCAACTTACGAATATATATCTCGTTTATGTAGTAATTTATAAGTTTCGAATACAAATTCGTAACTATACAAAAATAAAAAATAAAATAAAAAACAAATTATACAAAATACAAGATAAAATGCTACGAATATACCATCAAGGTTTCTATATATTCTATGTTCGCTCATCCATTAATTAAATTTCTTGGGGGGTAGTAAGTGTGTATATACAATTATTATTATATACATTCATTATTTTTCATTAAATATAAATATTTCATCATAAAATTTCAGATTTTCATTACCATTTTACAGAATGTTTTTTGTTTGTGATAATTATTTTTTCTAAGTTTTGGTTAATTTATAATCATTTATAAAATAATAAGAAAATAAAAATAATTTATAATGTATTATGTTTTTTCTATGGGACTTAAAAGTCTAAAATAATTTCTCTTATTTCAAATGAATATTTCAGACAGATCATTGCATCAAAAATAAACTGTTACAATGGGCTGGTTAAAAAAGCCTGAATAGATTTACCGGGCTTCTCAGATTACTTCATTAAGTGTTACTTCGTTTCTCTTGGTATGTGTATAGGAAAAAATTAGTATGTAAGAGGCCAAAAAAATTTACAGAAATTTTGTCAAGCAAAAAATAATTTTGTCATTATACCTCATTTTTGTGTTTAGTGTTAAAGTGTTTAATTAATTGATAGAGCTACCAAGCCACATGTCTCAACCAACTCTGTACTGCCTGATAGTATTTATATAAAAAGTTCAGACAGTTCCACAATTTCTTATTTTAGTGGGATCAAATGGAGTAAGTGGTTTGTTCTATTAATAATTGCCTAAGAAGTTTCCCTGTTTGATTATAAACAGTTAATATTTTTGGTTTGAAACAATATGCCTTTTTTTTGGCGCAGATGTTTTTTAGAATTTTAAGAATGTCTTGCACATTCTTGAAGCACTAACACTTACATTTTATTTGGTATTTTAACGATTTCAGTTTACTTAAGCACTAACGTCTCAAATAAGACAATGCGCATGCCTTGATCTTATAATATCGATTACTACGGGCAAAAAGTTTTAACAGAATAATTAAAGACTTTCATTAAGTGTGACGGCCATAATAAAAAAAAAATGACATAAGAGACAAAAGATCAATTTTATATCAAACAAACGTATATTTTGTGTATATTGAATATTTATTGTAATGAATTACACTCCGGTAATGGGATTTTTTTATTGAGAAAATACTGGATAATTAGAATTGTATATTATTTCCAAGAATTTCAGAATTTTTCTCTTTAAATTGGTAAACCAAAAAACACCATTTCTATATATATGAAATATTATGCATATATAATTAAAACAATTACCATCAGTGTTGGCTGGCAGCGTAAGATGAAGCCTTGGTATATAAAATAATATAAATATGAACGACAAGAAGGTAGTTTATTCGTACAATTAGTAAATCTAAAACGTAATATTAATTATACGTAATATATTTGACTTCTCGAGGTGAATTTGTGGATGGTTAGAGGTGAGTTTATTTTTTACACAATACAATGGAAATTTACACGTTAGCATACCAATTAAATGTTTTTAAATAATTTACACGTTTATGGGGGGATATGAAATATTAGTTGGAGACACAACTGTCAGGTTTGTGTGTAGTATTTTCATTGAACTAAAGGCTATTACTTTTAAAATTGTCCTATTTTAGCCACATGCGTGTTACTTTTGGTTGTGATTTGAAGCGTTATCTGAGTTAATAAAATACATGAACCAAGTTGCCTGAGGATGTTTTAATAAGAAGACGAAACGTCGATTTTTACACAATAGTTTAATCGATTTGTTTATTGTTCCAAGTACCTGTTATCTTTTATTAAATATTTCCTGGCCGTTGCATAGTACTAATTTTTCCACTTCAAATGTATTCTCTTCGATAAAATAAACAAAACTATAAATTTTATATTCAAAATGTATAGCATGTTTCAGAGTATATTAAATTTAGCCTTAATTTTGTTACGCTACCAAATTTAGAAGGCTCTAACAGAACTATGATATAGACGTATAATAATAGACCTTAAAAGTGAGTTTAAGTTTAATGAGCGATATCTATTTGGTCCCATATATTCATGACTTTAATAACTTTTTCGTAAACTGCTGATTCGCGACCTTTTCTGCTATTAGCTATTAAACACATATTCAATTATAATAAACATTATTTTATAATATACAGCCGTATGGACTGCATATGTAGAGTATTTTAATACGACTAATGATTAGTTATCAGATTATTCAAACGAAAGATTACTTCAGAACGTCGATCCGATTATTCAAACGCAAAAAATCGATTGTTGGATTTAATCGAGCGCGTCTGATTAAGCTAAGTGGAGCTTGACAAAAGTGGTGTGTCTTTTTTGCAAGTTTGTGACACTTCCACTCTCTTGCGTCACGTTCAGATTACTAAAATGTACAAGTTCCAGTACGTAATAAACCGACCACATCGTAATCTGACGATTGCTCTGTTAATTTCGATTTTTTTCGTCCTTAATATTCTGATCGGCTGTTCTTTACGCGCAGCACCATATTTTCGATTATGTTCGAAGCAAATATCGTATTAGAATAATGTATTTGATTTGTCGGAGATATTCAACAAGAAGTAAGGTATATCCTATATCTTAATCTGACATGATTCAGTAACTCAAAAAATCGTTGCTCGGGCTACCAATGTAAAGTGGTAATAAAATATTTATGCATGTTTTATATCATTCATAGAGATAAATGATTATTATTTAATAAGATATATTTCCGAGAAATCGTTATTCAATTTTATTTAAAGCAAATATATATGAATAATGAATTTATTATAAATGTCTATAAAATAATATATTATTATATAGATTTGAATGTCTATTACGATAATAATTTCAATTTTCACCTGAATTTCACGTTTAAAAAACAGCTAAGATATATTATTCATGTACTTACGTGTAAATGGATATACTTCATTTATTTTAACACAATTTTAACTTGAATAGTATTTTATGGTATTCTCTCATATAATTTGTATAAATTTTTTATAATTTACAATTTTATTCCGTATTTTATATGAGGATTAAATGAAGTATTATTATTATTTACTTGAAATGTATTTTAGTTTAAGTTGCAAAAAAAAAAAACTTTTTAAATGAATTAACATTTTGTATATAATTTTCATTCACTCAACAATAATAAATTTCTCAAATAATTTAAATAAAACAAATAAATATGGCGTTTATTCAAAACAATATCATCATTTAAAATTGCTGCAGGCAATAAAATTAACAAAAACCAAGTATTATCATACTTTCATTAAAAAAAAAATTATATACAAAAAAAGGATTAAATTTATACCGTGGTTGTGTAGGTAGAGGCAAGAAAAAGGACTATTTTAAATAATTTTTTTGGCTGTAAAAAATAAATAAAAATAAAATTCAAAAATCCAAGCATACAGAATTGTTACATCCTTTAACTTTAAAAATGTGTGTGTGTACTTATGTACATGCGTTATAAGTAATACTTCTTTGGCATCTGTAAAAAAAATTTCAAAAAACAAAACAGAAGTAAAGATTGAAGAAAAATATTAAAATTAATCAAAATGGTTTTATTTCAGTAAAAATAGAGATACAGTCAAAATAAACAATCATTTATTATCATGAGAATGAGACAAATATATTTTTTAAATATTTAAAATATACTAAGCTATATCTATAGGTTATTCTGGTAATGATTAGGCATGTGAATGGCAAGTATATAAGTTAACTGAGTCATTTAAAGAAATATATATTATTAATTCTATACTGTAGCCAACTTCACCATGTTGTTTTAATGGGATCTTACTCTCATACAAACGCGCCAAAAGAAGTATCACTTCAAAAAATTTACTGCTATATTTATTGGATATCATCACAGCTTATATGAAATCACTAAAAATTTTCAATAAGCTATTTAATTTTATGAAAATTTGTTGTATTTTTTTAATTATAGCGGTAACACACTTTGAAAGTGTTGTGGAAAACGCCGTTAGTCAAAAGATATTATTAATTTGAGTTTTACACTAAGGCGGATTACAAAGAACGTCTTCATAAAAACTATGTAGGATATTTCGGAAATTATTTGTCTGTTTAATTGGAAAAATTTAAAGGATTATTTTCACAACAATCGATGTTCAAAATATTGACAATCCCTTATCCCAAGTATTATTTGAAAATTAATAATTTTAGCAAATTTTTTTGTTGATTTTAAAAAGTAATATTACTGTCATACATCGAAAATATAAAATAATCCAAAAGTAAAAACGAGGTTCAATTGTTTGAATATAAAACCATATTTCGATGTTTCTTCTTGTCATATTGTTCATAAGATATTCATTTTTTTTTTCTTGTTCTAGGTAAGTTTCATTAAACTATTCAACATCAAATTCAGTAAAATTGTAAGTAATTTTTAAATATTCTTTAATACTTCTTTAAAGTTTTTAAACAAAATTTTTAAATAACTACTAACTGAAAACTTTGTCGAAAGATTAAAAAAACATTTATTTCTGTGAAAATATTTCAAAATATATATCACAACTGCTTGGATATTAAAAAAAATTTGCCAATTAAAAATATTTATTCCTAACCTCAAATGACTTTATTCGACTGAAACGTTTATCCAGAATTTTCTAAAATAAGATATATTCATTGGTTCGGATTATAATATCGAATATTGTTATAACAAAATATGAAATTATTCCGAATCTAGATTTATTATTGATAAAAACTATTCATTTCAGAGGAATATAAAATATGAATTGGGATATAGCATATCAGTGGGCTTAAAGGACCCATAATAAAAATATATATAAATTAATAAATATACCGGTTTTTTTACCTGTTTTTACGGTCATCTTCCGTTATTTAAAAGTACACTTAAAAATACTCTAAATAAAAAAAAATGTACAACCCTCTTCAGAAAATATTCTATGTTTTAAAATTCGGGGAACAACAACCCAAAAAAACCGTTTTCCATGTAAATTACTAACATTTCACACTGAACAAATATAATGAGAAGAACTAAATTTTTATATAAAAATTGTTTATCCAAAATATTTTTATTTAAAAATATATTTGATTTTTTTTTCATTTTATATTGAGAATATCGGATCCAATTTTTCACGGTGTCCTTAATAATAGTGAACACAACCCTTAATTTTTACGAACCTTCAGTATTTGCTTCAGCGCTGTGTATTCATTATCAGAGATACACAGATCCTGTACATTAAATATTCAAATATACACTTCTGCAATATTTTTTTGCATGATTATAATAAACAAAATATGAATATTAAACAAAATATCTAGAAAATATTTTTCTTCGCACTTATTTCTTCTCGAATAATTCTTAACAACATCAGTCAGTATACAACAACCTCTACAATAGTGTTATAGTAAAAAATAAACAACGTATTATACAATATGTACAGTAAGTCATCCATAAAAAGACGAAGAAAAATCGCATACATTTTCGATATAGAAAAATATTCTGAAAATTCATCATCATATAGTTTTCTTCATTTACTAGTAGATCCTAACACCACCCATATTCTATTACTTATATATCACTATAGTTTTTTTAAATAATCTACATCAGCATAGTAAAAATTTCAGTTGGTTATGAATATTACCTCTATATATATATAGGCAGTAGCGGATTTAGGCTTAGGCCCATGAGGCTTGAGACTCATGTAGACCTACAGTTTAAAAAATAGATTCTTAAAAATTTGGAGGATAAAAGACTTAATATAATATTGGTATATTTTTCTGGCATACAAAGTAAGAGTAGAAAAAAGGACGGGAGGGATTATTTCGTTTCAAAAATTGAAGTTCTCCAATTTTGATTTTTATTCTATTATAGAAATTAACCAATCAAAAACATCATCTTTCTAGTGATATAAAGAAGTGAGTATATATTAAAAGGTATTAAAAAATCTTTAAACCTATTTGACTTTAAAATTATAGACCTTTCTTGGTAATCAGGGTCTATTCCCCTTTAACAACACCCTTGCAAAAAAAGAATACTATAAAATAAAAGACGTGTGTAATTTTTAAACGTATTTTAATTTATTTTCCACATTGTTAAAACTATAATTTTTCTAATTTAATATGAATATTTTTTCATCACATTTTATCCTTCATTATTTCACCAAAACAACACGATTCGAGGATAAGAGAAGTTGTATAAGGATTTAAATTGTACATGCATGTACTCAGTACATAGATAATACTGAGAGCCATTCACACCAGATTATTTAGCATAGTTGTTTTCTCTTCTTCTTTTTTTATGCATATTGTGTTCGCTTTATTATTGTACAAGTTAGTAAAAACAAAATACGAATTCTATGCTGTGTTTAGAATGTACCTAAGATATTATACTAGGGTATTTAGAAGTCCGAATTTTCACACATTTATTTCATTAAAATACATTCAGATTCAAATGATTGATTTTAAATTAGAATTTACTAGCAATTAAAATTGTAGTCTTTATTGAATTATTGTATAAAATGTTCGTGAAGTTTTCTTGTTCGAAATATGTTTGCAATAATTAAATTATTCTCCGGAGCAACACCATTTAATTTCTTTTTCTATCATTAACAACTGTTAGACCATTTATTAACAAATGTTTAAATAATTATTTAAATTTTTCCAAAGAGATAAAATTGACGTGAGAAAAAATCGAAATACCAATAATTTTATGCTCCAAATACGAATTAATTACACTGTATAAATTATTTGTATCTCAAGTCGTTCAAGCTATTGTAAAGTTATCTGGAAATAGAAAAAAATTTTGTAAGGATAGGTAACTGGGAAATATTCCTGTAAGCCTATGAAACGTTATCATAAAATTCATTTCAAGTTTCACAAGATGTCTTTTGTTTAAATAGGTTACCAGTTCGATTTCGCACAAAAATGAGGAACTAGGCTCAATATCAGAATAAAATATAATTTAAAAAACTGTAAGCTAGCAAAGCATTTTTTTTTCTTTCATATCTCTTTCTTGATCTAACATGTATAACATGTAACGATATATAACATGTAATTTATATGGAAATATTAACAGTTGATACATGGGTATTTACCTCTTTGTTTAATTAGTAATTTTAAATGCACATATTTTGTTTTTTTTTTTTTTTTTAAAGATTTAAAAAAAAAAAAATAACTTCAAATTCATATTATTGAAGTAGAGACTTTTCAATTGAAGTCAGTAATAAAAAAATATTGAGTCCAGTACTTAATTGACTTCCGAAATGCTAACAGATATCGAAAATCTACAAGAATAAGATTCTCAAAGACAATTTGTACATTAAATCGATCCCCGCATGCGTATACCCAACTTTAGATACTTTCATATTTTATTGTAAAAGGTAGAAACGAAACGAAGGAATGGACACGTTTTTGACAATACTTTTCTACTATCTCTTCTCAAATTTACTGTTATAAGTTTTTGTGCAGTCCCACAGCTTTTCATCCAGATTTTTCCCATTAATAAATAAATACTACTTCTAACAAAATATTCAGTATTTTTGTATATAAAAGGGATGTTGATTAATACAAAAATTTCCTATATTTCACATTAAAATACGAAACTAGATTCAATGCCATTTCAAAACTTGAAAATTTAATTTAAATTAATTCAAAAACAAGGAAGGTATAAGCTATCAAAGATTATATATCCATCTCATTCTTAAAAACGATGCTTAATATGTAATTTTTGACTAGATAAGAACAGTTGACCTCATAAGTTCCTTTTTTATTCAGTTGGAATTTTAAGTGTCCATATCTTGCATATTTTTAAAAATTTAAAATAAGTAACTACAGACCCATGTTTGGGAAGTAAAGAAGCTTAAAGTAAAATTTTAGTTTACATCCGTATTCGGTGTATATTTAGAAAAATATAAGTAAGATGAATGCTTAAATTTCATATTTGTTAAATCGGGTACTGATATTAGAATTTTCATACTACTATAGTGATAGAATAGTATTTGGATGGGAGTTGATAATCCACAGTTAGGAGACTAGGATTGGTACAATACATGTAAAGAGGTTGTATTATTTTATAACGCTTTACTATCTAGTCAACATACATTATGCAGAGAATGAATTCATAAAAATATATACATCCTATACAATCATTGTGTTTGTTTATAAGAAAGATTATTCTTTGGAGAAAACTGTTTTTTACATTTTATTATTGTGTATATTCATATTGGCATAATACACACACTATACGTACGTATTCCATAATGTATTTTATGTTTTTTTTTTATCAAGTTACGCAAAAGCAATAATAAATATATTGGAAAATACAATTCTTGACAATAGAGAATTTATATTTTCTTATGTGCATAGCAAAAAGTGATCCATATTTAAAGAAATTTTTGACGAAAAAATAATATTGATATTTGTTATATCGCTGAGAATTGAATAGCCAATATTCTTTTAAAGATTTTAGTCAAAAATTTTGATTTATACCCGATAAAAATACTGGTTCAAATCTAAAAGCATACAATAATTTGAATTTTATTGAAATCTTGCTATTTTTCCATAAGGAGGTATATAGAAATCATACTAGACGAATGAAAATTTAGTAAAATGTTCATCATTCCATTGAAAATCACCTGTATCAATTAAAAATTCACTGAACTGTTAATAACTGTTAATTTCACTTAAAAAGGCATGGAAAGCACAAAATGTATTATAATTTTTTAATATACGAGACTAAGACTAAATGAAATGGAATTGAATCGCCAATTGAAATAATTACTTCATTCCATACACTTTTCCTACCATTTGTATATTTGTATCTCCCAAAGATCCTTAAAAAATCATCAAAAAAATCGGTATCAATATATTTTTCTCTAATATTGATAAAGGCAAACTAAAATAATTTTCAATACTTAAACGATACCAAATTTTTCCAGTCTACACCTAAAAAATTAATAATTAAAATCAACAAAAATTAATTTTACCAACACATTTAGCTGGATTATATTTTCCAAGTCATCAGTTTTGAGAGACTAAGTTGAGTAAGTTCAAAATAAAACTTTTAAGTTGAATTATTTTCATGTTTTTTACATTTCAATATTTTTCGATAATTTATTGTATTTTGATTACTTTTGAGATTTTGTATACTTTTCCTTTCCAAGAGTCTTTTTTTTTAAATAAAATTTATTATTATTATTAATAAACTGCTTTAATGGTCTGCGGTTTTAAATAATTTTTGTATTTTCAACCAGTTTAAACCATTATTGATCACACTGTTCGGCTAATTTGATCTTCTATTTTCAAATAACATCACATTTTTTTCATAAAAATAAATTTTATTAATTAATTCCTTAGACACATTTGTTTTTTACTTCGTTTAATTTTTATTTTTTTATATAAAAACTCCTCAATTACTATTTGTTATGTCAACTAAGGAATTTTATTAACGTGCATAATGAGTTCACGTTCGTAAAAATACCACGGCGCGTTAGTAGATACATAAAATATAATGTACGATGGTGATGGTGAGAGATGAGAAGAAGGTAGTCATCGTAATGGATAGAAGAGTAAAAAAAAAGGTTAATGTATATAATTTGAAAGACATTACGTTACGACAAAACTATTATTATGTTTATTAACCTAACAAAAAATACTGGACGACTAGAATTTTTTATTACGTTCAGATGTTAGCAGTGATGTAGTTCCACTACATATGTTTATTTACAAATAATATAGAGTGATCGTCAAATAATACAGAAGAGAAGTTTTTCTTTAATATTTCGTTTCAAGGTTTTTAAAAATTGGACACACCCTAAGGAAAAGATCTAATTGAGCTCACTGGCCTCGACAAAGGCACATAGCTTATCCGCCAGAGTTTTTCCCATGATGAATGAATCCAGTTTAAGACCGGAACATTTTATATCTAGCACTCTGAAGATTTTTACCGTTGCAGGAAATGGTGTGAATGGAGATTTGAAAAGAACACACTCTCACTAAAAAAACTTTTTTTTATTTTAGAAAATTTTTTCTAATATTGCCATTGGTTGTTTTCCATTGGCTCGAAAAATATTTTTCCATGCCGTTTAAAGACTATGGAGGTTTTGTTTTCAAAAAACTGCCAAATATCTCAACAAAATCTGCTAGGAGTTTTAAATCTGCTCAGTTACTCCACTTTATCATTACTCCATTTTTTTAATTCACTTGTCGAAACTTTTTGTAAAACTTTCATTAAGAAGTTGAAATTAAATTTTTAGACTTTTAACGGACTTTAAAATTTAAATCATTAATTAACGGTTTTATGTTGTTTAAATTTGATTTCATGAATTTTTATTTTTGTTATTTGTAAATTTTATTTTCAGATTTATACCTGTCAAAAACACATAGTAAATCACTAATCATGTGTTCGGAGCTGATCCGTTGAGATGGCAATTTTATAGATACTGGAAAATTAAAAATTACACGTATACATAAAAAAAAAAAACCTGTTGTGGCTGAACTGTTCATACTGACGATGGCTACTTTATAGTCACAATATGTATGTATTAACAAAATATTGATGCAATATTCACTCCCTGCGCTCCAACATTTACATAGTAAGACTGTAGGTTGAAAGACTATCCGAATGTAAATTACGATAACTACAATTGAAAAAGTATGAGATTCACGGAGCACCTTCCATTGATTTTCCAAGCGCAGGCATACAAGAGTAATTTTATTACGCCATTTTTCGGTTTCGTTAGAAAACTATTAAAAGTAGCAAATTTTTTTCCATTTTTATAAAAAAAATTAATACCGCATTTAATTTTCATCGATATAATATTGTTTTATCTTGAATGATTTTTGACCACAAAATAAACATGCTTGTAAAATCCAAAATTCAAAAATTTCATTTACCCCTTTTCCATTTTCGTTTTTCCATTTTATTTTCAATTCTTTTCACTCATCAAAATAAAATGACAACGTTTGCATATTGAATAATTCAGTCAATTAAACATTAATTTTCTACAAATGAGATCTTACGTCATATTTTAAATGACATTTATATATTAAATGTAGCAGAAAATAATTTTCCAATGATGAAATAATATGAAAAGAAAATTTTCTTTTTTTAGTAAATTCGTCACGTATTTATTATCTTTGTTATTGTTAGACTCATTTTTTTTTTCATATGAAATTATTTTATTATCAAATAAATGCTTACGTTTAATTCATTTAAAGCACAAAATTATAATAATGAGCCATTATAAAAAATTTAATCTAATTATATAATTTACATATAAAAATGAAATGATGTGAATGGTAGGGTTAATTTTATTACATGCTTGGGTGAAAAAATATCTGGCCTGTTTTAATATTCCACATAATATACAGAATATGTCAGAGTATATTCGTTTTAGTCTAAAGTTTGTAACATTAGAAAATATTGACCGCACAAACAAAATTTTTGTATGTGGTAATAGAAACACCTAATGGCCGTTCTTCAATCCACCAGTCATCAAGATAACTAAAAAATGAAAAGAAATAGCGAGCTGAAATTTTGGTGCTATATTCTGACCTTTAAAAGTGACCGATAAACGGTTACCGATGACCGATAGACGGTCCATACATCCATGTTCTAACTTTTGAACCATTAAAGAGAGAAAAGAAATTCTAGTAAACAAATTCTGGCTCAAAAAAAATTTAGTTTTTAGTCAATAAATAAATAATTACAATTCATATTATTATTATATATGTATTTATAACTATATTTAGGGTATTTTATAAATGCTAATGATTAAAAATATTTTGAACATTTGTAATCTACTTGATGTCGAGTATCAAAAAAATGAACTATGTTTGTTGTTATTTTCATGTGTTTTATTATAAAATGTTTGAAATTTCAGATATCGAAGTAGAACCTTAATTAATTAGGACCTACTTTTTCATATTTCACTTTTTCGCATCCATGAACTGCTCGAATTCATATCTCAATCATGGTTTTCATTTAGGAGCTTGCGTTTCTTTTCTAAAGTAATTTTGAACAGTAAAAATTTGAACCAAAATTTTTAAGAGCCGTGAAAACGTTTTTCTAAGACCAAGTCAATTATTAACTGATTTCTTCAAAAATGATACTAAAAGAGCTTTTAACGTGATTAGTTACAGACATTATACTATATGAAAATTAATACACACTCATGTAGAATGAATTTTTCGTAGATTGGTGAATTTGTTATTGAAATTAATTATACATATCTTTAAAACTAAACTGTTTTATAATTAATGAGGTTTATAATTGTTAAACGATAAGTGTAGCATGGCTTTTCTAAACAATGTTACAATTACGAGCATAAAGCTTGCAAGTTCATAGTTAATGCAGCATAACTAATAAAAATATTTCTACTTAAAGTTTCATTAATGTTATTATATTTTTGTTTTGTTTTGGAAAATAAAAATATAAATAAAACTTAATGATCCACAAATATAATAACTGTCTGTTATTTGGTACGCAGAAGCAAAATCTCGTGTTATTTATTTCCGTTTATTTTTGTAACAAACGGTGATAATTTTTTGAAATAACAAATTAATCACAAGTTTTCTAGTTTTCTTTTAAGTTCTAAGTAATTTATGTTTCAAAATTTTCATTTAAATTAAAAATCAAATTCTGCATTCATTTTTGAAATTTTATTTTACTAGCAGACTCGATGCTGTGAAACGCGTCGCGTCGTTGTGACGCGTTACTTTCAAAATGTTGATCATTTTGAGTATTTATTGTGTTTATTGTAGGAAACCCGTCACACGTAATTTTTATTTATATGCTCGGTATTTGGTGTGGACAATGTGGTAATAAGCTAAATATGAGTGGCGCATTGTAGCATTTTAGGAAAAAATGTCTCCATCAAAAGACTGTTTCAAAAAAACTTTTGAACTTTTCTTCTATCCTTTATAGTTAAAAAATTAGGTCAAGTATCCATTGGACTCAATGGATCGATTTTGTACATTCACAAACTTAAACTCACTTTTTATGATTTGAAAACGTCACCAAAATTTCATACAACCCGAAATGCAATAATTAGGTGTTTCTATGAACACCTATACCAAAATTTTGTTTGGGTTGTAATATTAGGTAGCGTTACAAACTGTATGTAAAATATACTCTTACTAGGTATATATGATGTTACAATATTATTTTTAAAACTACAATCAAATTAAAAATGTCTAACCCTAGAGTGGCAAGCTATTTGACATTCATGCTATTGAAGATTTTATCTATCCGTTTAATTTAAAAGTATGTAGAACTTCAAATATTCACATAGGCATAAAATTTGTAATCGATGGAGTGTTTTTAATAATGTATAGTCTTAGTATATTACAGTGATTAATCATATTTTGGTAGTCAATGAAAAATAATCAATAATGAGTTATTATTTTTTCTAATCTGGAGCTGAGATATAAGCGTAAATGTCCATTTATCGAAAGCTAGAACGCCCGTTTAAGTTGACTAGTGTGGCAGGGTAAATATCTCCAATAAGCTCAATATGTAGCTGGAACGTACGTCATTTAGAATGCCCGATTCAACATTGAAAAAAACCTCAGTGTTTCCTACAATTAATTCTCCACTCCCTCAAATAAATTGGATGCTTTCATAATAAATGATATAAGTGGTAATAACAGATCGATTTGTTTACTTGTCTAATACATAAATATTTAATAACATTTTTATACAAACAAAGACTTGAAAATGAGTATCATGAAGAAGAAGAAAAAAAAACACAAAAATCATTGCATTCATTTAGAAAATAAAATATTTGAAGTGTATGGTAGTTAGGTATTAAGTATTATATTCATCAAGAAGAAGAGTTCTTTACATTAAATATATTAAAGATATAACAGATTGTTTCCTGGTTTTGTATTTGATTGATGATAATAAATTATAGATAAATTATATTTTGAACAAATCAAAAATGTATATACAAACATTTATAATTCTCTGGAAATACTATTTGTGATAAATTATTAATAGTATATAGATTAATAAATAATAGGTTCATGTAATGGATAAATCGAAGGAATGCAATTAATTTATAGAATAAGAGCGGAAACTTGCCAGACCTTCGCCATAGTATAATGATTACAATTTGTTGTCTTCTCATTAGCGTAGTGAATAATGTTCGGGGCTTATTAATGTTCATAGCTACTGCTTTTGGAAGGGAGGGGTAAAAAAAATTTTAAAAAAATATTTATCTTAGATTTTCAAAATGCGTAAGAGATAGAAGAAATAAGTTTCAAATAAAAATTTTAGAGCATATAGTTTTACATATAATAGTTCTTTGAAACTATCCGAAGAAAAAAAAGCTTTTCAGAATCATTTAATATTAATTATAAAATATAATATTTAAGATATTTTTTATTTTAAGTAACTTTTCAAGTACAAAGGTCATACAGTGATTACAGTGGGTATATTCTGTAGAAAGAATTTCTAGGTGATCACCCATCCAAGTACTGCCTATGTCTGGTTTTGCTTAAATTTCGCGATCGGTTGAAATCACTTTGGTATAGTTATTCATAAATCACTTAAGAAGTTCTTTTTTGTCCAAGCTTTGATAATATCGTCGATACCTTAAAAATGAGTATAAATTTTAAGAATGAGCAAAACGGGTTAATCGGATCGGAGAAGATTTCAACCCAAATGGGGAAGACTATAATTCTAGAAGCATTTTGCTTTATATCCTAGCTTCCTATTTTGCTTTATATTAACTATCCCATATATCCCCATGTCTATGTGCAAATGCTGTCGCCTGAGTAGGTGTCTTCATTAAATTCTTCTTAATGTATTTCTAAAGCATGAACAAAC
This sequence comes from Chrysopa pallens, assembly GCA_020423425.1. Taxonomy (NCBI): domain Eukaryota; kingdom Metazoa; phylum Arthropoda; class Insecta; order Neuroptera; family Chrysopidae; genus Chrysopa; species Chrysopa pallens. Next base: position 137,806,693 of record CM035591.1, read on the forward strand.
CGGCTCAATGGCCAAGTGAATAAGGGAACTAATATCTCCACCCATTTGGGTTCTTAGACTTGAGGTCGCGGATTTGAATCTAATCAGAGGCAGTTTCATAAACTATAACTATAAAAATAGGATAAGCACGAAGTAACTGGCTCCGCCAACAATATAATCCCAATATAATTGTCACCTAGTGACCTTTGTCTGTTGAATTATATTGTGCATCTATACATTGGTTGGTGATGGAGTATTCTAAAAGAGGGTCCAGAAAACCAAAAGATCTAGGTACAAGTAACGCATGATTTTAATGTCTGGGAACGTCTGGGAACGTAACAAAGAGATTAAGATCGCTGTCTTCTTCATCAAAAGTTACACGAGCTACTAGTTTTTCATTTAATAGTAAACTATTTGATTTTACGAATAATTTAAGAATTATTTTTGGAAATAATGTATACTTAACCCTTTACATATTCTAGATTAAAAAACATTATCGTTCAATTTTAAGGAAAACATATAGAAATAACTGTGTAAGCACTTTTCGTCAAAACCAATTTTTTTCTTAAATAAGAAGAAAAAATACTTTTTTTTTACGTAAATAAATACCTTTTGTCGTAAGACAATATAAAAACCATAATAATAAAGAAAAGCTAAATGATCCAGGAGTTTAGCTAACTACTAACCAACAGAATAAAAAAAAAAAAAAAACAATACAATATAATACAAGACATGTAATGTAGATATAAGCCAACAAACTACATAACAACTTTCAAAATGCTATCCATGTAAGCATTATCGTAAGAGTTCAGTTGATCGTTTCAATTCGAACCTACCTATACGAACGAAGGATGAAATTATAGTTTTTCCTATCTTTCCTTTCAATTTCTAGTGATTCTAGTCTTTAATATGGAACGTATAAGAGGAATCATATTTATATACAGTATGTCTTGAACAAACACAAAAAACTTGAGCTCGAATCAACAGTGAGTTGGAGTAAAAGAAAGATTAGTAACATACGTACCAGGGATATGCCTCGCTTTCAATCTCGACCACTTTTACCGAAAACCAAGAACTAGCTTCAGGCAGATGGTGCTTTGAGATTTTTGGATAGTTTTAAGAGCTGTATAAGTAATTTTGTAATATGAGTTTTGTAATATGAAATTGAGTTTTTTACTATAACTAAAAATATTACTGGGTAAAATGGAGAACATAAATTTCAAATTTCGCTAATAAATGAATGGAATATCAATTCGTCCGTATACTTCCTGAAACTTGCGTTAAAAAAACCGAGAAAACTTATATTGCTTGTTATACTTTGTAGAGTATTTAGTGCCTAAGAAAATGAAAAATAGCACTAATTTAACGATTAGATGACTAGTTTTAGAGATATCGTTTGAAATTGATCTGGAATAATGGCCTCCGTTTTGGGATTTCAAAATTAGATGTGTTTAATTATACGTTCAGTTAAGCAATCTTTTGTACGAAACTTTGTGTCTTACGTTCATGGGGTACAATCTTAAGCAAATTGCTTTTCTCATCTAATAAAATACCCACTTCAATATCGATGAACATTGGACTATATAAATTAATACGTGACTATATATATTAATACGTGAAGCAAAAACTGAGTACCTCTTTTTACAAAAATTGGGCGAACGGATGACTATGAAATTTGGCACACTTATAGTCAGAGGTGTGGCTTATATTATACACACTACCATTTAAACGCATATGTACTATTTTCTTTAATATACTATTGTATTTAAAAGCATACATGTGTACTGTTTTGTTTAAACATAGTGAGATTCACTTTTTATTGGTGATGGTCGAATTTCGACCGCTGTATCGGGACTCTAGTAATAAGAAACATGCATATTAAATGAAATTTCTTAATTCCAAAATGCCTCACTCTATATCGAAAGCCAAATGCCAAATAATATAGTCCTAATACGGTTCAAATAAAACACAAATAGGATATTAAACGACTAACTCTATACCTTACCTTCTATTATTATGAAAAGAAATATCTCAGGATTACATTCAACGATAGGCAATAACTATTACATGCAACTACAAAACCATTTTCTTTGTACCCATCTCATTTGTTCGGTTAAGGTTTTCCACTACGCCTTCTTGTCTGTATCTACACATAAATTACATGCATGTTGTATGCGTGATTTTGTTTGCCTACAATACAAGACGTACAAGAATAATAACGAATGCGGAAATAGAACGTATCTTGCAAATATACCATTTACGTTTACAAGATCAATTTAAATGAACAAATGGAAAAAAAAATTAAAGGAAGAAAAAACAAATCGGAATTTAATGTTTGACTGAAGTTTTGTTTTGTTTATTTCTTGTTGTTTTTTTATTTATTTATTTCTTATTTTTATTTCGTTTAACATTCCATTGAAAAATTTCACTTACTATTTTATTACTTATTTATCGACTATCGAAAAATGGGTCATACATTTTTAAATTGAAAGTGAAGTTATATAATTTGTAGTTGGAGTGGTTTACTTCCAAGTTATATTTATCGATATAGGAAATATTGTTCTTACACTTTTTATATTCATTTCTACGTTTTGGCATCTCGGAAACTACTTTAATTTAAACTTCAAACTACGAAAATGAATTTTATACATTTTTTAAACATGAGTGAAGGTATATGAGTAATAAAACATGCAAAATCAAGGTGTATGAAAATTTTCCCCCAAAATTGAATCTACTTCAAAAAATAACTGAAAAGTAAAGAATAATTTTAAAATAAAAATTTCTAGTCACCAATCACTTTTGAAAGTCCACAGCAATGGAATACTTTTAAACTAAATATATGATTGGTTACTTATTTGGTGATGAGAAAATTATTTATAGAAATTTCTATTTCATCTTTTCCTCTTAGGGCAAAAAATTTTTATGGGGCCACGTCAGGATTTCACTCTTTCAAATAAAAACAAATTTTTTTAAATAGCACCACAAGTGAGGTAAAAATATGGGGAACATACATAAAAAAGGGCGAAAATCCTACAAGTTTTTTTCGATTTTGGACAGATGAAATTTTTCCGATTTATGACACAGGTCATGGGATGATAAATTTTGTTTGGGTTACAAAAATAAACCTTTTCAATAAGTCAAATTTCTGAAAAATACTTCAGAAGATGCTTTAAGCTATAAAGTATCAAAAAATTCAGCAAAATTCGTGTTGCTGACGGTAAGAATGTAGTAATTGATCAAACCGTACGTTAAGTCGTTAAATATTTCCATGGTGGAAATTTGGATATGAAACATTTGCCTCGCTTCCGCCGGCCTCTCACTGAAAAAGCTTATGAAATATACCAACTGGATGTGATAGATCGGCATGCAAACTGTCATGTCATCGCTGACTTACGGAGAATAAAGCATTAAACAGTTTGGAATCATTTGCCAAATACCGAATATTCATAAAAAAAAAAAACACATTGTTTGAATGTCTCTTGAATTGACTTATCGTATGTAAATTTGCAATACTTTGTTAAAGCAGAACAAAATGCAGCCTTTTCTCAACAGATTAATAACGAGCGACAAATAATTAAAATTGATAAAATACAAAACCTTCATGTGACTATTATTAAAGAGAACTCGAGGATTTTTCGAATAAATTTCGATTTTTTGTCCCAATTTCCCAGATCAAAAATATTTTAAATTTTATCAACAAGTAACATCTCCTCAGAGAATCATTACGACTACCTAATTCAAACTGATGATAACTCCTTTGTAATCGAAATACGTATTTATAAAATACAAATATTTTTTGATCTAGGAAAAATAGAAAATCGAAATTTATATAAAACCTTCAAACGCCTGGGGACCTTCAAAAGTGCAATAAATTTTATATCTAATCGAATTTTCGGTTTATCAGAGGACGAATAAGTCAGGTAATACTAAAAACAATAATAATTCAATAAAAGTTATTAGTTGGTCAAGGTTGAAAATATATATGGATACACAAAATAAATTGAATATTTTCACCATGTTCTTTCAATTTTGTTTGCAAAATTTTGTTTACAATTTTCATATATTCAATTAAATGGTCAGTTATATATATTTGAATAGAATTTGTTATCATGATGTATCATCGTCATGATCGGTTTCCTAAAATAAATTTTGATTTTTATTCATATAAAAGTTGACATGGGTTGGTTCTATCTAATATTTATTGTATTCAAACAATATAATCACATACATGTTTGGTATCACCACCACACGGAACCATTCATAAGATAAACTTTTTGGATACAAGCAGTTTGTGTAAATAGAATAAATTGGAATGATATCCCTTGAACAAATATTTCTATTAAGTGTATCTTGTAAGGTATCATTTTATAATGGTTCTAAATATATATTATCAGGATAACAGGTTTTGTTGATTTTTAATATTCGATTATTGGTGTACATAGAATATGTCAGAGAATAATAATTTTAGTCAAAAGTTTGTATCGCTAGAAAATAATGACCGTATGAACAAAATTTTGGTATAGGTGGTCATAGAATCATCAAATTAGTCAATTCCCGTATGTCCATTCGTGCGTTTGTCACCTAGATAACTCAAAAACGAGAAAAGAGATAGCGAATTGAAATTTTGGTGAAGTACTTTCTACATTAAAAATAAGATCGAGGGAGTAAAATAGACTAGAAACATCGTGGCTATTGTGAGTCACGTGACCTCGCTTGAGCCAATAGTAACGCAGCAAGCAAGATCTCAGCCAGCTGCCGATAAGCTCTCTCTCTCACACTACGGATTGCCTATAAGTCTACTCACTCGCAACTATACATAACTTTTTAGATCACCTAGTAGGTAGAAAGCCCACAAAAATAACCTGTCTTTTTAGGAATATTATTTTTTTGTCATAAATAATGTCCTATAAAAATTTCAAGATACAAAATAAATACATTTGTTATAAATTTTTGCAAAATATTTTTGCACGCACCTGGCAATGCAAAAACCCCGATTAAATTGTTTGGCTTAATTTTTATTTATTTTTTAAATATAAAACTACAAGTATCAGGAGAGGTATGGGCCAAGATTGAGCTTGCCTCAAATACCTACACAAAAATTGGTGCTACCTCTCGGACTGTATGTGTGTTTGTAACTGTTTAGACTGCATATTTAGAATATTTCATAAATGCTTATTATTAAGAATAGTTCAAATATTGATATTGAGCCATATGTCAAGTATCTAAACAGTCAGGCCTGTTAATTGTTATTTATATTCACTTGTTATCAGAGGAATTTAATAAAAATTAGTTCTCACATTACTCATGTAACGAGTAAACTTGAACACAAAAAAAAATTGAGAACAAATCTTTTTGAACCAAAACTGCAGTTAATAATCAAAGCAAGGCTCAAACTATACATTACTTAATCCCTGAACATACATGGCTGTCTCATAATATTAATAGTAATTAAAAATTTGCTATCCATTATTTCGAAATACAAATCAATCATTTCATGTCTGGATAAAGTTTGCCATTAAAATACTAGAGCATGTCAATTTTGGTCTTAAGAAAATTTAAAAGATGGTACTCGTTCATAGTCTGTTTTAAGCCGACTTCAAAGAAAAGAGATTTCACAAGTCTACAGGGTATATATTTTTTTAATGTGTGTTTGCGGATAACTTCGTCGTTAATGAACCAATTTTGATGATTTTTTTGTTGGAAAAGAGATATCTCAAGGATGATACTATACTAAGGAAATCAGGATTTGATATCCCTTAGGGGAGCAAAATGGCAACCATTTAAGTGATTCAGATTCACTCAAAAGTAAAAAATTAAAATTTTCAAAAAAAAAAAAAAAACTTTAAAACCAAATTTAAATTGATTGCTTCGTTTAAATTGATTCAAAAAATTTGTAATAAGTTAGCCAATTTATTCCTTTCTATAGACCGTACTGATTTAGCTTTATTACTGACATAGTTTGGAACCAAAACAAACAGTATAAAAAAGCAACCTACACAAAAATTGGCACAGAAAAAAGGTTAATATTGTATGTGCACACTTTATTATATATAATTTATTTTGTAAGGTGAACTCCTTTTATATCACATATTTTTTTTTTATATTTAAACCATAGAAGATCGAGGGTTAATAATATAATATAAAAGAATAATGTAATAAAAACTAAAGCACTACCAAAGGACGAACGACATCGTATTCATATTATAACGATCGCGACGCCAAGACGACAACTGGGTTTCGTATAAACCTTATTTTATAACAACATCGTGGTGAATACGACTTTTCAGGATAAATTTATTTTGGAATTATTAAAACAGTATTGTTGGTTATTGAATGTGAAAGAAAAACAGTTTTAGTTTATCAAAATAAAATTTCTTAATTTTGAAATATTTCAATATGTTTTGCTCAAAAATAATTTTGATATCAAGGTGTTGATTTCAATTTTTCCTTAGAGCTTGTACACAGTCGATAGTCGGTTGTCGGATAGTTGTAAGCAAATGCATTCCAAACCATTTTTTATGTTTATAATCATATATGTCAAAAATGGATTGAAAGGCGCATGCGTTCGCCTAGCCGACAATCCAGTCGGAAGTCGTTTGAACTGAGCTGCCAACCATGTAGAACGACCTTTAGCTATAAAATTACTTTATAAATATTCACGTTTGTAAATTTTGAGATTACGTGCCATTTCAGAATCTTCATGTCACTCTTGATATTCATTTCAGTCATATCTCGTTAGTCATTTGCTGAGAATCGTAAAGTATAACGCCATACATTTAATAGTTCAAATGTTATTTAGCAGTTAATAATAATTCTTGTATTATGACTATTGTTTGTGTTCTGTACACTTTTTAGCACGCAACGTTTTTGGATAAATTTGCATAAATTCAGCTTGCAAATTACTTAACGTACTCATCATATCTGAGGCAATTTCTAACATTTTAAGTTGTTTTTCTTTTATAACCAGAATAATAGTAATATGTATTATAATTACCAATATTTGATTATTTGGCAAATTTGACCTCAAATTGTTGAGATATCAAACATTTTACGAAAAAATATTTCAAACAAAAGTTTATTATCAAACTTAAACTCACTTTTTATGTTTTGAATATGTCGCCAAAATTTCAGACCGTTTATTTTTGAGTTAACGTGATGACAGACGGTCGGATGGACGGACAGTCGAACATGGACTAATACAGTTCAATAAACACCTATTCCAAAATTTACAAACGGCGTTACAAACTTTAGACTACAATAAATACACTCTGACATATAATAACATGTAATCGAATATTTAATATCACAACACGATAGACAAACACTCATAACTTTCGATTTTCGTGATGACCATAAGAACTTGGACGGCTAAGTAAGAATACAGTAAGAAGTATGGTTACTACACAATCTATTGTTATTACGTCCACTTATATACCACAAAATCTTGACATCTTAAGAACATTATTCAACTTTTTGTTTATGGAGAGTCGTCGTAGTATATTCAACTTGTACTTCGCATAGTCACAAGTGAATACAAGTCGACTAACAAGTGAACTGAATGAATAGACTTTTCTTACGATGTGTTTACCACCAAACACTTACAGGATGGTCAGACAAGTTGATAATTCTTTCTGCATTTTTATTTAATGACTTCGATTGCCCGAATTGGTGCTTTGGATTACCTACAGAAGGCCAATTGATTTTGGCTAAAGTAAAATAGTCCAAAATACATAAACATTGATAAGTTAACTTTTTATTGCAATCTTTTAATCAATTTCACCTGTTCCAGTCACTGCCTGTCATCAAATTTTAACTTTGGCTTTATATAATACTAATACACTACAGTCCTGTTAGAGCGGTTTAATTTCGAGAGATATCGTAAACGAAAAATTTCATTTACATATTTTTGACATTTATTTTCGGACCGTATTTGATGAAAGCAAATAATTATAAAAGCTTTAAAAACCACGTCGATCGCCGCCAAGAACGTGAAAATTCGTTGATTGTTTCAAGAAGATATCGTTAACGAAATATTCGGGGCAAATATTTTGTTAACATCAAATTTCAAAAACATTGTAATATGTTAAAATTTGAGTGCTTAGGTATGAAATTAGCAGGAAGGTGCAGGAATAGTCTTTAGGGTCAACCGTTTTCCAAATTTTTTTTTTTTCATGATACACAATTATTTTTTTTAGATACAATTTTTTTATCACCCAGTATATTTATCTGAGTTCTTTAACACCCAGTATATTTCTTGTGTGTCTACTTATCGAATTTATTTAAGAGCAGTAGCAATGTAACCGTCCATTTTTAATAATTTATATTATATAAAAATAAATTGTTATATGTATATATTTTTATATTAAGCCACAATATTTGACAGTAATGGTATTTGTACACATATTTATTTACATATTTTCTTATTTATTTATCTTAGGATGATTTAAATTTTTTTACTTACTACAAAAATTACCGTTTTTCTTTTTCATATCTTTTCTTTTTTTTTTTACTTTTTGTGCCCGTAAATAAACCAGTTATAAAAATAAATGGATATTATTAAATCAATATTATATTTAATAAATTCATATGCATAAATTGAAATCTAATTGCCATACAGAAATTGATAAAAGCTATTTGATCATAAATATGTGAAATAAATTGATAGACTAAGTGGAAAAGACCAAAAAATTTACTCCTTTTGTCTTTAATTAGATTCCATCAAAAACAGGTGAAAAATGAGGTTTTTATATAAAATGCATTTTAGTGCAAATAGTTTATAGACTTATAAAATGATCTTTTTTACTAGTGATTTTTGTGATTCTGAAAAAAATATATATAAATATGAAATGTTTCTTTTAGGTTTCATTTAAATATAAGAAAGTGAAAGCAAAATTCACTTAACAATTGAGAGCCCGACTCAGAGTCCACCTGAGTAAGGACAGTGGCGTCTGAATGAAGTGGCAGATTGATCCAATTATAATAAAAAATAAAATTATATAAGATCGGTTAATTGATCTAAATGACGTAACTTGGATAAGAACGAAGTAACCGGCTCCACCAACTACATAATAACAATATAATTGTCACCTTGTGCTAGAAGGCATCTTCGCCTTCAGGTGATGGAGTGTATAGAGGTTCAAAAAACCTAGGTGCAGGAGACGAAGTTGCGTTTCCCCATTTAATATAAATACACCAAAATTATGTGGCTAGAAATATCGCTTAAAAATTATCTGCAATATTGACCTCCAGATTAAATTGCAGGCTATACTTCGAAATCAACGCTTCCATTCGTTAAATTCAAATTATTTTTGAAATCTACAAGTCAAAAGAAAAAAATTTTCTCAGATTTCGATTGTGATAAATATTGTAAATCGTCATGAAATTATGTTTGAAAGTTTGACCTGTAGATTTCAAAAATAACATTCTTTTAACGATTCGAAACATCTTTATTGACATATCGCTTGAAATCCGATCCAGAGTAAAATATTTGAGACTAGAATATGACTGAATATGCTTGCCATATCTCAAAAACTAGTCGTGTTTGTTACTATTCATAAAACTAACACTTTTTTACGATAATGTTTTAAGTTTGATCTCAGTCCTAAATTATTCTAGTTGACAGTCGTCTTTTAATATTACGTCGTATTTTTAGTTAAAACGAATTATTCGCGCCCGAAATACGGTATCCATTTCAGTTAACTCTGAAACCATTGACGCCTTAAATAAGTTAAATCTATATTTTACAAATACGAAAGCATTTTTATTAATATCATTCTCTTTTCGATCCACTTAATTCAATCACTTCATTCAATTTAAACAAATGAGCAAACATAAAAGATGATATATGAAGAAGACGTTCAACCCAAAATTTGTGAGAGAATACAAATAAATACAATAAATATAGTATTGATGAAACTGAAGGCTGCTGTAAGAATGTGATGGCAACAGTTTGAGTAATCCATGATATGATACATGTTTGTATTCTGTTAACAGATAGATGAAGTTTACTAATCCTTATAATGACTAAATAAATGAAATAAAAATATTTTCTAAACCTTTTAATTTTCTAATATAAATCGCTATAATATATAACTGCTTTCATTTTATGTTTGTTTAGAGAAAATTGTAATTGTTAGAAAAATTGTCAAACAAAATTTCTTTTACATGTTTTTTATTTATTTATTTTTTTTATTTTTGTTACTTATTATTACTTTTCTTGTCGAGAAATTTTAAGGTGCTTTTAGGCGCTGCAATATTAAATTAGGTGCTTAAATTTTTGTACTCGTCATACATAATATGCCATAGTATATTAATTTTAGTCTAAAATTTGTAACGCTACTTAATATTGACCGCACAAACAAAATTTTAGTATATGTGCTCATAGAAACACCTAATTAGCCCATTTCCGGTTAACTTGCCGAAAGTTAACCTTTCTATGAGCATATATTTTTTTTTTAATTTCAAGTCTCTTTTCAATATAGTCACTATATTGTAGATATTCTATGCAATAACAGAAATATATAAAAATTCTATGCGGTCACCCATCCAAGTACTAACTGTGTATAATGTTGCTTAACATTATTGATCGGTTGAGATCAGTAATTACGTTATTTCAAATAATATACTCAAAACAATCTGTATTATATACCCCACCCCCCTGGGTAAAGTAATAACTGATCTCAACCGATCAATAATGTTAAGTAACATTATACACCGATATTACTTGGATGGGTGACCGCATAGAATTTATATATATATATATATATATATATATATATATATATATATATATATATATATATATATATATATATATATATATATATATATATATAATATTCAAATAAAATTGCTCTGCTAGCGTGATATAACGCCAGCATTGCATTATATTGACACAAGTTTCTTTGAGTACTCAATTTAATTTTGCTGCACCTAATTTTGATCATATTTAAATTCATTTTTTGCATACTTTGTTCTGCTATCTTGCCTAGTACACTTTATGAAACGTGGAAAGCGTTCGGTTAATCGCTTCAAGGAGAAGGTATATATGATCTACTTTTTCTGTTTAATTGTATTTCTATCAACCAGAGTAATTTATACAACTGAAGCCTTGAATGGCATTGATGGATTTAATATATTCGACATATTAAACATAATATATTTAATGTATAATGATATATTATGTAGTATTTATTATATGTGTTAGATGTATAAAAGCTTTTACATGAACTGATGTAATCATTACATTCAATTTTCTTCATTTAGAATACTTATTACTAATACTTGTGTGTGTATTTATTTGTACTCATTTATTTTGACTTTGTACATTTCCTTAATTTATTTTGTCAATAGTATTAATAGTGTTTATTTTGTTAGATTATCTACAAATATAAAGACTGTAGTGTTGACTAGCAGTAACGTAGAGCTTTGTTTTTAAAGAATTATAATTATCTATGGGTCAGACGGAGCATGATTTAAGTATTTCTTGTACTTTAGCCATTGCTTCAAAACGAACCTTTTAATCTTGTTCAGCAGATTTAATAAAAAAATTAATCAACGATGTTACATCTAACAAATTCGTAAATTGAAATCACAGGAAAAGATGTTGCTAAGTGGGGTTACGAACAGTGTAGGGTCAATTGCGTATGGAATGGAACGAAAAAATACAATACAATTTATTTAAATTTATCAATATAAACAAATACTTAAAGTGGTAAACAGATGGTTCGTGGATGATACGTAATAGTACAGATTTACGGTGCTGCGTTACGAACGAATGTTGCACGTGTGAACGCTATTTTATGGAGCTTCGTAACCGAATCCGAAATAAAAGTTTCGGATAACATCGGATTGGGGCGATGTCAATGTCCAAGCAATGGAGCATTTTTAAATATTGGATAAAACTTTTATATATTATTGACTATTATACCAAATATGAACTCAGAAAATAGTAATGGAGTCAAATCATTAATTAGTTAAATTTCATTTTCACATAATTAAAAAAAATCGAATACCCGTAACGGAAACCATTCGAAAATAACGGATAATCAAAAATAATTTCGTATCTGCATCCGGAAAGGTATAATATTATTCCAATTTCCACATAAGTATCCTTATCCGAAATTTTATATCCATAATATTCTGCCATAAAACTATAACAATTGAACGAGCTATTAAGGAAATTTAAGGCTATAAAAAGGATGCTACCCACATCATTATTTTTATTTTATTTATTTTTTTTTTTATTTAACTGATTCCAACACAGGACTTTACATTTACAACATACAATAAATTGAACTGCAATTAGTAAAGCGTTGTGGAGAACATTTTGAAATACTCTGTATATTACTTGTAGTTTGATGGACAGTAAATGTATTATAATGTTATTAATTATCCAAATGGACTTATGATTATGAATACTATTGAGGCATTATTAATGATGATACAAATGTATCGAATTCATTAAGAGGATCATTTAATGATCGTATTTTATAAATTTTGATGTGTTCCAATACAAGCGAAACCAGCCTTTATTTTTAAATGGCAAGATAGTATGTGAGTGTTATTTCAATTAGTATTTCAATACAAAAGTAAGGTTAATTATTTAAAATAAAGAAATGTTAAATTCATATAAAGAAAGTCAGTGTATTTACTTTATTTAAATTTCAGTCAAGTACCAACAGCCTTAAATTTTTTACTGTGTACGAGAAATTTATTTTATTCGAAAAAAGACAAAAAATTCACTCTTACCTCGGATGTGCAGTACATCAATCATTCGTAATCTCTCCGATTATTATTTGAAAAGCAATTTAAGCGTCTTTGTAGAGGATCTCTCAAAGAAGACAATTTAAATTCAAATTCTATCGTTAAGATGATTTTATTTATACCATTAAGCAGAAAGCTCGAACCTTAGAAACCGTAGTCAATAATTTTAATAAGACTTCCTATTTGGGTATCCAGAGCGTAAAAAACATATTTGGCTATAATTTTTCAAAATAAATTAATGGCTCGTATAACTTTCTAATTGAAGAGCAATTCATTTAATTTTTAACTAACAACAATTATATTTATTCAGAATTTCTGAGTAAAGAATACGCATAAATCCATAATAGGAATATCTCTCAAATGGAAGAACAAAAATGATTTGAATACCTTTGATTTTTACATGTCATTCGCTAAAAACAATATGTTTGAATAACGATATTATAACTCCTGAAATTCACGGTTAAAATGTAACTCAGAAAGATAAAAGATCAAATAACAGACTGAAAAATCGAGGTCAGATAAGACAAGGATGGACTGATATGAAATTTACAAAGAAAAATTACTATTTTTTTCACCATAGTAATATTTTATTAAACACAATATTCGTCTATTTTATTATACTTCTTAAGAATGTTAACACTACGTAGAAATGATAAAATACAACCATTATTTTGTTTCACGCTCCATGAGTCCACGCATAAATACGTGTACTCAATTTTTTTTTACATACCCCATAACAGTCTCATAAAATATGAGTAAACAAAATTCATATGCAATATAAATTAGGAATATTTTTTTTAACTTACTTATAAGTTATTGAAATCACCCCGAAAATAGAAACCTGTTTGACCTAGATAGAAATCTGTATAGTTAAAATTCGACCATTGCTCAAAAATGCTCTAAAACGTTACCATGATTTCCTTAATACTTTTTTTATTCATATAAAATGGTTTGTTCTGAACGACTGACTTATGGGTAAACGCACTGCCAAAACCGGTGATCGTATAGATCTGAAATTTGTAGAAAATCTTCTTTGTATGAGGTAGCCATCCGATAAGAAAGTATTTTCCGAAATTCTATCCCTATGGGTGTTAAAAGCGGGCGTAATTTTTTTATGACTAGTTCTCACTTGACGTTTGTTACAAATCCTATTAATATCGTTTTCATCGAAACCAAAATCTTGATTTGAAATTCAAAATAAAATTTATATCTTCTCACTAGCAGTATGTCGAACAGTCGAACTATATACAGTGTGCATATCGATTCGTTCAAGTATCACCGGGACCACTTGTAGCTTTGGAGGTCCATATATCAAGTAAGTACCAGGTTTTCCACACCAAATACCTGGCAAATGATACGAAAATATTTTTCGAAATTTAACCTTTACGGGTGGCAAACCGGAGACAAGGTTTGTTAGGGACAACACATTCATGGAACAGGGTTATGGTAAATTGAATAAATAATTTGAGCATTTGACGTTGGCGCTAGTCGTCTAGCATAAAATAGCGCCAACGTTTGAATGGGGGTAGAAAGTTTTCCCCCATTTGTATTCTGTATAAGTACTCGAAGAAATAGCATCAAAACCAAATTGATATAAAGATAATAATGCACTTTTTTTACGCTTTATGCAATTTTTTTATAAAGAAATTCTTGGGACAGTTTTGTAGAGTCTCATTCATCACGGCTTGTTATAATACTGCATATACAGTTAAGTTTTATTTAAAGTATAGTTTACTTGTTAAACCTAAAACTTTTATATAAATTTACATTTCTTGATGTGTAAAAAGTTATTTATATGATAATATTTCATAACTTTTAAAACATTTTCTCATCATAATCCAAGAATCATAAACTGAACAGCTAAAACTCCTGTAAAACGCCTTTATAAAATATTCTCTTCCTGAAGTAATAATAAGCTATGCGATATGAAATATTTTCTTTGCATTGTACTACATTATTAAAATCAAGATGCATTTTATGTTCATTTAGATAACTGGAAGAATATTCACACTGACGCAGGCGTATGAATACAATAAAATTGTTTTACATCACTAGCTGATGCCCGCCGCTTTGTTATCGTAGAATTAAATTTCGCTTTTTTTCGTTTCCGAACGCTTACATATGATACAAATTGGGGAGAAAGAATGTTTGTTTTCCAGAAAGGGATGTATCAGACGGCGGCCTTGATTTGGCAATCGCTCAAAGTGTATGCTTTATTAATAGTTATATTTCAACCAATTTATACAAAAACTTTACTAATTATTTGCCTAAATCTTCCTCATGAATCATTTAATCGGTAAAAACCACACGAAAATATGTTCATTATATATATAGAGAGAGATATAATCTTGGTACTCATTAGAATATCAAATCCTTTACGAAAATTCTGAATAGAAGGCCGTTTTCATTTTCAGATTCCGTAAAATTTTTTATTGTCTCCAAAACCTTCAAATTAACGGATATGTATTTTTTTTAAATTGTGTTAGGCAGATCATTCAATAACAAATGCAAAACCATTCTGTCCAACATGTGATAAAATGGAATATCCTTAACCTGACAGCTACAAAATTGTTATTTTTCACAACTTTCAAATCGCCGGATAACGAACATTTAGTTTACTATTTGGTGTACTAAATTATTTCCAGAATCTACTAATTTCATTTTTACCCGTTTATCGATAACCCGACCGATTTTAATATAACCCGTCCGATAACCCAATTTTACCGGTTTTCATACTGAAAAATTATCACCTGTTATAAGCTATTTATAAATTTTGAAAGAATTTTGATATTTAGTAGACATCAAAGGTTTTCTTAATATGTAAAATTCACGTAACTCGATATTGTGTGCGAAGAATTCCAAAATTACTTATTTCCTTTTCTTATTGCCAAATTAACGGACTTGATTGGTTTACCATAAGTCCTATAAATTTCTAACAGCTGGCAGTGTACATTGCTTATTTTGAATAGAGAAATGTGAAATTTTTGGAGAAAATCCAAATTTTTACTCTACCCGCTGTTCTTATAGAATACAGCGAAATAAAATACCAATATTTTATGCAAACTAAGAAAATGCTTTTGTTTTTCAATCGATAAGAATTAGTTTGATAAAATGGGAAAATCAGGTTTAAAATTTAAGAATAATATTGTGTTTTCGGTAGTGAAAATAAAAATGGACAAAAATAAAATTTATACCGAAATATTCTTAAATTAGCGGTATTTGAATTATAAAATCACATGATTAATTTATTATCTCAAATTAAAATTTTATATTTTTATCTTTATATCACGTAACCTAAAACACTGGGCTATCTTAGTGCGACGTCATTTTGGTAAAACTTTTTGGTTGTCTTTATCAGTTCAGCTTAAAGAGTCTGATTTAGTACGAAAATATATGAAAGTGTTAGGTTAATTTTTGTTTTCAATGTGTTATACCAGAATTCACAATAGTACATACCGATATTACGTCATCAAAATGCAGACATCGTTTTTCCAGGAATAAAAAAGTTTAAAATTTTAATGTAACTTCATGGCAAGAAATCCCCTTTTTTTGCCAAAATTTTGTTTTTAGTGACTTTTTAGTAAAAAATCAATATTTTGACGCACTATTTTCATCATGATAAACTACCCAGTTGTAATAGAAAAGCGTAACTGGATCTGCTAGTACTTATATATACTATTTGTACTATAATATTTAGAAAATGTCAAGGTCACCAAAGTTATTCCGAAAACATCAAAAGAACCGACAAGAGACATTTTCTATACTAATATACGAACCATATTCTTTGATAATGTAACCGAAGAATGTTATTCAAAGCAATACTCAGAATATTTAATAGTCGTCTTCTCTCCATTCAAAATCATTATTTTTTGCCGTATAATAATAATAAATATGATATACATTCTATAATAATATTATTATACGTATACATATTATTATTAATCTCTTATAAATTAAATTTGAAAATTTCAATTTGAAAATTGTTAATAAGATAAGGGTATCAAATCAGATCAATTCAATTTATGGTATCATTTTCGTTATATGTTGGAAAATTAATTCCCAAAAGACTCACATACCAATACCATCTATACGTATTTTATCTATAAATTCAATTATGTACATACCATAGCTGGGGCTATGGGCTCTTATCTTTTTTTACTGTTTGATAGTATAAAAAAAAAACATTCAATAATTTATAAAAAAAAAAAAAGTATTACCTTTTATAAATCAATCAGTCTAGAAGGAATCGATGCTTGAGTACCAAAAACTATTCCACCTCAATCTTTTTACGTGTTTCTCTTTAAATTGTCCTACTAATGATATAATTAATTACATGTTGCAAGGGGGCAACTCGGTGCCACATTTTTGAACCGAAATTGTTTAAACAATTGCAAGCATTTATGTTTATAATCCTTGATAAAATACGAAAAAAAGTTTAAAAGAGCTAAGACCCGCCGACGGTATTGTGCTCTTAGTAGCACGAAACAAGAAAAGATTAACTCGAAATTTGATAATGTAATATCCAGAGAATTGCCCCATGGTCTCATGAGGAACGAGTAGTTTGTACTAAACAATTCATATTAGATAAGAATCTTTTCTTATTTCGTACTTTTAAGAGCATAGTATCGAACGGAGTTTTTGTTCTTTGAATCTTATTTTATTATTTCAAATATTTTGGGGTTAAATGGATGCTATTAATGCATACATTTTGTAATCGTACTCTTTCGTCTAATACCCCAAGATACAGTAGAATAAAAAGATTTGAAACCCCTGCATTTTTTGATGTTTCATTTGTCATATTAATATTATTCTCATTCTTCTTTTTCGATTTCCCATAGTTTGTATGTTTATTTAAAAGCAATTATTGCTTCAAACGTGAATAATAATTGTTTTGTTTTATATTAAAACTCAAAGTGTGAAGACTAAATATTTGAATTTCAAATTTATTGATTTTGGTTTCAGTGGAAACGTTGCTAAATGCAGTTTTGATCCAATTCTATGCATATGCAGTCTCTTTTTACCTGTTTAACACGTGCCAAAAAGTTTGAATTTCAAAAATTCTCGCACTATTTCATTTATTTTTAATTAATTGCTTTTAGTTATGCGGGAACAGATTAACGTACAATCATTTTAATAATTTATATATTAGTTTAAAATATTTTGTGGTTTATGGTCAATGCTATAAATGTTTATATTTTTGAAATATACAAATCAACCTATATAACATCTAATTATTTTGTTCTTTCTTCCACCATATTTCTTCGATTCTTATTTTCGGCCAAAAATACCCGCGATATAATAACGAACCGCTGGATACTTGACGATAAAGTTAGTATTTTTGGAACAAACATTTTTTATGTTTGAAAAATTTGGTTATTTTTAAAAATATATAAGAAACAAGAATTAAATATAAAAGATTTATTTTTTTTATATGTTTTATGCATTACAATTAACAATATCCTTAAATTAAAAAAAAAATATTAATACCTGCAATTTTTTTTTTCATAATTCATATATATGATAATGGTTACTTAATTAGAAATTAGAAGAGTTTACATATTTTTTAATTCAAATAGTTTTCGTTATTAAATAATAAATGTTCTTTGAATATTTATGGAGTTAAATGTTTTTTTCCAACTTAGTACTTAAAAATAAACAAAAAGTTTTTAAATCTATGAATAATAGTATATTTTTTTAAATAAATAATAGTCTGCTTAAGCTAGCAGACTCAGACACGATGACGATTTTCAAATACACGATGGGAAGAAATTTTTCAGGTTATCAAACCACATCACACCGAGTACTAAAAACCACATCATCATACTATTATTTTTTCCGCTTTCCCCTGTAAGAATAACGGATAACGAAAAGTTTATGATTTCACATCGATTGCAAGAAACCACATTTCTCTACCATACGTGGAACATATTTAATTTCTATTATTAAATTTTATCTAATTTTTCCCCAAATTCATGAAAAAAAATTGAGCTATTGGACACCAACCCAATAATTTGATAGATTGAGTGTTTGATAAAATTCGAATTTAGCGTTTCCAAAATACAGACACTGAAAAAAAAACATTTGCTAAGTGGCTATACCAAATAAGTAACTTACACTGCCATCTGATAGAAACTTATAGAACTTATATTAAATTCAGTACGAAAATCGTTAATTTTGTAATAAAAAAAGGGAAAGTATTCAGGATAAAAATTATACTTTCTTTTAAGTAGTATAAAATCATATGAAAATTTGCTTTATTTTCGAACTTCGAAGACTTTTGGAGTTCATTGAGGACCAACATCGTGACACGGGAATGGGATAATATATACACACACATAATACATAGATAAAACATTATACCATTTTAGTATGCATGAATTAATAAAAAAATGTAAAATGCAAAAAAAGACAAAAAACTAAAATTTTTATACATTGTAATGAGCATATGAAAAATGTGAACTATTAAAAACTAGTCAGTGCACACAAATTATTCACAAGATAATATTTTTTTTGTTGTATGTTAACAAAAAATGTTTATAATATGCAACACACAATGCATTTGTCAAAATGTTGCATTAAGTTTTATTTTTATTTTTTTTTTGTTTTTTGTTGCGAAAATGTTTCCATTAAACGTATACAAAAAAAATTGGGTTTGAAACACTCTCGTCCTAAATATACATCTGTATATATAAACTGATTTCCATACAACAGTAAAAAGGATGAAGTAGTGTTTGGATGTTGATGGGGTTGGGTCAAAGGCGTGAAAATAAGTATTTAAGAACAAAATTTAAATTCAAAAATTTATGAGTTACAATTTACAATAGTTCTACAAAATGATGGCTTTCTTATCGATTATTATGGCTGTTCAACTTTCTTGGCATCGGAAATGAATCAAGAATAAAATTTCAACTTGCATTAAACAATTTTTCTTTAATCGTTATTTTTTGATCAATAACGATCACAAAAAATTAGCTTTACCCTAGGGTACGTATTTACGTCGAACTGTCATCACTCAAAAAATAAATTTTGGTAGAAATTTAAAACAAAAACTGGTGACTTAAAAAAGTTCTACTTAATACAGCCCTTTAAATCGATTTCCATCGCTACCTTGACACCGAAAATGTATGCAATATAAAATTTTAAGGTGATAATTTGATACTCTTTTAAAATTTCAACTTTTTTTTTATAAATTATTGTTTTTCGAGTAATGACGGGCACCATATACGTACAAGATTATTAAATTTAACCTTACAATGACTCATTTAACCATGGGATATATTGGTATAGACCTTAAGTTTTGTGCTAGATTCGTTATGGATGTCAAAAGTTCCATTCGATTTTTAGATTATCACTTAGTCAAAAATTTTAAATCCTTTTGTTATTAGAGTTGTTTTGGTCCTACTCTTTTATGTCCTTTATTTGTATATGCATGGAGGTTAAATTTATATAAATGACAATTACGTTTGTGCAGATGCCAGGTTGCACTATTTATCATATGTTGATGGTAATTATATATGAAAATATGTGGTTGCTAGAGACTGTTTAAGAGTCTCCTATATTTTTGCGAATTTTTTCACTTGTGTTTTTTTCAAGAACTTGGAAGTTAAATCGTATTTTCAATAGAAATATCTATTTGACTATCCCTGAATCCATGTTTACTTATTTATCAGACAAATATGGCCAATAAAGTTCAAGGAACATATGTCTATTTTGTATAATTAGTATTATTAAATTGTTCTTTTATTCAGAAAGATCTAAACAGATTTCTACAGGTACCGCAAAGTATTTATATTTCCAATCACAATAATCAAGAGGTTTTTCATTAGAATTAAAAATTGGTGAAATTTTTTGAATACTTTTGATTTACTGAATATCAATTTAATATCAATTTAATTAAACAAAATTAAAATAATTTTTTTTTTAAACACCTATAAAAATACCATTTAATTTTCATGTTTTAATATAAAAACATTTATTTTCTGTTAAAATGTTTTAAAAATAAAATTAAAATATTTGTTGAAAGTGTGTTTTAATTAGTCCTATTAATGCATTATGTTTATTTCACATGCGATAAATTTCAATTAATGAGCAAAAACCCAAAAAAAAAAGTACTTTTAAATGCTATGTCACTGCATTCACACAAATAATTAAACTGATTTAGTACAGTGTGGTACTTCATTATGGTATTTTAGTTCGTCAATCGAAAAATTTATTACAGGTTTTCAAGGCATTTAATTTATAATAGTTTTAGACTTTCACCTACAAAATATATTCAAATTAGTGTAAGGTTTAAAAATAATTAACTATTTACATACTCGATTTTCAAGTAATTATCAATTTTTGTCAATATTAATAATACCTAAACATGATTAAAATACACTAAATACTTAGTCCATACGTATGGTTTGGGGTTATATTTTGTTTTAATTAAATAAATAAAAAATGCTTTGCAATTGTTCGACCGATTTTTATTAGTAGCATATATTAGTAAATTCAGGAATTAGTATTATAGGATAAAAGAAATATTAGTAGTTATGGGGTTTGGGAAATTAGTGTAAGCTTAGAACTTTTAGTATTAAAATTTGAAATACCATAATGTTTACATTAAAATTACCAACATTAATCTGGTGTTCAACTCTATTGACATTCCAAGCAACAATTACATGCATGTTTATATGGTTTTGTTAGTATTCAAATATATAACGGGCTGTACAACATTTAGTACACGCAGTACTAATGCACAATACGTGAGCTGTATACCTACAAATATACAGCTATAAGCATGTCGGTAACGTGAACGGGCAAGATTTCATTGGGTGACGTAAGTCTATAGGATTTTCCCTTACCAAAAAGTTTCCAACGAGACTTAAGAAGTTTTCACTTTAAAAATGTACATAAATTGTGACATATGTTTTATACCATGTCGGTCATTTTCAAACACTGGAATTTTATTTTTCGATAGCGCTTTATATACCTGACAAATATTTAAAAAAATATTAAAATATGTAAAAATATTAATTTGAAAACATTAATTCGTCATATAATATAAAAACAACAAAAATAAATCAATAATTTAAAAACAGAAGTACAGAGAGATAAAGTTATGTTTATCAAAATACCGGGAGATTATAATGATTTTATCCAATTAATGAAATTGACATTTAAAGTTTATGAAACTTACTTTATGGTCTATAACATGGTCAACAAATTTCAGAATGTTTTTTTTTTTGTTTTCATGCAAATAAAATGAATTATATACAAATTTAGATATATACAATTTGTATGACCTACTGCATTCAATATTTTTGAACATACATCATACAATTTAGACTCATATATTTCATATTTGTACAGGGTATAATACGTAAAATGTAGGTTTCAATAAATACGTCAAAAATAGAAGGAAAAAAAAACATCAATATATTCAGATTATTAGAGGAATACTGAAATATAAAACATAAATTTCGTTTATATAAATATATATATATATATATATATATATATATATATATATATATATATATATATATATATATATATATATATATATATATATATATATATATATATATATATAAATATAAACTTATTGAAAAATAAATAATTATATTGATCATATAAATGTCTATTTTTATTTATTTTTATCTTTACGAGAATACAAAACAAATATTGCTTATATTTATTTATATTTTTTTTGCGTTTGTTACAGTAGTCAGGTAGGCATGATTGTCGAAGGAGTATATACTTTCTACATATGACGACAATCTAGGGATAGCATTAACTACTACCAGTACATACTTCGTTTAATTTACAAGACATTATTTTTATTTTCCTTTTTATTTGTTATATTATCTTCATTCTTCATTCATGATAAGATTATTGTTAAAAAAACGAGCGAACTTTACAGCACTCGTAGATGATGTGTTACATCTGACATATCCCGTTATTAATAAGCAAAATTTATAAGTTTGGTGCAGACCGTCACCACCAACGAGTAACACCTCCTCAGAGAATCATTACAAGTAGCTAATTCATACTGGTGATGACTACATTGTTGTCGAAATACGTATTAAAAAAAAAAAAAAACAAAACAATTAGATCTAAGAAATTGGGGCAAAATTGAAATTTACTCGAAAAATCCTAGAGTTCTCATTAATAATATTTATATGTTTTCCAGAAAAAATGAATGGTATAAATGATTTTTCGCAAAGAAAATAATTATTTTTATTATAAACATTTTATTAATATTTTTTTATTTTATTTTATTCCTTTTTTTAAATATTTTTTTTGTTTTATCATAATTTATATTTTTCTTTTTAATTATTTAATTTCAACTATTTGTTTTTCATATAAAAATTTCCTCAAATATAAAAATCACTCTCATATAAAAACCTCTTCTTTACATTTAATTTGTTAATGAACTTTTCAAATATCGCCCATTTTCCTAGTTTCCTGTTACATTTTAACACAGGTACGCCCTTTTGTATCTTTTCACGATATCACTCACTCTATTCGATACCGAGCGGAAAGATGTTAAACACCTCAATAAAAACTTAACTTTTCTACCCAAACCCATTCAAAAGCATGTCTGCACTAACATTCGTATCTTTTTGGGGCGAAGAAGAATTTTTTGTTCATCTAAGTCAATTCAAGTAAAGTTATAGAAAAAATTTTGGCATACCAAAATTTAGCTCCAGTTTTTCGAGGTGATGAAAATGCCTAAGTCGCGCTCGATAGCGTCCTGCTGCTAATGAGTTGAAAGCCGTTTGGGTACTAGTTTTACTAAAATCCTTTCGGAAATTTTAGTGTCTGCGAAATTTAATTGAAATCAGTCCTGTCCTTTTCATCCAAAATTTAACATCCTTTTTTCGCTAGATGTGAAGAAAAAGTCTAAGTCACACTCAATAGGCTCCTGCTTATAGTTTGTAAAATCTATCTGAGAGCCGTTTATGTATTAGTACCGTTAAAAGCTTCCTTTTATTTTTGGAGAGAGAGAGTTTGAAAGTCATAGATCGAATCAGACGCTAAGTATTTAAGAACATTCGTAAATGTGTCATTTAGTATTAACTTCTAAAGACTTATGTGACATACTGTATATTATAAATATATAAATTAGATAAAATCTGTCAAATGCAGTTTCAAAACAGAACTACAATTTTCTCTGTGTCTAGTTAAGCTCAGCTCAGCTCTCTCACATTCAACAAACAATATTATTATATTGTGTATTATTTATTTTTTTTTGAAATTTTATTTTTTCATCGTCTCTTCATTTAATTTGTCATCTTAAAGATATGTATCACAAAACTGAGTGTACAAGAAAGCCTGGAAAATTAGAATAAATTGGACAATAGTTATTTTAGAAAAAACAGGTTGAACTAGCTTAAAGAATTAATAAATTAAAATTGGACTAAATGGTAACGTTGAATTCGATTTTCAAGGTTATTTCAAGGTTTATTCTATTTTATGTTCTACATATATAGAATATGTCAGAGTAAAGTCACACAAACCAAAATTTTGAAGTAGGTAATCATAGAATCACCTTCATAATCTATTTCCACCCAGCCGCTTTTCCGTACGTCCGTCTGTCTGTCCGTCATCAAGATAGTTAAGATAATACAAAAACAAAAAGGGTAAGTGAGCTCAAATTTTGGTGGCATATTGTGGACCAAAAAAGGTCGGGAATGATCAAAATGGGTCCATGCTTTGATTCGCCACAATGTCAGTTCAAAATTAGCGTTAAAAAATATTTATAACACTGAATATTGAACAAGTGAGGATAACAGCTAACAGCGTTAGTTGTTTAGATACTCGACATATGATTTTCATTGTATGGACTATTTTTACTGAACATTCATAAAATACTATAAATATCATGTCTATAAAGTAATACATGTATAATAATAATATGTATTGTTATTATCTATATATGTGTTTATTAGTCAAATTTGAGCTAAAATCGTGTAGAAGTTTAAACATTTTACCAAAAAATGTTTCAAACAATTATCATTTTTTGTATTTGAACTATTTTTCTATCTTTTATAGTTTAAACGTTGGGTCAAGGACCCAATGGATCAATTTTGCTCATTCACATAGTTTAACTCACTTTTTATGTTTAGAATTCATCCCACAAAATTTCAATTTGCTATCTACTTCTTATTTTTGAGTTAATTGTATATATATATAATTACCAATTATAATATATAATTGGTGCCAAAAAGATTTGAAAACAGACTTCAAGAATAATTATAAGGTCACCAGTGAGTAACAATGTTTAAAATCCTTAAGTACATTTCTAAAATTAAAGTTGTACCACAAGGTTATTTAAAGGTGAAATTTAATTTTTATTTAAACTGTTCGAACCTTAATTACACCAGAAAAAAATGTAGATAAAAAGTTAAATGCAAAAGTTGAAGAGTTAAATTAATCGATACTGATAGCCGTCGATCGGAAAAGAAAGTTAACCTTCAAATGACTTGATATATATACAAAAAATAGCAATTGGTGCAAAATGTATTTGAAACCCGAATTCAAGATTAACGTCACCGGTTAGTACTATGTTTAAAATCCTTGAGTAAATTTCTAAAACCATCTTCTTCAGAGATGTTCTAATACCGTGTTGTTTTTCTTGTACACTCTGTATATACATTCTATACAATTTTATTCCAAACAATTTACCAATGAAAATTGAATAATATGTTAACGTTTTATAATAACATTACCAGCCAACAAACAGAACAGAACAGACACACATAGACAAACAAACGGGGTGGGTTGGTTGGTTGGTTGTTGAATACAATCTGTTGTTAATATTCTACGTGATCGTATAATATAATAAAAATTTTATATACATTGGAATATCCACGAATTAAATTGCACGTAATACGTGGTCGACTTTATTGCAAGATGTAGTCAGTTGTTCAAGGATCAAGGTAGATAAAATGAAGACGAATAACAAATGCAATGTTAACATATTTTGACGTTTATTAATGTTCTTTTTTCTTCATAACTTTTTTTAAAAATAATACAGCAGTTAATATATATGTTTGTACCGTGTAAAGTATTAAATCGATCAAAGCGACACGAGTGGCAATACTTTGTAATTACAAATTTGTCTTGTAAAAAAAAAATAATAATTTTCATTTCGTCGCAAGTAAATATAAAATTTCATCAAAATCGGATGACTGTTTATCGAATTAATTTACTTTAAATGCTTTATCTCTGGAACATTTATTAAATTTAAAATCATTTTCTTCATTTATATAAAATATAATTATTTGTGAAAATAAGCTGGGTTTATTTGTTTCGGGTTTATTCCTTCCAATTTCCGATTTTTCTTAAATAAAGGTTTTCTAGAATAATCGAATGGGATAGTCTTTATCACACATGTATATATGAAATTTCATTAAAATCGAATGAACGGTTCACGAGATAAAAGGGAGTAAGTTTTTATACTCGAGGTACATAATTTTTCATGGAACATTAAGTTTAGTCTAAATGTGTAATTCTAGTAAATATTGCCAGGTCAAACCAAATTTTGAGGCAGAGAGATTGATGCAAATTTTATTAAACAAAAACTTTTATATGAAACATTTTTTAGTCAAATGTTTTGACACACCACAATTCTAGCTCAAATTTAGCTAATAAACACATAAACAATTTTATTATTCACTCAGAAAAACAATACATTCGAACTTCGAACGTCATCAAGATAAAATTGTTATCCACCATCAATGGGAAAAATCTGTTGTTAAAATATTTGAGTACATTAAAAACAAGTAAGAACTAAAATATATTACTTTAAAAAATGCACTTAACTGGCAATGTATAAACTATTTTAAATGTTATTTTCGAATCGTATAATTCTTTCTGAATTACAAACATATAAAGTCTTAGTCGCGTAAACACTTAGAAAATTATTACACTATGAACAACTAGCACATATAAACCTAGAAAACATAAATAAATAACTCGAATAACGCAAAGAAGGGATCCTAAATGTATACCCATCAAAACATAAAAAATATACCCTATATAATTCACATATCGTTAAATTCTCTATATATATATATATATATATTTTATATATATTTGTATATATATAGATAGATGAATGCTTGGTAGATGCGGTCAAAATTTATTTTGTGACCTATTTTAAACCTAACACGTTTTTACGAGCAAGCCAATAATACCACAGCAATGCGGTAATGTTATTATTTTCCTTAAATACATCACATTTTATAGCTATTTATAATTTTCTATTTATCATTTCAATTCTTGTTTTTTAATCTTAACATATAGATACTTCTTAGAATAATTCTAAATTAATTTTACTTTGAATAACATTGATAGAATAGTACCATCTTTCGTTTAATTTGTAGTGTCTGTAAGTTTTCTGTTTCTGAAACTTTAAATTCAATTTTAACCCTTTTCCGGGGATCAATCGAGAACAAAATTTCCACGGAGACTCGTTAAAAATGATACATCAAATTATTGTTTAACGAAATAAGATAGGGAGGAAAAATAAACTTTGTTTTTATGGGTTAGATTTTTTAAATTTTTATACAAATAAACTTCAGTTATTTTGCATAAAAAATGGTACACAATAAAAGTTGTATAAAATATTTTGGCAATTCAAAACATAAGTTTGATCCAGTAAAGTATGCAAATCAAAATATTTTTTTTTTCGCTTTTATTCTTGTGTCCATTATAAACAAATACTTTGTAATAAAACTATATTATTTCAATACTTGCTGCAATAAATGTTTGGTATTCATAGAATTACCTACTTATCCTATTTCCGCGTGTTCACCATTCCTTCCATTATCAAACCCACTCAAAAACAGAAATAACTAGCGAGCTAAAATTACAGCTGAAAAGCGTGTTCTGGGCGTAAAAAGTGAGTTCAATTATGTGAATGAGTAAAATTGGTCCTTTGGATAAAGTAAATCTTGTAAACACATATATAATTACTATAAAATTATTATTAGTCTACCACTTTGCTTTCACCGTTTTCCAAAAATGGCGGTAGTAGTCAGTAGTAGTTGAAATATATTAATCACAGATGTCGAACACTTTGTTGATATAACCTTACTTTGATTTAACTTAATTTGTGTTTCCATCATAATACAAATTTTATAAAATATGTCCGAATTTAAACCGAATTCTCGTCATTTGCGGGAAGTATTGCTTTTTTGTTTCAATATGAAAAAATCTGCAGCTGAGGCTCACCGAATTATCTAAGATACTTATGGTAAAACGGCTATTAGTTACAGAGCGTGTCGGGAATGGTTACAACGTTCTAAGTATGATAATTTTAATAATGGTGGAAGGCGTCATAATAGTGGAAGGCGTTTGGTAGCACCAGCTTAGCGTAATTTATTATGAGTTTCTGAAATCGCCTGAAACCATTACAGGTGAGCGTTATGGATCGCAATTTATGCGACTGAGTCGTGATTTAAAAGAAAAACGGCCACAGTACAACGAGAGACACGATAAAGTGATTTTACAGCATGATAATGCTAGACCTCACGTTGCCAAAGTGGTGAAAAAATATCTCGAAACGTTGAAATCGGAAGTTTAACCTCACCCACTGTACTCTCTAGATGTTGCTCCGTCTTATTTTCACCTATTTCGCTCGATGGCACACGACCTGGCTGACCAGCACTTCAGCTCGTATGAAGAAGTGAAAAATTGAATCAACTCATGGATCTTATCGAAAGATAAAGAATTTTTTCAACACGGGACCAGCAAGCAAGCTTCAGAGATGGGCCAAAGTGGTGGCTAACGATGGACAATACTTTGAAACTTAATGTATGTAATCGTTTTGTTGTAATAAAGCCTCAAATTAAAAAAAAAAAAACGGCGGGAGCAAAGTTGTAGACTTATGTATTATATATGTATTTACAACTTTTCAGATTAGATATTTATAGTATTTGCTAGGTACAACTAGGTACACATTAATACACAGCCAATTATCGAGTATCTAAACCATTAACTATATTCGTTGTTACCTTAAAAATATCTTGTTATATATACAATAATTTTATCTTTATATTATGTGAACATATAATCGATATCATTTCTTCAGATTGCGTTTGTAAGTTTCGTTTTTCTTGCAATCTTTAGAGGAAACAATTTCGGATGGATCATATATTTTTTAAAATTTTTTTCTGTTTTTAATACGATTTTATTTAAACATTTTGGACATGTAAACATTTTTTTCTATTATATACACATAAATATTTTATATTTTATTAAATCCTTATAAAAAAATAATAACAACAATATAACAATATATATTAAAAAAAAGGAATACACCATCTACATACAAACACAAAATACACAGAAGCCTTTATAATCAAACAAAGTTTTAGGGTTCGTTTGATATGTTGTATTGGTTCACTGCTTTTTATTTTCTTTTTCATCATTGTTGTAGAAAATAATGCCTTTAAAATATTAATAATAATAATAATATACATTATATAGTTGCTGATCCCGCCTATCTGGTGCCTTCATCTATTTTCGCACTCACGAACATGATATCTTTTTACATTTACAAGTTGTATGAGAAAGTCGTCAATGTTGACAAGAATTTTGGTATTTTGTCTCTACTGAACATTTTTGCATAATATGTATATTTTTCATAAGCATTCTATAAAAAATTATTGCATATATTACATATAGTTCTTTCTCATTAAAATAATTTCTTCATTGTGCCTAGAATAAGAGTATATTAATAGGGAAACGCAACCGCGTTCCTTGAACCTAGACATTTTGGTCTTCTATACCCTTTAGAACACTCAATCGACTGAAGATAAATATGCCTTCTAGCACAATTATATTGTTATTATGTTATTGGTGGAGCCGGTTACTTTGTTCTTATCCAAACGATGACATTGCTGCCGCTGCTTGGATTCAAACCTGCAACCTACAGTCAAAGTAGTAAACTGGGTAATGGTGTTAATGCTTTTACTCACTTTGTCACTGGGCCAAATAATTGTGTCTAAGAAAATCGTAATGAAAATTACCACTTTATTATTTATGCCTTTTATGCACAAAACCGTTTTGCATGTATTTTGACGAATGGAAGTTCTTTTTGGTGTTGGGGTTTGAAGTGGACTATATAAAGCGTATTACAAAAAATAAAATTTAATCACTACATTTCCAGAAATTCGTTGGGATACCGATGTCCCAGGATGCGATATTGGACGGTTTTTAATTGATTTATGGACACTATTTAAGTACGTTTTAGGATATTTCCATCCGGGAACCTTGGATGAATATAAATTGAAAAATATGTGTTTTAAAGTGTGAACTTATTTCTTTCTGCCAAGTGTGCACATTTAAAATGAAAATTCAGTAAAATTAAACTTGGAAAAATATCGTCATGATTTAAGTGAAAGATTTGGAAAAAATCATCGAAAAGTAGTTTTAAAAATAGGTGAATCTTTCACTGTCTTCTATGACCCAAAACATTTGGTCCAAATTTACGATTATCAGTGTACTTCAGAGATCGACTTTACATTACATAACCTTCGTGATATTCCATAGTTTCGCCTACCTTGGCAGCTGCCCTCTATAAACTCACAATGTTTTCCACTATTGTATGCTACCAATCGCCATTACTATGCACGCCTTTTAAACTATGTCTATGCGTCCGTCATGGTAAGTGGTATATGAATGTTAAGTGAACAGAATGATTTTGCATTAAACAAATTCTGGGCTCGATTTTCAACATACAACACTGTGACGTCTGATCATGAGCGATGCAATCATGTCTTTTAGACCATTAAAATTTGTGTGTGATTTAATTTATTTTCCATAACCTGACAACTTTTTTCTCTACGAATATTCTCCTTTATGGATCATCCCTTTAAATTTGTAATTGAGCGAAAAGTATAAAATTAACTGGAATCAGTTTCTTCTCCTTTCTAATAGAATTACAGTAAATATATATATGAGAAAATTTGTATTTTATTCGATAGTATTTCGGATCACAGTTTCCTGTGAGAAAATGTCTCTAATCTATCCTGGTTATAACCTATCATGCCTTATTAACTGCTCTTTTCGCAAAAAAGTAGTCGGAAATTATACTTAATTCCATATTACAGTCGAGTAAACTGCAAACTCTCTTTGCAATTCAAAATCCATTGATTTAAGTTAAAAAAGCTTTTAATATTACTTTGATTCCATTTTAATGCTGATCTGTTCTCCTCGTGCAAAAACCAATCAATTTTATATAATTGGTTTAACCGGCTCAGTGGCTCAAGTGAGTTAAAAGCTTAGACTAGAGGTTACGGGATCGAACCTACCAGGGGCCGTTGGTTGATCAAACTGTCGTCGCTTGGATAAGAGCGAAGTAACCCAATATTCATAACTCCACCAATGCTATATTATCATTATAATTGTCACCTTGTGCTTGAAGGCATTTTTGCCTTCAAGTTATAGAGACGTTACGATTCTAATAGAGGCAGAACAGAGGACCGAAATGGCCCAGGCAAGAGAGACGTAGTGCTGTTCCAATCTTAATATAGTATTATATGATAATTTTATTATTTTCGACATAATAGGTTTTTGCATGTATATTTGCACACAACCAGAAGAGTAAGATACACTCACTTTGCTCGTACAAACTATCTTCCCCCGTTAATTCACCAATTAATGAGAAAGAATTTCGGAAATTTGAGGCTTTACTCTAAAACCTTATTCTATGGACATACAGTGCGATTTAATTCAATGTATAAAAAGGGCAACCCGTTTTGACAAACTTTATTTTTACAAAACTTAAAGAGGAACTTTATTGTGTAAAATTTTTGCTTTTTAACACGCTTTTATTAGCTTCACTCGTATGTTTGTTTGTCTGTAGGTAACTCTCTGAAGTTGGCTGCAGAACGCATCTGAACGGATCCTTTGCATGAGAGTAATAAAGATAGAGCTAGTGCGCGAACTACGCATGCATGCGTGTTTTTTTAGTTTTTTTAAACTATTATATTATTTTATACCATTTTGTTTGTGTATTTCGCCATTTAAATATGAGTATATTTCTAACTAAAACGAAAAACCGTTGAAGTGCACTCTTCATCTGTCGCGTCACGTCGTCCACTACTATTCACAACTACCAATATAAATAACACCAATGCAGACTTTTTTTTTATATATAATGCTTAAATTAGTATTTGTAGCTGTTACTATGGCTACCAATTATATTAGTGCTGGAATAACTATCGTAGCATAAAACTAATAGTATAATATGAAAACAGTGGTCCAAAAAATTTTAATGATAAAAACGTTTCGTTATTTTTATCTTTCAGATTATCAATCATAAACTTACTTCTCAAATTTTATCGACGTTCAATTTACTTTCAAAATTCCGTATCTACAGTTTCAAATAGACTGGACGCATATTGCGACGCGTAAGGAGTCCAAATTGATGATATGACGCTACGTATCGCTGGGCGGGAAGTGACGACAAACGCGTGACACAGGACCCAAGACACACTTTCTCACGCCACGCTTCGCACGTCTCATGAGTCTACCAATAAAGTAATAAACAAATCACAAAATAAACAAGAACCAACTGTGCGAGAAAATGCGTGGCAATATGCATTCTTCAACACGATGCAAGTGGCGCAAACGCATTATGTCGACTCATGGGCTGTAGTATGTGCAGTACACAACCAGGGAACAATTTTGAAAATATAATAGTATTTAAATCTATTAAATGACTTTAAGCTCTTGAATGAATAAAATAGTGTAATTGCGTCCCATAGTTCCATAAATTGTCTAATAAAAATTAAAATATGTTATAAAATATGTTATAAAACATAATAAGACATTTTGCTTAACTCATTTTTCATAAACTTAGTTATAATTTTCTAGGTACTGTATGTGAATTTCGCTCGCATTGTCTATGAAATAGGGTCAATTGGAAAATCTAATACAAGTAGTTAGGCAATTAAACTATCAAATTTGAAATTAATAAGTCATTATCTAATTTATAATAATTGAACAAAAGGGCAAATAGCAAACAACTAAGGAAATAATACTACAGCTCATAAAAATTTTTGTCCCAATTATCTTTTTTCGGGTAACCCTACAAACTTGAACGGACATCTGATTTTTGTTTTTATTATTGCCAAAAGAACATCATTAAAAAAACAAATTCAAAAACTATTTTGTCTAATAACATACAAAACGGAATATCATTTGTCCGACAAGATTAAAATTGCTATTGTTCACAATTTTGAGGTTATCAGTCAATAAACATCTGGTTTTATATCGTGGACTTAAAAAAATGTTATTCATTTGTTATTATTTCCCTACTGCAATTATAAAAACCAGTTGTCTTTCAGTTTAAATTTGTGAAGGCAATCGAAAATTTTGAAAAGCTTTGAAAAAAAAAATACAGTTTTTGTATAACTAGTCTTTTTCTAGCTCTAAGTACAAATTTATACATGCGGTACAAATAATTTGTTGGTATAAAATAATTTTTTCATTTTTTTTTTGGCGTCTACTGTTACAATTTGTTAAATACAGACATTGCCATATCTCAAATAACGCGTTGCAAACCAACGATCAGGAATAAAAATAATTGCATTCAAACTACGTTTAAAAAAAAAATAAATTTTTTAAATTATTACTTTTTTTTTTTAATTAATTTATTTTTATCCATTCCATTCCATAATACTCTTCCTTCCATATCACTCCATTCATTTATTTAATATTTTCAATTTGTATCTATCTAATACATTCATTCATCATGTATAAATAGAGATAAATTTATATCTAGATACACTAGGAGATGGAAACAAATAGTCCTGGAGCTAATCGATGTATTTATTTTTATATGCATTACTATATAAATATTATCTAACTGAATTATGTTTATTCTTACAAATATGTGCATCAAGTATAAAAATCCTCTCTCAAATTATCAGCTGAAAAATTTTCCTAAACCTGTATAACTCTCTTCAAAATAATTTCAGTACCAGCTTTATCAAATGTTCATACATCAATTATATACAAAAAGGAAATTATTGATAATTTTCTTCAGGTGAATTTTCTTTTCTTTTTTCAGGTATTTTAAACGATGTGTGTAGTTAAAAAAGATATGCTTAAAATTTCTCAGATTGGTAGTTTTCAACGATATAAAGATGTTAAAACTATTAAGCATCTCCATCAGGTGCAATAAATAATCAAAGTTGTCCATATTTAATCCACAAAAGAATTTTAGATAAATTAGTAGTAATTTTGAACATTTATGTTTCACATTTCATCTATAGAAAATAACTCTTTGAGCCAAAATAAGATGTAATTTACCGTGCCGTTAACGAAAGCCCAGCAAGAAAATATTAGTTTTTCACAAATATTTGGTGTGATCAAGCAGTAAATAGAAGTGTACAAGCGGCATTGTCGCCTTTATGAGTTGTATGTAAACAATATACATAGTCTTGTGTACTGACTGAAGTACAATACGCAAAGATTAGCAATGTGTAATTGTGCTTGTTACAGCGTTGTCAGATTTACTTCACCAATTCAACTACTATTTAAAGCGGTGTCTTTTCTCTTATTTTTTTCAAAGATTGTGTTTTATTTAATGAGAAATACCTCAAAATATTCTTCATACTTTTTATTTTTACTTTTTATACCATAAAATATTCAGTATTTTTAATATTAATCATTTTTATAATGCATAGTCTTAAAAAGAGAAAAATTTCAGCAATAATATTTTTATTGAGAACACGTGTTAACTGAACCAAACTTATCTTTGAATAGGTAGAGCTATTTTTTTGTTTGCAAAATATCCGAATCCTTTTTTTTTAATTAGCGAAATTAAGAATGCCATGAATAGCTAGTAGAAAATTTTGCTCAAATCATAAATTTTAATTTTATCGTAAAAATTTACAAATACAAATTGTCAAAGGTGTATATTGAAATGATATCATTGGTGCGCCAGGACTAACAAACATTTGTATAAAATCGAATCTAATGGGTTTGGAATGAATGCATTTGAATAATAACTAAATTAGTATTATATTACTCAATCAACGTCTTCGTACATTTTCCTTGAATTTTTTTCTTTAAAAAAAACGAAGCACTGTCAATTTATTTTATTATCACAGAACAACATCGATTTACTATTTATATATCGACACCCATTATCGAGTCAGTTAATTGGGTTGTTGGATAAAAAGCTAAGCTTTATGGCAAATGTTTTTATTGGAATAAAATAGTAAACAGAGACATTCAGATTGATAGGACCATAGTAAAAACAAATATATGAAATATTAGTTACCAAGGAAAATAATTTTTTAATTTTTATTAAAATAAAATCTTGTACTTTGTAATGATTTTTCATAATTTAAGAATAAAACAAGTTTCTATTTGAGCACTTAACACGAAAATAAGTCTTAAATATAATAAAAATACTTTTGAAAGAGGAAAATTGTTTAAGATGAAAATTGTTACAATAATAAAAAAAACTGATATTTTGTTAAATTTGCAATATATTACAAATGATATTGTGGAACAGATGTTAATCTAAATTTCTTTACATTATTTTGACTATACGCTTTTTGCACTCAATATTTTGGTAAAGGAATCATTTTCGTCCATTTTATACTGCATGACCGTCATCTAAACAATTGAAAAAAGAAAATAAAGAGAAAAAGAAATGAAATTTTGCTAGTGTTTTCTAAATTTAAAAATTGAAAGTTTGTGAATTAGCTTAAGCTAAATTGGATGTTTACTTAGAAGTTTCATTCTCAAGGTAAATTCTCTGAAATAACGTTTGCGACAAAGACTACCGAGAAAGAAACTTTTCACTTATTTTTATCGTGCAACTCCCGAAATTAGAGTAGATATTCATTTTAAAACTTATGATAATGATGAAAGAAAGTCTTTTAATGAATTGCCCGATTAATTTACCTACTAACCATTCGTATATTCTTGGGACGTGAACATTATTTACCATACATTATAAAACTATTTATTTTAAAACGGAAAACGCTTTTATTGGATTATTTTTTATCATCATGTTTTGATTCATCCAATCGGTGTTAAAAATGTTCTTTTCTTAGAAGTGAATTTATAATAATAATTAATTTTCATTTATATAAATGGAATTGACATTTATAATTGATTAATTAAACATTCTAACGGTTACATAAATTCTAACACAATTTTATGCGTCATTTGTAAAATGACACTCAATGAATGCGTCATTCACTCAATAATAAATCGATTTTTTTTTTTAATTCAGCATTCAGTTACAAAAAAACACTTATTTTCAATCATTGTGGAGATTTAAAACTTCTAGTTCATGCAAGTGAAAATCCGAGTGTTCTTTTTCAAGGATCCAGAAATTTTTGAACATTTATATCCAACTATTATCAGATAGTTTCAACTGAATAACAAATTCTACATTTGGCACAATAACTTCATACTATTTTAACATTATTTAACAAAAAAAAAAATATAACGATTAACAGAATGCATTGTTTAGATACTCAACATACGTTTGAGTATGAATGTTTGAACTAATTTTAATCTAAATATCCAGTCTATACAGCTGGATGTATAATAAGTTCGGTTCTGGATCCATTGGTCCCAAGGATCGATTTTGATCATTCACGAGCTTAAACTCAATCTTAGAGTTATCTCAGAGTAATCTAGGTGACAGGCAGGACATGCTGAAATGCCCTAATAGGTGATTCTATGAAGACCTATAGCTTAATTTTGTTTGTCCTGTTAATATTTTCTAGCGTTAGGCAGAAAATACTATACTTTGACATATTATGTTTATGTTGAGTATAAAAAAAATTCAATTGAGTGATTGCTAGATAAATGTCGGTTATATATAAAATTATAGAATATATAATTAGAACCGAGTCAGGCCACAATTTCAAACTTCAATTAGATTCGACTGATGTAAAACCATAGTTATAAAACTGTATATATACAGCCTGTGTTAAATATTACCCCCAATACAAATTGCTGTTGGACATGATATGGAAGATGCACAAATTAGTTTTATCACTTCAAATAAAGCGTCTTACTTCACGATGAATTGGAACTTATTGTTTAAAAATAAGCAACGAGTAACATCTCCTCAGATAATCATTAAAACTAGCTAATTCATACTGATGATGACTTCTTTGTAGTCGAAATACGTATTTATAAAAATAAAAAATAATTATATCTAGGAAATTGGGGCAAAAAATCGAAATTTATTCGAAAAAATCCTAGAATTATAAATACTAGTATATAAATTGCATATTCAAAAATTTTGTTGTAAAATTTTTCTATAAAAAACGACCGTAAAATCACTTGTAAATCCTTTTTTTGTAAGAAATATGTGGAAAAACAAACTTTAAGAGCTAATAGCTTATTCATTTTGGAATCAAATTTTGTTTGGTATTCCTGAGCCTTCTTTCACATTTTGCTTGGTAAAATAGAAAATTGGTTTCCCTTACCTATTTCATGTATTATACGAATCCTATATTATAACTCATGGAACTATTCACAAATCCTGGCTAGAAATATTATTAACCACTCGCACTGGTTTATGGTAGAGAGCTTTAATTTGTGTTATTCCATAGTATTAATTATGTTATGTGAATAAATAATTTTACTTTTTTCCTGAACCTCTTTATTATATTCTAGTTATGCGTCATGTTTCGGATGTTACTCCATATTTAACTGAGATCATGTACAACAGATTCGTCATATTTATAGAAAAAATTTATTAAAAACAATTTTGTTGTTTATTGTATAGGTTATATGATCAGGCATCTGGCCTTGTGTTTTCGAACGAAAAACAATTATGTACAAAAATTAAAAAAAATAACAATATACAACTAATTTTTCATTTTTTTTGTCAAAATTTATAAAAATGTAACAATACTATACAAAAGGTAAAAAAGTCAGGATTGTAATTTTTTTTTTTTTCCTTATATTGCTAAAAAAGGCCAAAGAGAAAAAAAATGGGGGGGGGGGGTTATTTTCCACCCGCAGCGTCATAAATATAAAATTATTCTAGTAGAGGAAATAGCTTTGAGTAGACCGTGGTTTCCGTTTGTTCGTTTAGAATAGGTTGGGGTCCTTGTTTGTGTTTATAAATTTCTAGGGCCTCTAAGCTCGCATTGGATTCACCACAGTCATGATGTTTAACACAGGCTGTACCATTGTAGTAATAATAATAATAATAAGTATAATAACTATACTCGTGCAATAATTCCAATAGCTCAATATTGAATAAGGATTCCATGTATTTATATATACCTATATAGATTTCTATGTCATATCAAGTATCTCTGATATATATGTATTTATGTATTTATGTATTTTATAATATATTTATAGATATGACAATATTTGTACTCAGTGTACTAAAATTCGTTATCAAACGAGTTATGTTCATATATTTCTTTGTATCTTGGTCATGGAAAGCTTAAATCATTAAATATTTAAGAAATTGTGTAACGTTTTGTGATATCTATATTAATTAGGGAGTAAACGACTTTGATTTTTCTTCGTTATTTGATGAAAGAATCAAATACTAAAAATGTTTTGGATGAATTATTTTCAGAACGCAATTAAATATATTAATTATATCAGAAAATCCTTTTACTTCTTTCGACTTCGAATGTAATTATCCAGCAATGAATAATTCTTAATATTTTGGATACAGGGAAAGTAGGTAAGATTATGGTGCATGATGAAACTGTGCGTGAAGTTGATAAATATTTTTTCAATAATTACAATTTCAAATATAATAAAGGGCAGTTATTGATTGAAGCCTTTTTGATTTTGTAAAATTTAAGTATTTATTTAATTTATTGATCTGAGGTGCCTTAAAATTTATGTGAAAAATTGAAATAACCATGTTTTTGGTTTTTTTATTTTTTTTCTCCGAAATTAGGTGAATAAATAAAATATTGATTTTTTCATCTTATTTTGAATAAATATCGAAAAAGCACTAATTTTCAATCGAAAAATTTTGAGGCTATGTGAAAAAAGTGTTAATACAAAAGTTGTAGATCTTTTTATTACCTACAACTTTACCATTTAAATTTTTTCAATAAGACTTTTAGTTTTGCCGGAAATCGTGTTTTACCCTTAAAAACTTCCTTCTTCCTGAACTCAGATCGCCCTTAATTAATTTTTCCTTTCATTTGTATCATATTTTTTTGCGTTTCCAATGGGTTTCATCCTACTGTAATTTTCTTCCACTTTTTATAATTTTTTATGGCTTCTCCACTGGCCTAGAACAAATTTAAGTCTATATTGATTTAAGTATTGGCATTTTGAAAGTAGAACATTTCAAGATTCTTAAATAAAGATTTAAGCACTTAGTTAATTTTGAGTATATTTAAATTCAATTTTGACCACTTTACTCTGCTAGCTTAACTTGTATTAGTTGCATCTATTTTTTCTTAAATGTTTATCATACTGTAAATATATATTTTGATATTATGTAACATAATGATAGGTAAAGGTTCACTAGTAGCTGTTCGTCGTTCGTAAAGCAATAACTCTGCCTGATACATACATCAGTTTAATAATACTTGTAAATAATGTACATATAAATACTACTATTGGAATCGAAAACATACTAAACAACAAATCCTTTGGGTATATAGAAAATCTAGTAACAATTTCCAATATTTTGAATTATATAGCTGGTGGCTAAATGTCGATTTGAAGTTTATCTCACTTTATACAACAACAACAATATAAATTTATATGAACATAACACCACGATGTACCTCTAACTACCGACGAACTAACCTCTGTCTATTTACCTATCGAAAATATGTAATATAAATGCATATACTTGCATATAATATAGTTTTGTATGAAAATTTATTCTTGGTAAAATTTTATTTTACTTACTTCTATAATTATTTTTATAGTAGTAAGATTTTTATGTGCCCCGATGTGTTTTCGTTCTTAAAAGATAAAACTAGAAATATATTGATTTTTTGGAATATTTAGATAGAAAAAATAGTAAAATTTGTATGTTTCAGATACTAGAAAACTACTAAATCTTATCTTAACTTAAAGCTTAAACCATTTCGAGTGGTGAAAAGCCAAAATAAGTGTAGTAAAATATTTTAGACAACAATAATATGTGATTGTCATTCATAATGGAATATGTGTCTTATCAATCTCCTTCTTCGGAGAATGAATCCTATTGATACACAAACCAGCCTTAAGGCATCTGTAACTAAATTCTAATATAAAACTTTGTAATGAAAGCCTTAATACGAGCTGAATTTTGGGATATTGCCTTTAAGGTTTCGATCAAGTGCAATCCTTGTAGCATCTTGTTTTGGTTTGTGGATTGTATGTGTCAAATCTCTCCTTCATCCGTTCTCCAGAGGTCCAAATTTCCTATGATATACAAACC
The DNA here is from genome assembly GCA_020423425.1 of Chrysopa pallens. NCBI lineage: Eukaryota > Metazoa > Arthropoda > Insecta > Neuroptera > Chrysopidae > Chrysopa > Chrysopa pallens. Next base: position 137,846,849 of record CM035591.1, read on the forward strand.
ACTTGATTTTAGCGAATTTTTTTCGCAGTCAAAATCTTTAATCTTAACATATTTGTCAGTTTATAGTCTTCCAAACTTCACAGACGTAGAGAAAATCAGATCTTAAATTGGAATTTAAAATTTTGGAGAAAAAAACCAGAATTTAAACAATGATACCAAAGTATAAGGTTGCTCTGGAAACTAAAAAATCTATTAGTCATATAGATAGATACATTTAATAATTTAGAATAAACATGTCTGCATTTTCCTTGATATGTACGAAGACTTACAAAAAGTTGTATGCAAACTAACCCTATATAGCTTTCAAGATCCCAAATTTGATGTTCGATTCTGTTTCATCTTCACTTCTTCTGATGCTACGCGACATTTCAAAAAGAGTCGACTTTTTATTTACTATGGTGATTAGTGATTTTTATGACAAAAGATTTTCATTTAATCTAAAAGAGGTAAAATATATTACATGAAAATATTATATTACATGAATCCTAAGTAATTGAATATGATTTAAGTAAATTTTAGGCTCATAGCTTATATATTATGTGGTTGAGTTAGAGATAGAGATAAGTTTAAAAATGAATTATCTAAATAATATTTTGTTAACATGTATCGTTCGTTCGTACATAATCTAATACTATGTAAGTCTAACTATATGATGCATGGCGCAGAATGGAGACCTTGTTAACTTGTATTCAACCTGAAAATTTTATTTTTACCGACTTTTACAAAATAACAGAGGTTATCAGTTCAACTTTTGTGTATATAATTTAGTTATAATTGTCAACTTTTTGTATACGTTAGACTTTGTGATGTAGTTGTGCTAAATATACTCAATTTTATCAGCTTGTCAATTTTTAAATATATGAATGTTTTTATTACATTTCTCAAGAATATTGTGTAAAAATTTCAAGTCGATCGGAGCAAAATTGACGACATTGTGCGAGTTTGATCGTCTGCCCTCTATTTACCTGTCGTATAAGCTAAGCGGAGCAGGAGGCTAAATATCAAACTAAAACACGTAGGATTCGTCAAAAGAGCTTTAGACATCACAGTGAGGTAGCTCGTTTATGAAGGCTTACGTTTATTCCAAATCTTTTAGAGTACAAAATCTTAAAGCGTTTTTTCCACAACTAACGTTTTCAAAGTCAGTGCCCCTCTTTACAGCAAAAATCTTGCACCTATCTTTTTGAAATTTTGATCAACATTTCTTCATACAATGTATTAGGTAACGCCAAGGAGTTTTTTTTCAAATTTATTTTTATTTTTTATTTTGCATTAACAGGTAAATTTTTTTTCGGATTTTTCAGTTAAAAAAATGGAAAATTAAAATTTCTGCACCGATTTACGAGTGGGACCGCAATTTCACTATTTTCTGGGACGCTTCTGAATAATTGCTGCCATATTTTTGAATATACTTTATTGAACCATTCGTTTTAATAAATAGATTTTAACCATGTCGTCAAAAAAAATTCACAAAAATATTTTAAGTGAAACTTATATCAAAATCAGTCCACTCGATTTCATGATATATACTGGTTTCAAGATAAGTGTGTATTGTATTACCAAAGCTGCTGTTCATGTTTTAAAGGATTTTCAAAGATAGCTTTTTGCATAGTAAGTAATTAGATTTTAACGATTCCTATTTATAAAAAATAGACAAAAATTGATTAGCTGCATTTAACTTTCTAGAAAATAATAGTATGCAGAAATACTGAAATTATTTATAGAAGTAAATTACATAAACTATTTAACAAATGTCAAAATTTCATTTGCACGAACATTTTTCTTAAGAGGTCTCATTATTTTAATTATATTTCATGGCCCTTTTTCAGTTGTTTATTGAATATTGAACTACATATATTACCAAAATATTTATGTAAAATAACATAATATGAGAAGTTGTAAATCGAGACGTTATTGATCTGACCTCTATAGGTAATATACACATTGGCTTGCTAGACATCTTGCATCGTCATGTTGTCGACATAATTTTTTCATCTTTTTTCCACATGTAATATGGTCGTGTAAATTGAAATGTCTTTCACCAGTTGAACTTTAACTACTAACAATGTTATTATCATATTCCCGTCTCTCGTAGCATACCACCAGCTACAAATTTTACATATAGATAGATTTATTTATTTTTTTCGTAACTTTGTACATGTAGACAGCTGAAGATAGTGAATAATCTATGCGTCGACTAACTTTTAGTAGGCGGGGAATTGTCTCCAAGACTACATCATGGTTTTCCTTTCATATAACTACTGAGTTATGCATACTGATATTGCAAGTATTTCGTTCATTAAAAAACAAAAATTGTTTCAATTTCAGATTGTATTGACATTTGGGAACTTTTACCCTAAAATACATTTTCGAATGCTCTTAGCATGCTAAGTGCACTAAAACTTAATATAAACAAATAGAATATTTAACGAAATTCAAGTTTTTGTTTATGCAAAGTTTTTTTCAAATTCGATTTGGCGAAAAAAAGTCTTTTAACAAGAATGGCGGTTTTTGTGTAATAAGCAAGAAGCGAAAATCGGTAAATCGAAACGCGTGATAACAAAAATATAATTTTTGTTTTCATCAAAATTTTCAAGTAACTTTTAAATATCGAAGATACCGTTCTTTTGATTAAAGACACGTTAGTTAACTCGTGGAATAAAAAAATGCAAAGACCTGAATATTCCACGCCTACTTAAAATTTTAAAATATACTTATTTTATAATTTTTTCGGTTTAAAATGAATACTTTAGACAGATAAATAAAATTAATTCTGATAAAGAACTCAACTTAAATAACAACCAAGTATTTAATGCTTTTAAATAGGTAAAAAATGAAAATAGCTAAAAGTGTTGCATTTTTTGATTCCATAAATATATGTCTAATAAACTTAAAATTTGTTTATAAAAATGGCTAAAAGAACTAATTGACGTATTTTTATATATCTGAACATCTTCGAAAATATACTAACAGAGCAGGCAAAAATCTCAGAGAAACTGAATTGGTGCCCAGATTATAAGTTTAATCTGAATGAGTTAAAGAAACAAAACAACAACAAAAATGATATTTTTTTATTATGAAAATAATTTAGAATTTTCTTTTATTTGTTTTCAATTTTGTTTTATGTTTTTGGTATGTTTTATTTATTATTTAATAACTTTAGAAATTAATTGAGATTTAAATTTGTTTATCCGTATTTGCATTAAGAAAAAAAAGTTAAATCATGTAGAAATTCAGTACCTAGACGACCAAGCTAAATAATTATTAAATTTTGTACGCTAAATACTATCTGAGTGAGAAATTCCATCTTAATCGATTGAATCAATTCTTGTCAACGCTATAATAAATTTTCAAGTTAGTTTTATAAAAAGGAATAAATAAATTTAATTATATTTGCTGTGAACTTTGAAAGTAATACATTTTACTAACGTTGAAACACTGGTAATTTATTTATACAGAATTTCAATCAATAAGAATTCAGTTTACGATTTTAACATTTGAGATTTTTTATATTTTTCTATCACTCCTGAAAAAATTTTGAACTATTTCCTTGCGATAAATAGAGATTTGAAGAAGTCAATAATTGTAAAAAATAGTCTCGAAAATTCTAGACGTTTACTATAATATTCGAGCAACTTGCGTTATTTTTTGAACTAATATATCCTATTTGATTCTTATTTCTTTCTAAATAAAACCTTTAAAAAAAATCACCATCTCATCATTTCCACGCTCTAAACCAGCTTAGAACCATTATTCGAACTGCTTAAAAAATTCGGGGAGGCTTCAAAATTCAATTAAAATTTTCAATGAGTAAAAGTTTTATTTAAAAAATTGATTAATTCTAACGTTCTATTTGGTTTGGGTAATATAACTTCATTATTTGTCATGTTTCATTAGAGTTTTTTTTTAAATAAATTATAAACTGTGTTGAAAGCGAAACCAAAGCGATGTGAATTCCATTTTGCATAAAGCTAGATACGAATCATATCTATGTTCTGATATTAATATTATTTTTACTTGAGGGAATATGTTTTTATACCATCATTCATTTAATTTTTATATTAAAAAAGTTTTTTCACAAAATATTTTTTTTTTTATTAAAAAGAGGATTATCATGGTTTATATATTTTTTTGTATGTTTAATTATTTAATTAATGAATATAATAATAAAAATGTTAACATATAAATTTTAATCATAATTCAATGAATATACAATAACATAAGCTAACAAGACAAGCCAACTGTATTTTATTTAAATGGCACTAATTATATTAAGGAAGTTGTGATACTGAAGTCATAGTTTCAGATAATTCGATACTCATTAAGGGTATTAAGATCCATTTTTAAGTTAATTAAAATTTGACGTTGATTGTCCGTCTTAAATTACTTTTAATCAAAGTTTACTTTATAATCACAGTCAAAAACTTTTGAAAAACTGTTCATTAATTTTCTGATAAATACAAAAAAATTTATTTGTAATTAAGATATAGCAACGGAAAGTATAATAATACGTGAAAAAATATACTAGTTTAACAGAATGTATGTATACGCATATGTGAGTAGTGTAGTAGTGAGTAAGTAACCTTTTCCCCTGTACAGTATCAGGTAATATTATGGCTTATTTTTGCTACAACCTAACCTCGAATATTACACCTTAAATTTTGACTATTATTGCAGTAGAACAACTACACCCCATCTACCCAGCTAGCAAAAGTATTCAAAAAGTGATAAAATGTATATGCATTGAATTTTAAGAAGAAATTGTTCAAACAAAAGTTGTTTGTTATCTTTTGTAGTTGAAAGGTTGGGTCAAGGATCCATTGGGATCCACATTTATGTTAAAAATACGTAACCAAAACTGCAGCTTGGTTTCTCGTTTTGTTTTTGAGTTATCTTGATGACGAACGAACGAACAGTCGCAAATGTACACTTAAACCAAAAATTTTATCGGCTCGGTCAATATTTTCTAGCGTTACAAACTTTAGGGTAAAATTAATTATACTATGACATATGCACGTCGATATAATTATAAATTCACAAAAAACTAATAATTTTTAAGTAAAATACATCTGTTAAAACTAAAATTAAAAATAGATAAAACTTTCATGTACTATTCAAAAAAATGAATAACGAACTAACTAAAGCACAAAAACAAAAGATTCTGAAACAACATGTAGTTTTATAATTAAATTTCAAAACTAGCAACTATTACTTTTTTGGAAAAATAATTACGATTAATGATCGGTTTTTCAGAGCGAGTTTATATTTTGATTGAGGCCAAAGTTTGATAAAATCTACGATCTTCATTCAATATATGGGATGTTATAGAGTTGCTTTCATGCTGATTTGGTTGCAAGTAGCAGATAGTTTCTTCATAATTTATCATTTTAATTAAATTTAACAGATTTTTTATAAACTATGATTGGAATAAATTAAAATCATTTATTGCAAAAACAAATGCACTAATTAGTTTCAATATATCAAATCATGCAATACAAATTTTATTAAAATTTTTCTTTGAATAGAGTTAATAAATGAAATTTATATAATAATTATAATAAAAATAGTTTGATTCGTGATTTACCCATACTTGGTTTTTCAATGCACTACAAAAGCATACGAAAAAAGGCAACTTATTTATATTTACAAAAACAAAACAGAAAAATATATTCGATAATAAATAAACCGTGAATTTGAAGTTTAAATTGGCTATATTCTGTTGCTCTCTGTCTGAAATTTATTGATAATTTTAAATATACAGAAAATTAATACAATAAGTTGCTTAAAAAATTGCAAAAAAATTTTATTTATTTATTAGTTATTTAGGGTAGTTTAACCCAATATTTACCTAAATAAATTTCTTTCATAATACAGCAAAAAATTGTCAAGGCAAATTTGGCGGTAAATTGTTAAAACATAGCCTGAAATGGATGTTATTTTGAGATGTTTTGGAAACAAATAAGCTAAAAAAATGAGTTTTATCGAAATCAGAAACAAAAATTTCATCTTAGAATACGCTTTTCTAAAATCGAGTATATAACAAAAAAATTTATTTTCCAAGGCGTGATATAAATGCCTTGTACAGGATAACTATAACCCAAAATAAATAAAAATAATATCTTTTAAACCATTGGGCGGTAGCTTTAAGATTTTATCCATTTTTCGTCGTTCTTTTAAAAATATCTGTAATACTTGCCTTTTAGGTGAGTGTCATATTTTGTTTGTTATTTTATCGCACTATAAAGAACACCGTTCGAACAAGTTGAATTGATTAATTGTAATACGCATTAGTTACTTTCTCTTGGATTTAGTCGTTACTAATGTAAAGTACAAATCACAAATTTCATGCTTTATTTTCATTACCGAAAGTACCCTCATTATTGGCATTTGCGAATCTATGAACACTGAGAAACAACACAGCCCAAAAGAAATAATTATTAATGGTCGCTTAAAAAAACAAGAGTACTAAATAATTTTGTTTGGCATTAAAATTTATATACAAATAAAATAAGTATATGAGTCAATGAAATAATATGTTTATATTTACCAAATAATATGTATATGTCTACTTCTACTCTATTATGTACACCCCCTTGTACCTACAAAATCCATAAAACATTACCATTTTTAAGTATCTAGAGTGCACTTAATGGTCAAGTATTGCAGTTTAATTCATCACTACATACAGTCTCATGCAAACATATATACAACAACCACAAGAACATTCAGCAAACCATAATATAACCACCATAGTACTGAAACTAGCGATATATAAGTAAGAATGGTAATGTAATATCTTTTGGATAAAATCAACTAACTTCCATTAATATCTTAACTGGTTAATAACATTTTGTTAATTAATGGTGGCCCCATAGTATATTTGCGTGGATTTTACATTTTGTGTAGACTTAGATGTTAAGTGATTTCCAATCAAACAAAAAACCTGTTAACTGAGATATCTTCATGGAAGTCTTTAACCTAATGGGCATTTGGAGGCTACTATGAATATGAAGTAAAGGAGCTCACTGGATAAACATGGAGGATGCCTTGTGTAATGATGCAAATTCAGTCTGGCTTCAGTTAAAACACGAATGAGCTACATAATTGGGGCTTCTATCGGAGTAGGATATTTCTCATGGGACTAGGTTGGGGGTAATACGGCTTGCGAAATATCGAGTTAGTGTAGGTATTCCCGTTTTTTGTCTACATGTCTCACATTTTGAACGTAAGAGTCAAATAACTCGCAGATTAAACCGAGTAGATATACAAGTAAACTTCAGATGATAGGGTCTGCGGGTTTTTTGGCCATACGTTCAATCTGTGATTAAACTACAAATGATGTATGGATTCGAGTTAGTTCGGGTCTGCGTGGTTTTTGGCCCTAGCGTTTAGTCTGTGATTAAACTACCAAGCTCGTTTCATTATTCAAACACCGAGTTGGTTTTGTGCCGAGTGGTTTTTATTCAAAGTTGCTATTGCACTGAGTGGTTTTGGGCCGAAGGGGTAAATGTTCGAGTGGTTTGGTCTGATAGAATACCGAATATTATCTTTAGTTTGTAACGCTTAGAAATTTTGATATTCTACTTTTGACCACAATGAAATTAGAGTGCTTTTTTACCATGTGTCTATATAATAGGCTTGAAATCTTGAATCATTAAAATCGTATCGTGGATTCATCTGACACGATTATGATTCTACTACTCCATTCTGCCTATAAATATTATAATAATTATATTTTAACAATTTGTAAAATTAAGTACTTGACTATTTTTCAAAAATTATTAAAAGCTGCTGGTTGAAGACAATTTTCACAGTTGTAAGAAAAAACATTTCCAAAGTGTAAATATTGCCAAAAATGAGTGAGGTATTTAAATTATAAAAAAATAAATTAAAATTGAAAAATAAATTTTTATTTATATAGGCTAAAAAGCTTAAAATAAATAACATTAAAGATTTAAGTACTCATATGTACTAAATTTTAATAGGTAAGATCGATCACATCCAGTTATTTAATTTACTAGCTAATCTAGTGACAAGCTTTTTTATTATGTAAATTGTGTAATGAGGTTATAGGTGGATAGTAAAAATATTAAAGCAAAAGTTTTTTTTTCTTTTAGTGCATTTAAATAAAAGCTTGATTTAAAAAAAGTTTTTCAACTTTTAAATAATATTTTACGTTTTAGTAATCACTGGGTTAAAAGACCACAGTTGTGTGTTATGCAGCGTTTTATAACTTTTACTTATAGTTGAAGACATCTGCTTCAAAATTGAGTTCCAAGCTTTTGTAGTCCACCATATTGGACTTTCGAGTGATATCGCTTTATTTTTCTGGTTATGCTTTGCAATGCTTTTTCATTCGATTTTATATTGTAGGATTGAAAAGTAACTAGTTCACCATCTTCGTTGTACGCTGCCATGGTGGATTTAGAATCACGACACACAGTTTTCTATGCATTATCATCCAAAGTGAAAATGTATACAAAATTTCTACTCAATCAGTTGAAGATATCTGCATCGAAATTGAGTTGCAAGATTCCACTTAAACAAATATAGATTGCAAGTTATATAAACGCTTTAAATAAAAAAAATACAGACATAATATTTTCGGAGAAATGAACATTTCGGTGATTCTTTTCTGAAATGATAGTTCTTTATTTGTCTATTGATTTCCGTTGATTCAATTGTATATCAATTTAAAACAAGATTTGATTTACAAAGAAAATATTATTATTGATGGAAGTTGCAGTAGACAAATGCTTAGTTAAATGGAAAATGTATATAAAATTCATATATTATATTATGAACTGTTACATATTTCATATTTGTTTGATGCAAATTTTACCAAGCTAGTATGTAAAGCAAATACGCTATACTGTACCTTTTAAAATAATATTATATTTACGATTCTATATGGTATCGGAGATGTAAACCTCGTTGCAAATTCATAGTGATCGTTTTGAAACTTAATTGATAGTTTGTAATGGAGCAGAAATTTTAGAAACATGTATGAGTACGACCGTATTTTTCTTCGAATATCTCGAGAATAAATAATGATATAGACGTGAATCCACTTATATTCGAAGCATAATAACATTACTAAATAACTCAGCAATTCGGCCCAGCTACAGATAAAAAAAAGGACAAAACAATTCCCATATTCGTAATAATCAACAAATTATGATTTATTTCTTCTCCTCAGTGAGGAGTTAATCGTGTGGACCTTACAGGTGGCACCTTGACCTTTTGCTTTACAATGATGAGATAAGCTTTCATATTTTGTTACTGTTATTAAGAATTCCTGTCTACAGGATCAAAAATTTATTTATTATGTCGAAATTGTTAAATGGAATAACAAATTATAAACTTTTTTTTTGTTTAAATTTTATTTTTTATACGACGAATTTAAAAATTGCGTCTGGCTTTTTGAAAATCCCCATATAATTAAATTTTAAGACAATAGAAACACAAAAATAACAAGGCTTCGTATTTCTATTTGTTATATTTGTTCTACTATTGTTTGTGCCATTTAAGTATCCTTTTCATTTAATCGAATTTTTTCAAATGACTAAAGTGTTTCAAAGGTCAGGTAAAATTTTTGAAATTAAAAAAAAATAAAAATTTCTAGAAAAATACCAAACCCAAAGCGTCCTCTTATCATAAATTCAATTGTCAATTTTGTGAACATTTAAAGAAAATTGAACAGATTTAATTCCTTTTGAAAGTCAAAAAAATGTGGACACATCATTGGTTTCAAACAATTCAAAAGGTACTAGATGTGAAAATATCAACCAACAAACGGAACACTTAATTTCTAGCAAACAGAACAGAAGATACAGCTTTAGCAATTTTCAGCTATACATTACATATAAACTTTAACACAATTTAATCATTTTAAACACATTTTTAATTTTTTTACATTAGAAATGAAGAAGGAAGATAGAAAAATAATGATAAAAATTTTTATTTGAATAATGGCATCTTTTTAGACAGATATTGTGGATCATTAAAAAAAAAAAAAAAAATCTCAAACATACTATATTTTCCTGATCTCTTGATCTCTTAATTCATAATATTTTATAAATAGTTATTTTTCAGTCTATTTGATGCCAGTCAGATGTCGTCAGTTTTTTCATCTTGACCCCAGTAAAGCGCTTGAGAAAGAATAAACTTCCAATAACTATATTAGTTTTGCGTAAAAAAAGAATATGTGGTAACTGCTTTACATATTTGACCATTATCTAATCTGTGGCAACGCTATATTTTTAATCCCCGATGAAAGTTGGACAGTTTACTTCGTTCTTCTTTTAATTTACAATTTCATCATCCCTATTTCTCCCAATATTAATCTGCTTGTTCTTTTGATCTATTATATTCACTCCAAATGAATGGACATCATACATTGGACAAACAAGACAAAGAATCGTTCGACATGTGTGTACTTATACTTCAAATAGAATAAATACATAGTCTTTATTATCAAAACATTACAGTAACGTTACAGTAAAAACAAAGATGCAATATAAAAAAAAAAAAAAACAATTGATCAATTTTATCATCATGTGCATGCAACATGTTTTATTTTCATAGAAACCATTTTATTTATAATAGAAGCTTTAATAATGTGTTACAATCATTTGAAAAAAAAAATAAAAAAACTGTTTTGTATAAAGATTTAATTTATTGATTTTATTTATTATAACTTCAATATTTATTTGCGTATAAAAAGCGTATATATTTAGCATAGCATTTAATAACATATTCAAACTAGAATTTGAACCAAAATAGAGACACCTATAATAAACACAATCTCTAATGAATTATAATGCACTGTATATATTTTGTTAAACTTTTGCGCACAATTAGGTCAAGAAATAACTATTCAACTATTCATTTGACATGTGCAATATACGATAGTGGTCAGAAAAGTTTCAGGCCTTAACGTGAAGATAGAAATACGTTTTATTAAAAGCTAGTGAATGTAGTTGTATATCTTTTGACAGTTATTTAATAAAATTTCAGCTATTTTGAAGGTTGATATTCGATAGACGTTTAGGTGAATCGATATGAGTGTTTTTGTAAATATGGATTAAATTGATTATCGTGACAACCCAACCCAACTCAAACAAAAATTTGATGATAGTTGGCTCTCCCAAACGAGTGTCAACTTACAACTATGCATCCCAAATAGTAGAAATTTTGGAGAGGAACTAGGGTTGTACTTAGTCTCTAGTTGTCTCTTTCATTCGTATTATACTTAATTTCATGTTTTTCGTTTTCCACAAGTTTTAACTCATTAATTAAAAAATAAATAGAAATTTAACAATTAAAAATTTATACCAAAGTTACACAAAGTTATCCTTCGAATTATAGCTTTATTTTCCCAGGCTTGACTGAACAGAAGGTTTTCCTTCTACTTGACATTCGCGAAGTAACACTTCAAAATATGTTTGTTGATCACATAATCATCAAATCTATAATATATTGAAGTTTTACAAATTTTTTGAAAGAAGTCCCTTTCGAGAAAAATAATAGGATTTCCGAAAAAAATTATGTTTCCAAATATCACCAAATTTAATTAAACCCCAACCTAATTAAGGATTTTATATGATTGTGGTAGCTTAAACGAAAAACTTGTACATTGGACAATTTTTCGGGTAAATATCATGTAGATAGCTTAGAAATTATTTGTAACGATCAAATGAACTGAATTACCTTGACTACTAGATCCTCATTAATACAAAAAATAGTAAAAAGAGATTTTACTTTTAATTTTAATTCTGACACACATTTCAGAAACTTGGATAAACAATGAAATCGTAAAATGATTGCAATAAAGATTCACCTATTATTTACCGAAGATTGAACTGATCAAGTGAATTTTCTAATCCAAATTGAAGCTATAACACTGTTTCATTTCATTGCATCCCACTTACATTATTTCCGCCAATAACCTGAAAATCATTTAACTATGATAATTACAAAACCATAAATTTACAATTACTTACCAGTAAAGCTCTGCACTATAATTGAGGAAGTCTATAGTAATCGACTTATGTTAAATAAATGCTATATTATTATGTGAATTTAAATCATTATTATTATTATATAAATTAAGAGTTAAAGTTGTATTGCATACACAATACTAATGAAAATATTTATTGATTTATTGATAATAAACTGACATTTGACTGACATAGAACACATAATCAAATGTTCATCAGTTAGTATGAAAACTATGAACCAACCAGTCAGTCAATAAATTAGAGTCAGTTTGTTAATTTATAACAATATTATGAAAAGCCTAATGGTATTTATTAAAGCAATCATGGTGCTCCACTTAAAAATGAATAAAAGCTTTATTGACTGGCCATTCTTAATGCTTATAATAATAATCATAATATATTCTATTCAGAATAATTAGAATAAGTTACAATAAATAATAAGACACTTTTGGTTGTGGAAAATAAAGCATGAAATGTGACTTAAATTTTATGTAGAATTTTTCAGCTTTTATATTAAGAAAATTGTTACAAATAGTGCTAAATTACCACCACATTCTATAAAAATCATCATTTTTGTCAGACATTTATAAAAATTTTCCCCTAAGCATTTCTATCCCTTGAATTGTTCCAAAGCAATTCCTCCCTACTTTATTTGGAAGGAAAACTCGTAAGTTGGCAATACTGAATACTATAAATATTTTGTTGTTAAAACCTTATTCCCATTACTGATTGATTAGAAATTATTTTAAATCTTCTATCTGCATAAGGATGTAGGTCAAAAATTTCCTAATATCATGCATCTTTGAACAAAAATCGCATATTCTTTGTTCTCCTTGGCAATTACTTCAGACACGTATTTTCTTAGGTAGTTAATTTAGAAATACATGATTTATTCTAAATCGAATGTCAGCAATTTTTTTTGTGCCTGGTAACAAGAATTCCATCACAAACGAGACGGAGTGTCCAATCATAACCATGACAGCTCAAACTGCTATCAGTCATAGCCTTTCTGTTCCCTCAATTCCTTTAACCGCGCGCACCATCCAAATCTACTCACTGAAGTGGCCAAACAACTCGTTTTACCGTTTCAATTGAGGGTAGTTCATCAATTCTACGTGAAGTGATATACAAATGAATATTTAATTTAAAAATTAAATATACAGACATTACAATATGACGGTTATTAATATTTAAATAGAACGATAATTATTTTATATTATTAATAAACAAATGTCGTTTATTTATTTATAATAAATTATATGTATTTGTTTCAACTAATATGATTAACAAAAATATTATTATTAATTAATGTTTGTTTTGATAATTTTATATTTATTAATTACATACTTTTCAGAAATACATAGAAAATAAATTATTGATTTTAATATAAGTTTATGGAATTAAAACATTGTTCGGGAAATAACTAGTTTGTACTTTACATCATATGTGGTAAGAAAAAACTAAATCAATCAAAATACTGCAAATGATTTAAATTTGTTTTTGATTTGTCTTTTTAATTCGTAAGTAAAAAGTGACAAATTTTCAGTATAAAATAATATATCATACACAAACTTAAAAATTGATTAAAAAGTATTCGGGCGTTGCCATATTGGTTCGTAACTGTAACGATATAACCAACAGAAAATTTTACGATATTTAGCAGACATCTGCAAATCTTCAGATTCAAATGTGGAGAAGCAATTTATGGGAAAACTTTGTTTTCCAAATTCTTCAGATGCTTAAATCTTTTTACTCAAAATTAAGATAAAAGTTCACATTCAAATCTACAAGTTTGGAAACGAATTTTTTTAGATAAATTTGTTAATCTATAATTAGAAAATTTCGAATTAGTTTAAATATTACAATATTTATTCTATTAAAACCCATATTTCATTGAATAGTAATTATTGAATATACTTTTTAAATTGTCGATTATTTTTTAAAATTAAATTAAATTAAATTAAAAACAAAAATCATTCATATATATTATTTAATATTTACTTTGAAATGTATAGAAAAAAAAATTGATTGATAAACGATATTCAATCAACATTGCCGATAATAGAAGCATATAAAACACAATACAGCGTACATATGTATGCAATCAGTGACGTGGAATCAATATTTTTATTTGCCTAACGCTCGGGAAATTTTTATGTATAGTTCGCTTCTAATACAAACTATAAATAATAGACTAATCCGTACCCAATCAAATCAGCTAATTGGGGAAAAAGTAAATATTTTTGACCAAGTTTTGAGCCGCGTTTTTGTTCTTTGGGCCTCATACACAGATACAACGTCGCTGGAAAACAAAACTTCTTAAAATGAATGAGTCATAGTTAGTGTATTTTTTATTTTCAGGGTAGCCAAACGCTGGAAAAATCTGAAATGTTGCCAAAGAAAATATTTCCAAAATAAAATATTGGAAATAAATTGGTTTTTTTTTATCTGACTTATAATACTGGAATTTTGCGATTGTCAATGCGAGAAACATGTCAATCGTAAAAAATCATAGCGAATAAAATAAAAACTCGTTTGACGTAAAACAAGGTTTTCAGCAAAGTAATGGTTTTAAAAAACAAGGAAATAAAGTCATTTTTCGATAGCTCATATCAAATACCTTCTCGTTACTACATCAATGTACCTAAATAATGATGATTGTATGAAATGTGCCTATATGATATATATAAATGGTTATGAACTTTTCGAAGAGAAGGGTTTAGTTTTCATATCGAAAAACGAAATCTAGAAATTTATTAAATACTTCACAATGCACAAGTAACATTTTCAATCCCTTTGCTTGCATTACTAGGTTATCAAAAATTTGCTACAAAATATTTTATAATTATTAAGGAGAACTCTAGGATTTTTCGAATAAATTTCGATTTTTAGCCCCAATTTCCAAAATAAAATTATTTTTTATTTTGATAAATACGTATTTCGACTACAACGTAATAATTTGATCTATTTTGTATTTTGTATTTTTTGCAAAAATACAAAATAATTTGATCTAGGAAATTGGGGCAAAAAATCGAATTTACATATTTATCTAATCAAATATGTTAAGTCATTTAAGTTTCCATATTAACGCTATTTTAGCAGCCACCATAGCGTGAGTACTTAAAAATTCAAAAAGTTTTATTATTTCGCCCATTTCTTTTAGCTCTTAGTTTTTTTTTTTGGCTTTTTGTCTTGCCAATTTTTCCTTGATCAATCGATCTGAAAATTGGCAGGGAATCCAGTTGTGATAATAAAAATGATAAATCAAATTTACAAGAAATTGCCAAGAAAAACGTAAAAACTCCATGTACGTATGAATATTTAACTATCACTTAAAGTTTGATAAAAATTCGATTAGAATTTAGCATCATTTCTATCGAAACCAACTATCAAAAGATGCCCAACTTCATCTGCTGTCTTCACCTCATAGTCGGATATTATCCAAACCTCCATTGTATATTTGCTGATTTCTCCTTTGTAAACTGGATCAACTACTTCATGGTCTTGCCTCTATAGATCATATTCATTCGATTGGTTTAATAAATGAAACGCCCTAGTTCATTAATTGAAAATATGCAATGGACCATATCCTAAATATCAATAAATGAAATAACACACAAATGAATAATTGACCGAACGAATTGAGGTCTGTGGTAGAAATAGATATCTATGTATCTATGTTTGTTCTGCTGTAACATTCAAACGCCTTCTTTGATTCTGACGAAACGTAGTAGACACATTTTTCACACTTAGGAAATTCACTGAATATATTTTGAAAAATTTTCGTTTTTTCCCAACGAAATAGTTTTTTTTTTCCTAAAAAAAGAATTTAAAAAATAATAATAATAATTAATTATATAACCGGTTTTGAAAACACGAGGCCATCTGTTTCGAATGTAGGTCTTTCACCACAATCATATTTTGTTCATCATATGTATTCAAAATTTTATGTACGTATTATTTATATACTTTTTATTTACTTCTAAGCAAGGTCTACAGTTCGTAGAACTACTATCTATCTACATATGTGAACTATGACCAGCACATATGTGTTTAACACTTCACTTTGAAGTATTTAATTGTGTTCATTTGTTTTTGAACTACAATAATGTATTATCTATAAAAATGACTGACTATATATATGTGCCACAGGCATTTCGATAGAATTGGTATTTAAAGCCTATATTGCCAACTGCAAAAAAATTTGAGCATTTGCGTTATCACAGACATTTCGAGGAAATCGTCAATATTAAAGCATTTGCACTTAAAACATTGAGCATTTGGTGTACAAATTTGTCACTTTGTTATTTTTTCTTGATTTTGAACATGAAGCCAAAGTTAAAACTTTATAAAATGTTTTAAAATTTTAATAACTAATTAGTTTTAATAACTTATCTCACTTTTTTCATATAATACGTTTGCATAATAAGATATGTTTATATATTTTAGTAACTAAAAATGGCAGGCATTAAAATTGAAATAAATGGAGTAAATTAAATTTCGTTAAACATTTATTTATTTTAAATTAATTCTCCAACGTCTGTATTGAAACTCAAATAATCATTGAATTAGCAGTGATTAAGTGTTAAAAAACGAATAAAACTTGAATTGTTTTTTAATTGTCTTGGTCATTTCAAAAGCCTTATTAATGACACAATGAAAATTTTCCAAAAATCAATAAAAAATATTTTATACATAAACAAACGAGTTTTAAAATTTGTTTATCCTTAATTTAGTCTTTGGGTTTTAAAAAATTGAAATATCGAATAAGTTTCATAATATAATAATAATAATTTCAAAAAAATCTGAAAAACTATTTTTGACATATTGTGTTATTGGTTGATAGTATTAATCTTGACAGTACCTTTATTATCTGACTCATACTGAAAATTGATGTATATTGAAGGCGCGAATGATATTTTTTATGCTTTTGGAAAATTTTCCATAAGATTCAGTTGACAAACATTTTTTATGTTTCAAATATTTTTTTAATTATTTGACCACCATTATTTAGATTCGAAAACATCTTCAGTTTTAAGCTCTCCGAATGTAAATATTGAGCTGGACATAAGTTTTTCATGCAATGAACGTCTCACTCTCGGTATTATTTGAAGAGGAAAGAATATATAGATTTACGTGATTTATACCCAGAATACGAATTTAGCTTTCAGCAAAAAAAATGTTTAAGAAAAAATTGACTTTTCGAAATAGCCAATTCAAATTATTGTTATTAAAAAACTTGAAGAACAAAGAAAAATTCACTTTTACTGATCTCTCTGCAGAATTTTATAAAACAAAGTTATTGATTTGACTTCTAAAAGTTATATTCATCACGTTTCGTTTTAAAATGTTACATCATCACGTTTATGTATGATGAAAAAGTATCATTTTAATATACCATACTTAATATAAAATTTATTTAATAACTAAACACACGTTAAGATATCTCTCTCTCTCTCTGTAAGTGAGTTGAATGTTAAAGTATCAGGTAATTAATTTTACAACAACGAACCAACGAGTCAACCAACAACGGTTACCGTAAAGTAAGTAAAATGAAAAACGTAAGATTTATTTAATATCTTCTTATACAACATGTACTTACTTTACGTTTAACTAACAAAACTGTTCATGATATAGTCTTACAGAATGCAGATCAATAGCTTACTGTTAAAAATTATCTTATTTTTTTATGAATTTTAAAACTTTTATAAGAAAATAGGTTTATCTGTTAATGTAGCAAAAACCAAATATATGATTAATACCAGGAAAAAGGATACCTACCCAAAAGTTAAAGATCTTGATTGTAATGGCGAGATTAATGACAGAGTCGATAATTTCAAATATCTAGGTGCGCAAATTAATTGTAAAAATGAAATGTATCTTGAAATAAGAGCACGAGTGGCAGCAGGAAATCGTTGTAATTATGCTTTACGAAAGCTATTAGGATCATCTTTTTTGAACAGAAAATTAAAGATACTTGTATATCAAGTCATTCTCAGACCTATAGTATTATATGGTTTAGAGACTTGGTCTTTAAGAAAGTGTGAAGAAGAACTGTTAAAAGTTTGGGAAAGAAAGATTTTGAGAAAGATTTTTGGAGCAGTATGCGAGAACGGAGGTTGGAGGATCAGATAAAATGTGGAAATCTATCAATATTATAAAAAACTAGATATTGCAAGAAATAAGAAAAAGAAGGCTCCAGTATCTACGTCATCTTGAAAGAATTGAAGACAATAGAACACCTAAAAGACTATTTAATGAAAACCCCTGTGGATCTAGACCAAGAAAACAACGGAGAATAAGGTGGAAGGACCAGGTTGAAGAGGACTTGAGAAGAATGAACATAAAAAATTGGCAAAAAAAGAGTTCCTAATCAACTTATTAAAAGTGAAGTTTTCTTTAAAGGGTTATATACAGTTAGAAGGCCGAAAAAAATCGAATTTTTCAGAATTTTTTCTGAGAAAATTTTTAAATTTATTGATCTAAAAATTTGTATACATATTATGGTATCTTTTAACTGTATTTTAAGACTTTGTATTAGTAAAAATATTCATTTGAAAAGGAGCTACAGCTGATCTCCGGGAGCTCCTTTCAAAAAGACGTTTTCCGGTGACCACTATATCTCTGAACTGGATCCTCTGACATTAAAACACCAAACAGATTTTGTTAAAGTGTATTTCTTTGGGATTCTATTTCTCTGAGAATGATTTGAGACTCCTAATGAAATATTTAAGAAAATTGGGGAGGGTCTTTTATTCAAACAAGTTTTTTCTTAATAACATTGTGCCAGAAAAATGAGCTTTTTAAAAATATATTTAATGAAAACTTTACAAATGTGTTAATCATTTTAAAAACAGTTTCAATTATATTCACAAAACGTGAATATAATAGTAAGAAAAAATTCAGAGGTAAATTAAATCATTGATCAAGTCTGTTTTTTTTTCGAGCAACCAAACAATATCTTTCTGTCAGTATCAGGTAGGAAGAAAATGAAATTGTGAAAACTAACTGTGTATGTGGTTTTCATCATTTAAGTATAGGAAATGCTATATAAATACCAGTGTACTCTCTCTAAGTATATCATAAATATCGTAGAAATTACATTTTATAAACTTTTTAACACACTTCGCTTGAGATGGAAGTTGTATGGAGATGGAAAATACTTTTCCACCATAATCATTATACCATGTGCATTTGATACCGGAAGATTTTACTTCATAAAATCTGAAAAACGGACTAAATATTGAAACATGATGGATAATATGAAGTGTTTTAATAAAATTCGATTTTTTGTCTCAATTTCCGAGATCAAAAATTTTTTATGTATTCAATAAATACGCATTTCGACTACAAAGTATGAATTAGCTAGCCATAATCATCCTTCGAAGAGTTGTTACTCGTTAATTTGGTGACGGTTTGCACAAAGACATATTGCTACATGCACAATGTACACCTTCCAAGTATCTATCAAATTTGGTTCCGTCACCAAATTAACATCGACCAACTAATTTAACTACTTTGTAGTCGAAATGCGTATTCGTAACGTATAAAAGAAATTTTAATTTAGGAAATTGGGGCAAAAAATGAAAATTTATTCGAAAAATCTTCGAGTTCTCTATAATATTCATTTAGAGTTTTAGCTTAATTTAGTAATCGATTATTTCAGGTTTTCCATATTTTATTTTTCTTAAAATAACTTGATTTCCACTGAAATGATTTTCACTGTAACAAAAAAATTTTATGAAATTGTGTTTTGTACATTTTAACAAAAATCATATGATTCAAAATTAACAATATCGCAACTATTAGCTGCTTATTACGATGATCGGTTACAAAATAACTAGAAATTCCTATTTGCCAGGCAATTTATCGCACTTACTCGTACATAAGATGTTTATTTAATGTGATTTATGTAAAAACAAGTAATCTTTAAATAACTAAAACTAAATATTTTGGATTAAACAACACTTCTTTGATTTATATTGCTTCTCCTTAAAACTACAGACATCTTCCTCGGAAAAATTTCTAAAATTAGTGTTTTTCTTTATATAATCTGAATCTGAATAATATAAAGCTTGTGCTTTTGTTTGAAAATACTTTTTATTTCAAGTTTTTTACAAAGAAAATGCTTGTTTAGCCGGGCAATCTGTGCTTAAATTATAAAGCCGCGTACACACGTTCAACATTCTCATGTAACGTAACGCTAAAAATGAAACTTTAACGCATTATTTGTATGGAAGTGAACGCGTTACACCGTCGTGTAACAAAAGTCTATACGCAAAGATGTTACATCCTGTCCCACAAATTGTCGGTAAATTTGCATTAACCGGCATTTGCAAAATGTCGAACATTTACAAAAATAAGACGTAAACATGATTCATTTTTATTTATTTTGTATTTTTAATAATTCGATATGGAGTGGAACGAACAAAATACAATTAATTGAAATCAGATTGGTAAACAGATGTAACGTGTTACCACACATATCAACATCAACAAATTTATTAGTCTGGTAACACGTAACATATAAACAAAATACAATTAATTGAAATCAACACAAACAAATATTTAAAGCAAAGATACTCTACTTGATAAACAGATGTAAGGTTTTACCACACATATCAAATCTATTAGTCTGGTAACACGTAACATATAATACGTAATAGTACAGATTTACGAAACGGAGCTACGTCACGAACGATTGTTTCAGGTGTGTACGCTGCTTAATAATTCTGGAGACACTTTATAAAACTCCTAAACTACTAATGATTTTCGAAGCAAGTAACCTTTCCAGTAACATTCACAATGGTGTGACTCATTTCGAAACACATAAAATTGAAGCTCCGATGAAACTGAATTTCCTTTTTCCTTGTTAAAATAAACATTTTGTATACATATCATACCCTGCTTTCATGTATAAAATATAAAAAACTTTATTTTTGAGGGAAGGTTTAATGTGCTTTTAGCATTATTTTTCATATGCTTTTGATCTTCTTCGAAAGCTATATTGGTAATAGTTTTTTTTTTTGTTTTTGTTTCATCTTACTTTATTGTTTCGTATCAAATTTTCACAAGTGAATACCTTTTTGTAAACCAGTTTAATGAATCAATGGTATTATATTTTTATATGATATAGAATTCTGTATCCAAAATGAAACGATTAATGTAAATAACAGTTTATTTGATTGATTCGCCATCACTCTGATATATTCTTGTTAAAAAATAAATGAGTTTTTGTTGATTTAAAAGTCGAAATAAAACAGAAAAACTTTTATATTAAACGTTTGTTTAATGCTGCGATAAAATGAAATAAATTTTAAGACTTGTTAATGACGTGATATATATTTTTTAATCAAAATTATATTTTAATGAATTTCATTAAAGAAAAAACTGATTTGTACTTTTTTTAACTTTTCCGAAATTGTTGAAAAGTTAAAAAAAATTACTAAAAACCGACGAAAGATTAAACATTTCTTGTTTGCTGGGATAGTTGAGGTCTAAAAATTTAGATGTTCAGTTTTAGAGACATACATCCGATAGCATGATATTCATACCATAAATCAGCAGCTGGATTGAATTTTTAAATCACAAAAAATACTCACCCCATTGATAAGTAGATTAAATTTTTGAAATTTGCGGCATAAATCTCGAAAATTCAACGGACCTCGAAAATTATTAACAATTCCAGATTATTTCTTATTATCTGCTAATTCAAAATTCAATCAAAAAAAACATCTAAAATGATAATATAATAAAAATGGAAAATTTTAAGCAATAGATTACAATTTTTGTAAAACACAGGTACTTGTTCAATAACAATGTTTATTTTTTTCAATCTGGAATAGAATATTTCTTAAATCGATAAATAAAATTCTTACTTGAAATAAAAACATCATCACTCGATGAAAATGATTTATGATTAAGATATTTTATTAAAAACAATACAAGAATGAAATAATAATTATATATCGACATGAAAAAAAAAAATAGTGCTATATAATAATTTATAGTTGACTAAGATATAGTAATTTACTTAATAATTATATATCATGACAATTGTTGATGATTATTATTATTATAATAAAAAATAATAATATTTGCTATCGTAGACAAATCACGTACTCAATTCATATTGTAATGTAATTTTAAAGTATAATATAATTATATTTTATAATAGTTGTATAGATGATACCTAGGTACGTGCATCTATTGAATACTGATTTCTTTTCTTTCCTTTTTTTATGAATTTAGTTTTATTAAAATATTATTAATGATAATAAAGGTAAATAAAGAATGCTATAGTACAATAAAACTTGCAGCTTTATACTCAATGAATATTTTGTTAAATTTATTTATTTACTATGAATATTAATTTGTAAAAGATTTTAGTAAAATTTCCAATTTAATAGTCAATATCATATAGTGAAAAATTTATTTTTATTATCCGCAACATGCATAGTACGTGGTAAGGACTTTCTAATCGATTAATGCGCTAACTAATATCTAAAATTTATAATATTAACATTCTAGAAAATATAATTATTTGTTCAATTGTTTGCATGTAAATTGTATAGCAAATGTCAAACAAAAATTATTGAATAATAACATAAGATGACATTTAATTATAGTTTTTGGTTTGAAAATTGATAGAATGATTAAAGAAATTATATTAGTAATTATTTTTAATAGCAAGTATAAATAATTATTTATTTAAATTGTTTAATAAATTTTGATAAACTTCCTGCGTTAAATCATATATCATTTACAGACTTACATATCATTTAATTAATAAACTAGTATTTTGTAGCTATAGAAACGTATAAAAGCATTTTGGTGCCTTTATTCGAATATTTTATTTGTGGCTGGTGAAGATATTCTCACAAAATGCTGCTCAATCCATTTTTCTGCAATCTATTTGTTGTGTAATTTATTTTCTTAGAACAATTCAAAAATAGAAAATTTTCGAAAATAGACATTTTATCTTCAAAAATTTATTGCTATTGTTGCAAAACATTTACCAATTTTTTTGAGAAATTTTCAACCAGTGGCAATACGTTTATTAATATTACATATTAATATTTAGTGAAAAAAAAAATGTTTTTTCAAAGCGCTTGCTTGCGTGACTAATTTTGAATATATTCATGTAAATTGATGCATTTTGTTATTAGATATGTAATTTAGTTTTATCATTGAACATAATAAGGTTCACAATGTCAAGATTAAAATAAATCACTTGTAATAAATGAGTGTTTATAAAGAATTGAAACTCAAAATTTTAATTTTGAAATATTTGGCGTTGTTCAAATATCAAACTGTTAGCTATAGCCATCTATCTTACCAAAAGATAACTAATTTTTTTATGCGATTTACCAAGACAATCTATAGTTTCATCCGAACAAGAATAATTACAAATTTGGCTTTGACTTTGTGGGGAAATTGAATTTTGATGTCGCTGAAAATCTATCCTGTAAAGTGTTTTCCAACAAAGCGTTTATCAATTTATCCTAATCAAATTTGAAGATCTTCGCATTAAACTTTCGTTATAAATCTATTTTCCCTCTGTACTCCTAAAACTAAATTAAAATAAATTTGCATAAAAAACCATTAGACCTTACAATTTTTTAAGTATTTTTATCGTTATTATTATTATTTTTATGAAAAATATTTTATTTCAAAATATTTTTTAATAAAAACAAAAAACATTTCATAAATTTGAAAATGATATTGCTTGGGTCTCCACTGTACTTATTTACTATATTTATCTTTTTTTATACGTATAAAGCTAGTTTTTTTCTTATTCTGTTTATAGTTGACTAAAAAAGTTATAGCCATAGTCAAGTAGACAATCAGTTTATAGATATCCGGAAACATAAAACTTCAATTCTGACGTAAGCTAATTTTGATTTCGTCTGCAGTTTAAAGTTGATGAAAAAATGCCTTCTTTTTACGAAAATTTATCAAAAATAAACTAGCAAATTGCTTTAATATCTCAAAATTCGATGTATGTATATTTTTTCCGCTTATTATTTCGAATGTGATGTTTGATTTAACGAAATTGGTAGACTTGCTCAGATTCAAAAAAATAACTATTGTGTATAGCTTTAGGAAAATATCTCCAAATATACAAAATTTTGTGTACATATTAGCGGTTTTTTGCCATTGATTCAAAATCAAATGATGACAATTGGGGTAAACAGGAAAAAATTTTGTCTGTTGCATCATTTCTTCTTTCCCAGGGAAAATTTTACCTCCCCTCGTTGTGGAAAATCTTCAAAAATACCAATTTTTCCTTTGCAAGCTAGAAAGATAAGGCTTTTTCCATTAATTTGAAATGAAATAACCAGGGTCTGATGGAAAAATTTATGTTGTCTTTTAGCCCTTCTCACTGTCTTACAACTTACAGATTTAAAAAACTGGGATTGCAAAAAGTCCATTGCAAGCTTTAAAAACAGAAAAAATATGCTCAACGAGTCAACTTTACTCAAGCCAAACTTTTTAGAATGCTCAACTTTTTTTGTTATCGATTTACTTGCCCAACCAATGTTTACACATTACTCTAGTGGTAATTTAAAAAACATTTGATTCAAATGTTAACCTCCAACGTTGGATCAACGATTCGACGATTAATCTTGGCATGCAACCTGTAACGAATGTTTGATCACCCCAACAAAAACACTTTGATGTAGGAAAAAAGTCCGTCAACCGATCGCTTGACGCATGTGGCTCGAGTATCGGCTCAAACATAAAGTTTCCAACATCGGAAAGTGACAACAAAAAGCAAAAATTGAGTCTACATAATGGGACGCATCATGAAGCAGGGTATGAAAGGTTTTTCAAATGTACATTTGAGTCCAACAAAAACACTTTGATGTGGGAACACCGTCAACTGCCCGATCGTCGAATGTTGGACGTATGACATTTGACACCTGTTATTCAAGTATCGGCTCAAACATAATGTTTCCAACGTCGGAAAGTGATGGACGCATCCGGTGGCACTGACTTTTTACTTAATTCGAACAATTCAGTTTCAAGAAATATTTACTCAAGCTTTATACCTATTAGTTTAAAATGATATTAAACACGAAGAGAAAAGAAAAATGCACAAAAGATAACAAGACGAAGAGAGGAAAGAGGACAAAACAACAACCCAACAAACGCAACATTACATTATATTCAACTCTAAGTATATATATATATATATATATATATATATATATATATATATATATATATATATATATATATATATATATATATATATATATATATATATATATATATATTATATAAATACATACTGAATGTTTTCCTGTTATGACTCCAGTCATATTGCTTCCTTCATTAAAATGATTTAAGAGTACCTCCATAATGTCATCTCTCATTGGTGTATTGTGAGGGGTTAGGGGGTAGGTTGTGCTTGTTCTAAATCTATATATAAAATAAATTTTATTTCCCTATAGAATGCGCTTTTCTTTCTTTTTTTTTTATATATATTTTCTTTTATATTGAAAACCGCATTCAATTCTAAGTGTATTTAGAGAATAAAAAAAAAATGAAAACTACAAATATAGAAATATAGAAATATAAATATTTTTTTTAGAAATTATTAAAACAATAAAATAATAGATAAAAAAATCTTTTGTATATGTAGAATTTCTTTTTATCTTCGTGTCATCACAGAGATGGCGTTGTAAATGAAATGAAATATTAATGATTTGTACATGCATTATTAGTGTTAGAATAATGTATGAAAGAATATAAATAAATGTGATTCAAAACAAATATGAATCTATAAAGATAAAACTATAACATGTAAATATAAAAAATAAATAGTAGAAATAGTACACAATCAAAAGTTGGATAAATGAGTTAAGCTGCATTCACATGTGCAACATTCTCGTGTAACGCAACTTTGACGTGTTAAAGTAACCTTCATGTGATGAACGCGTAACATCGTCCTGTAACTTTATTTGCAACACGATAACATTATATCGCAGCGCATGAATTGTCAGTAAATTTGAATCGCATCAAAAGATGTTGATGGCTGAGATTAGGAATAGTGTAGACTTAATAACGCAACATTTGCAACAGTTCTAAACGTGCTAAACGCTTCAAATTGTACATGACGAAAACTTTAATCATTTGTATTTAAATTGTATTTAAATATTTCGAAATGGAGTGGAACGTACAAAATACAATTCAATTTTTATTTATTCAACAAATAGTGAAGTTACTATGCGTGGTAAACAGATGGAATGCTATGCAATACAAAGGAACTTCGTAAAATCGCTGCACCTACTCTGGTCTTTGTTCATGGTAGAGAGCTTTAATTTGTGGTATTCCATTATATTAATAATGTTGTGTGAATAAATAAATTCATACAATTTAATTTTCTTGCTAAACCACTTTATTAATAATTTATATTATTTCGCGACTGGTCTTTGTTAATTGCTTAAAAAATAAAATTTTATTTTACTTTTTTTTGGAGCTATTTGTAAAAAAATAATATCTTATTTAATTATAGATGTCCCATTTGAATATTTCAGAATCAGCTTCTAACTTTCTAGACGTCTAAAAACACGATTTTAACTAGGAGTTTAATATTAATAAAGGTCTTTTTTTATTCAAGTATAATAATATATTTTTCTGTTTTGTTTTAGGTAAGTTCCATGCAATATAAATAAGAATCAAAACATAATAACAGTAAGTGAATTCAGATTTAATTCATATCATATAAATTAAACCCACGCTTCCAGAACAATAATATAAAAGTAATATTAAAATTAATTATCTAAGGTCGCTAATGAACAAGTATAGATTGAACAAATTTTTTCCAAAATTATTTATATTTTTCACTTATTTGAATGTACTACAAACAATTTAAATTGTAGGATGATTTTTATGAACACCAATAATATTTTTGAATGTTTTAAAAACGTCATTTATATTAAAAAAAAAATGTAAAAATTCAGATGAAATATTTCAAATATTTTAAACATCAACTTAATATATTAAAAAATACTACGTAGGCGTTACATGACGTCTGTCTACAAATTGTACACGAAATGTCAGTTGTTTGTTTAAACGTTAGGAATACAACTCTTTGAAGGGATTTATATAACATCTAAGGATAAAATTCACCGTTTTTACTTTCTTTTGCTATGAGTTAAAAGAAGTATTCAAAACCTGTCAAAATTGCAATGTGATATTTGTCACCGGAAGAGATCACCTGAATTGAAAAAATTAGGCTTTAAAAATTGGTCTGCGTGGGTGTGTGACGGTGATATTGTATTGAGCGCTTTATCCAAATTAAAACAAGCTTTCTGTCTTCATATTTCCTCTAGTTGCCGCAAAACTTTTGGTTAAAATTTAACTAACAGATGTTCAATTTTTTGTGTAATTTTCAGGTTTTTTACGTTTTCCTTCGTAATGATTCGAACGATTTTCTTAAAACTTAGTATGTTCACACAAAAAAAAAAATTCCTCATGCTTCTAGCTATTCGTAATGTATTCTAAACTGATTAGATTTAAAAACAAACATTTTTCCTGTTTTTATCTTTTTTTCTGTTTCTCTTACAAGATGTATTAATATTTATAGGATCTAGTTGACCGATATTGCCTATTTACGAACTTAAACTCACATTTAAGATCGAGAATAATCATAAAAATTTCAGTTAGCTTTCTTTTTCCGGATATTCGGTGGAGTAGAAGTTTCTAAAATTTGAAGTGTTAGAAATCTTTAAGGCTAAATTTGATATACCCTCGTATGTTTAAAATATATGACCAAAAAATTTTGTTCCTTAAAACTGTAAAAATTTCTAGTTTTAATAAAATTTTTATCTAAGAAACCGTTTTCATCTTGGAACTCATATTTTATTTTTTCTTTACATTATTAAATTTTTTAGTATGTTATTCAAAATAACAAAAATTTAAGAACCTTTAACTAGGTCATACTACTTGGAAATTCCCAAGTGAATTATTACCTATTTTTTAACCGATGAAAAAACGGGCGATAGTTCTCATATCAAGTCGACCCGTTTATTTTTTTACTTTATGTATGACCACGCATAATTTTTTACTCGACTTGCCCGTATATATCTAAAAGCTGATCCCATATAAATTTGGAAGGAATTCCTACCCACAAGGGTGTGAAATTAGAGGACGATTTATTGTTTATTTACATATTTTAAAACTCCCTTGTGTTAAAAATGTAGTGTGTAGTAATAAATAAATTATAGCCACGCAAAAATTATTAAATAAAAACTTTTTAACAAAACCCAAAAAATTATAAACGTTTTTTATTTAATCTCAATAACTTATTTCTTATAACTAATAGTTATTTTGAGTTTATAACTAACCTTAATAACTAAGTTCTTAATCTAATGTAAAGTAATTTTTGGTCGATGCCAAACAGGCAAATTAATTAATTACATAAAGCTGACTCAAAATTACTTACATTATTTTAAGAAATTAATTATTGAAATTAAATAAAAACGGTTTATTATTTTTTGTGTTTCAGTTATTTCGGTGGTTTAATTTTTTTGGTTAAAAAGTTTTCCTATAGGCACATACCATAAAGTATATTCAATTTATTCACCCAATGTGAAAGAAACAACACAAGATGTTCTTTTATTTTGATATGCAAAAAAGAAAGTCGTATTTATTTTTACAACATCGAATTAAGGGATAACAGAATTACTTTAAATATAAAATGTATTTTTTAATATGGGGATGGATTTAAGTACAAATTTATTTTAATTGTATATTCAGTTAAATTTTAAATGTTCTTAAATAACACATTGGATGAAATGGTTTTGATCAGAGCCTATAATTTTTTAATTTTTAAATTTATTTATTTACAATGAGGAACTTGGTAACAGGAATAGTTTCACTTTTATTATGTTTTAATGAGGGACATTCGCCATGGGTATTGGAAATTTAAGACAATTTAACAAAAAGGAAAATAATTATAATCGATTTCCGGTAAAAACTACAAGTCCTATAGAAGAATGTTAAATGACAAAGTACTAGGTAATAAAAAGATCTATTACTTTTATATTTACACTTTTTTCACATAAATTCAAAATTTATGCGAAAATATTGAAGTTTTTATTTATATTTTAATATATTTTACAAAATATTTTTGTTTTTTACCGAAATTTGGTGAAAACTAACCTTTTTATGTTTCAAATACACGGTATTTTTTTTATTTCAAATATTTATTTTGAATAAATATAGAAAAAATTATATGAAAAAAGTGTCAGTACAAAAGTTGTAGATCTATTTATTACATACAACTTTCCCATTTAACTTTTTTCCATAGGTCTTGTAGTTTTCCCGGAAAACGAGGTAAGCCATGTTTTACCCTTAAAAACTCATCTCCTTCCATTTCTAGACCGCAAATCACCCTTGCATTTGTGTTATAGTCTCTTCTGTTTCCAATGGGTTTTATCCTACTATAATTTTTTTGCCTTTTTATTCCAATTTTAAAGGCTTCTACATTAATACCACAGTATTAATTAATAAATTACTCTTGTATGAGCTTCGATCGAACTACTCTCTATAAATAGTCGAATAAATACATGAAAACATATTATTTTCATAAAATTGAAACCTTTAAGGTGTAGGGTTGCCCACATATAGCAACTGTACGTACCCCATGTATGAACCAACCCCACTTACCCTTTTTGGGCTTTACAAATTAAATACTTCTAACGATTTTCTGGAACTGCTACATTTAAAAGTCGTGATGCAAACTTTTTTCTATACGCAAACATTAAAATTGCTCAAAATAAAATAATTAAGAGTTAAAAAAATTAATTTAATTATTTGAAATTCAAAGCTCACTAGCTTCGGCTTTGTTCAAATAAATAAATATAGAAAAACGGTAAAATTATTTGAAAGCCTGAACAGCTGACAAGACAAAAGTCGTTAGCAAATTGTAATCAATTTTCATATATGTCAAAAAATACATGGTTAAAAAAACATGTAAAATTTTTTTTTTGAAAATCTATGAGAAAATATATTGACACCTGTTAATTAACTGATTTTATAATTTTCACGATAGATTTGTTAATTAAATCAATGGAGAAACCAACCACATTATCTTCGATTATTTATATTCCATTGAATAAATGAATTTTAAATAATGGAGAACAAATTGATATTTTCGACAGCTTTACGTATTCAATCATCAGAACATAAAATTAAAAAAAAAAAAAAAAAACAACAAATATCGTACTTCTGTTCACGTAGGAATATGTAGTTCGTAAAACATTCATGAAAGAATATTTGATTGAAGCCATCCATGTTTGACAATAATATTAGTCAGAAATTTGCTTCTGAAAAAAACTTTTCTTTGAAAACCCCATGATATTTTTATAGTAAATGGTTTTCTAATAGCGCTTTGTGAGTAAATTAAAACCCTACTTGGATACAAACTATTCAAAATTTAAGCATTTGTGGATAAGCCAATTCAGGTTCCTAGGTAGTGAATAATATTTAAAGCATTCGAAAGACTAAACCATGGTATTCACCTGAATATAAAACTTTTCTGTATTTCTTCAAATGGCTTTTATTCTAATCTTCAAGACGTACACCGAAACATCCCACACAATGAGCTAATAGGTAAAAAATAACAAATATTCCTTAATTTTATCCGCAATATTTAAATTCTGACACTTAAATTTTAATTTCTGTATTGATCATTGTATTGCAGCTTGTTTGAATTGTCTTTAAAAATCGAGTCTTCATATAGGAATACATTTTCTGCTCAGAAGAATAATCCATCGAATCCATGCAATTAAAAGCTTATTTTTTAACCTTCCTTCGACTTTGAGTATTGAATCAAAGACTAGTTTAATCCTCAATTTCAGAAAACTTAGATTATAGGTGTTTTAAGAATATCCGTGTAACCATGTGCGAGATCAATATTTTTCAATATACAAAACACAAACTTTTTGATCGATTTTAAGCTGGATATCGAATGAGCTAGAAACTGGAATCTGGAGGCACAACCCAAGAGTGAACTGAACCCAATGAACTCCTAAGCTACCGAACCGATTTTAATAAAATGGTTTTCAAAATCTATTATTTATTTCATTTACTTAAAAGATAGGATAAGTTTAAGATCCATTTTCTACACCAAAAACGGGGAAAATGTTTTATTACAAGTTCTCACTTTCAGTATGATACAAATTAGCATCGAAATCAAAATTTGAAATTCAAAATAAAATTTATTTATCTCTTCTCACAATTGCGAACTGTCATCTATATAAAGTGTGCATATTGCTTCGATCAAGTATCACCAGAACCATTTGTGGCTCTGGAGATGCATATAATTTTCATCAAATATATGAGAACTACTGCACAACGTACTGACTGTCCCACACCAAATAGCTGTTTATAAAAATTTCCTATAACGGGTGTTAAACATCCTTTACCGGGTGTAACACCAAATACAGGATGTTCTATACCAACTACTGAATTGCCTAGGCTTAGTCCAAAGTCTACTTCAAATTTTGCCTACAATCGATATGTAATCGTTTAATAAAATAGACTCACAAATAGCACACGTGACCGGGTCTTCGAGTATTATTAGAAAAATAAATCAATTGTGTGTCACTACTTTAAACTAGCCTTTTTTTAAACTAGATAATTAAAACAAAAATCAGAACTGTTTTAGTGTGCAATATATTGAGATGAATTCATAGTAATAGTAGCGGTAAATTTAAAAACTTTTAACTGATAGTATTTATTGATTTAATTTTTTTGAATTTTTATTAATTTTTAAAAACAACACCCACAGAAAATTTAATTTTTTCGAAAATCAAAATTTCTTTCTCGAATATAATATAGCTGTCAATTATATTAGATAATAATTTCATTACCAACATTTCAAATACTATCTGTACATTAGATAGACAGACTCCAATACAAATATTTCGAGTGACTGTGTGTGCGATGATGTGTGTCACATACATATTAAGTGTCACAAATATTCAAGTCATACATACATCGAATATATAGATTGTTGCATATATATATAGAGAGCGTATTCGTTTATATTCGATTAAGTGAACCATATTCTCAACGACAAATCTATTGTATATATGTATAACAGTATGTCGCTGTCAATGACGTCATCTCATCAGATATAATAGATTCTGTCGGTATTACTCTTGGTTACCAATACCATACTTGCTTACCATCATCATACTATTTCACAATTCCAACCAGTCTTTGAGTACCTATACCGCGTGCCAATGAAATCATTATACGTTCAATAATCTTTCATCATGTAAGTTATCAGAAGAAAATAAATATGATGTTAAAACAATCTACACAAAAAGACAGACTTAGAAACTCCATCGCGGTCTTTTCAAAACGGTACGGAATTTAACTATAATTTGATTTGGTAAATTTATAAACGTCATAAATGAATAGTAAACATAATTAATACTTATAATGACAAAATAAAATAAATTTAAAAAATCAGATATGTTACAGTTTGACAACTAAAAATAAAAACATTTGAATACCAAAACAAATTGAACAAAAGATGAACAAACTAAGGCAACCCAGATTTTTATACACAATATTTTGTCTATGCCATAACTGGGCTTTTCGAATCTAATGCTCCTGATAGTAACAACATTTCGGTAGGAGTGTTCAAAAAATTGTAACATAATTAAAAGACAAAAAAGGCTGAAATTTTCATAGCATTCTCCATACTTGATCTCGAGATTGATCTTCATGGTTATCTGATCCCTTTTTCAAGAAATTTCAAAACATTTTTAAAATGAATTATTTGCACGGACAATTTCTTTATAAACTCTTGAGATTCTTCATTTCTGCGGAAAAAAATTGAATGCAGGATATAATACCAAAACAGTGAAAATAACAACTAACATTGTTAATTATTTAGAGACTCGACATAATGTTGATATAGACGGATACTTCATTCTACACCAAGCAACGACAGTAGGATCAATTAACCGCCTCATTAATTCAAATTGATCAGACTACAACTGCCTATAATCAAACCCATAAAATCCCAGGCAAATGTGATTGCGCCTTTACTCGGCTATTGAGCAGGTTAATATAATAACGTCTCAATATTTATAATACTATAAATATGCAGTCCAAACAGTTCATATAATAATAATAATAATATGTATTATTATTATAAATGTTTGCTGAATTTGAGACATTGAAGTGAATCAAAACATTTAACGAAAATATATTAATTACATAACTTTAGACTAAAATAAATTAATATTCGCTGACATATTCAATATAAAAACAATAGCTTTTATTAATTAGTTTTATCAACTAAAAAAATTTGAGCTTGAGCTTATTGATACGCGGTATATTGTACTAACCAAACAACAAAACCATTATGGGTTCAAACCAACAATATTGCGGTACGACACCACCACACACATTTGAACTGTATTTCGAAATACTTACCTATATATAGAAATAGAAATATATATATATTACAATACGAATACTACATAAAAGCCATATATATGTAAGCACAAGTAACTGTTTAGTATTGTAGACTTGAGACGAATGAGACGATGATGTTTTATGTAACATGTTGCGTGACATAATTTTCTTCATTTATTTAATTCGATATATATATATATAAATATATGTATATAAACTAGCAGACCCGGTTACGCGTTGCTTTGACAATTTGCACAGAAAACTATTTTCATATTTTATAAAACGATGATATATTACATCGATTATTGCATGGAAAATTTTGAGTAGATTGAACGTAAGAATTTCATTGTCCCATACAAGCTTTGCCGCATTTTTCCCCCATTAGGGGTAGGTGTAGGTACATTCCGGTATTTGGTATGTTTTTTTTAGTGTTTGATGTGCACCTGATATTTGATATCAGGTATTTGGAGTGTGACACTCCGTATTGGTTGTGATATCCTGCATTTCGTGTGTAACACCCGGTATTTGGTTTGGGTACTTTACGAAATTGTTATAATAAATATACCCAATATTTGGTGTGGTTTACTCAATACCTCGTGGACCCAGTACATCGTATTGTGGTTCTCATATATTTGATGACAATTATATGAACCTCCAGAATAACTAATAGTTCCAGTTGAACTTGGACGATGGAATATGCACATTTTATATACTTCGACATACTGCTAGTCAGAAGAGATAAATAAATTTTACTTTGAGTTAGACTTTGGTTTCGATGGAAATGATACTAATACGATTTATAACATACTTCAAATGAGAACTTATTTTAAGAAATTACCCCCGTTTTTCAGCCCCTTAAAGGTTGAAAATGCATTTCAATCTTATCCTATTGTTTAAGTTGGAACAAATCGCATATTTTGAAAAAAAAAATTGATTAAAATGGATTCAGTATTGTAGAAATTCATTGAGTACAAACATGTAACACGTAATTTATATGTTTATAGATAATAAATATTGGTAAAATTGTATATATGCAAACATTTCATTGGTTATAAGGCGTTGATTGATTTTAAGTTCATTTGAATTGTAAATTTAGTTACGAAAGAAAATCGTGTATTATTTACATATTATTTATATTTTATCCAACTTTGTTTATATTTCAATTTGATCGAAAGGCTGTGTATTTAACTCGGTTTTTTTTGCTTGTCGTTTAAAAATATGCGAGAAATAGACTTTTACTTCTTCAAAAATATTAACCAATGCTTTCCATGGAAGATTTACTTTTAAGTCTTGGAAATAGATGTAATATATGAAACTGTATCAAATTTAATCTAAAGTGTTTTATTTCTTCATTTAAAAAAATTTTAAAAAACAAAACCAGTTGAAAAATGCAATTTACAGTGATAATTGCTTGACTCATGGACCTATTTTTAATTATTAACATTTATAATATACACTAAATATGTAGCTGACATACAGAAAAATTTGATCTAAAATTATAGCAACTCTATACTTCAAATATTTCGAAAAATTATTTCAAGTAGAGTTTTCTGTTGAGAAAAAAAAACAAAAATTTTCTGTGAATTTTTCTCTTATGGTTTTAAAGTTAGCTCATGGATTTCTTGGACACAATTTATTTTCCTCATTCACGAATTCTCTTTCAACTGGCTGGCTTTTTAGGTTTAGAATATGTATCAGAAATTTCCGTTTGCAATATTTTTTCATTTTAGAACTACCTTGATTAGGGAATAAGACTAATTAAAGGGTTTAACGACTACACAAGCCTTATTTTTTTTACCCAGTAAGCTTAATCTAAAAAAAAAATGTTTCTAGCTTGTAATATTAGTATTTGAATCCAAAATAATAATAACGGGAAAGGCGGGCATATAACTGATTTTATAGCCAACGTTTCATCAACTTTGGCGACTTCTTCAGGACTCTTCAATAAAAAAAATTATTTACAAATTATTTATTAACTTTGTTATTTTAAATTTAATAATTTGTAAAAAATCTTTCTCATTGTAGAGTCCTAAGG
This sequence comes from Chrysopa pallens, assembly GCA_020423425.1. Taxonomy (NCBI): domain Eukaryota; kingdom Metazoa; phylum Arthropoda; class Insecta; order Neuroptera; family Chrysopidae; genus Chrysopa; species Chrysopa pallens. The sequence continues at coordinate 137,882,339 of CM035591.1, forward strand.
AAGTCAACAAAGTTGATGAAACGTTGGCTATAAAATAAATTAAAAATTAACATCAGTTATTTACCCATATTTTCTTTAAATCAATCATTATAGTTAGTTATCTAAAAGCATGCCTTTTTATGACTAAAGTTCACATACAATACAATTCAAAATAGCCATAGATTTTTTTAAACATCTGGTTTTTTCTGTTTATTACATTTATCTAAATAATTATATATCATCTATAATAATATAATAAATATGTGTTGTTACACCTGACAAACATTAATTTAACATATTTGTTTTTAATATAAATATAATTCAAATCAAATTTTAATCCATTATACATATATTTATCATCATTATATATTATTATATTATAATAAATATAATCATATGTATTATATAATAGTTTATTATATATGTCGTACTTTAACAAATATATATGGAATACCTAATAGATTAATGGATTTATGCATTTATTGATGGTGGATTAAACATACTAAAGTATTGCTGGGGAGAGCAGGTACAATATATTATCAATATAATAAATTTATTAGTTTGTTTCATTGGAAAAAGTTTATAAAGAAATTACAAGTGGACCACAAATAAGTACTTAACATATACTTTTGAAGTAATTATGAATATTGTTAAAATATCTAAAGTACTTCGTTCATAGGAAGTACTTATCAACAAATCTGAGAGCTATTTTTGAAAATAGTTAAAAAATTCAATTTGCCTGAATATTTAGATTTCATTGTGGTCATCAACAGTATATATTAGCTAATCGTAAATGATTTCCTAATAAGACAGTATCGATTAGTCAATTAATCTATGTATTTAATATTTATTAAATATATTTTTATTTCCCCCTCTAGCTCTTCTAAAACTTGATAAAAATAAAGATTAAACCATTGTTTTTGAAAGCTTTAGCTTTTTGCAAAAGTGAAGATGTAGATAAATTAACGTTTCCGCTATAAAAAGAAGTTTTAAAATAACAACCTTGAGTTTCAAATTGAAGACTGTAAATACTTTTGTTTGGTGTATAAAATGTTTACCATAACAATAAGATACCAAAATAACATTAGTAAATATTTACTCAGTATAATGACAGCAGACACAAATTAGTGACCATACTTAATTAATCCAATTAGTTCACTATTATATAACACTTCCTCAAACGTTTGTTTTTAACCCAGAATTTTGTTAATTTGAATGATCTTATTTAATCATTATTTTTGTTTACTGTTACTTTAGGTGATTTTTTTTGGTTCAATGCAAAGGCCAAAGACTATGCTGAATCTTAATATAAGACGCTTCTCTTGAATGAATAATTCAGTTCAGAAGGTTCTCACTGGCCACAACAAATCGATAACTGAACAAACAAAATTAAATTTCAACAAATATATACAGAGAGTCAATCTCACAGAGTATAATCTAAACTTTGTTATGAAAAAGCCGGAAAATTTCTATGATAATGCAAAAGACTTTCTTCCAAAAACTAGCTGGATTGAGGTGAAGTTTATCAAGCCTGTAAAATTCCTAGTTTATTAAAGATACATAAGATCAAAATGATCGTAGTACAAAAGATGGAAATTTTTTTAAAATCTAATCCATTAATGGTAATAAAGGCAAACTCTCTTTATTTGAAAAAAAATTTTAATTTCGCATCAAATTTCTATACCAAGTTTTTGTAATGTGAAAACGTACGTAGGGGTATAAGGTTCAATGCTGCCACCATAAATATAAATTTATTTTGAGCTCTGCTCATAAAGGTTTTGAACAAATGAGAGATCTTAATATTGTCGTCGAAAATCGGATATGGTCGTCGAAGACATAAAAGTCTAGTGGCCAAAAAATGGATACTCTCTCAAAATGTTAAAATATCTACTTAATCAGAATTTTCATTTCATTTTTGAAACGTCGTCTTGAAATGCCCTTACACCGTAAAAAAAGCAACTGCGCTTTTGGAATGCCCAGAGTTTGAATATCAGACTTGCAAAGTTCTTACAAATTTGAATAAAGACGAAAAAATATCAAAATATCAAGGTTAAGTATATCTATTTGATATAAGTATATCAGTATTTGTGTAATTTCAGCGTCATATTCTATTTTATAAACTTAAATGGCGTGATGTGATTTAAAAGGCCCAAAAAATTTTTGAGTCTTTGAATTAAAAAATATCAAATCAATCACGATTTTTTTTTTTTCGAAAAAAAGGCAATAAATTTCGTTGTTTTATTGTATGTAATATCGTATGTATATAATTTTATTAATTATTTTTTATGGAGGCTATTAGTTTAATGCTATGTTAACATGCAAAACGAAGATTTCCATACTGATGCGTCCAAACAGACTTCTTTTTCTCATAATAAACAAAAAATAAGTTGGTATTATTGTTATAAGCAAGTGAACTAACATAACATCACCATTTGTTTGGTGATACAACCAAGTATTCGTTCTACTTTGTTGATATAGTTTGCTACATAGAATTCGATGTAATGTTTTTTTCTTGAAGAACAACAACAACTTTTAAGTAAATAGGCGTGTTTTTATATCGTGTATTACTCCCAACAGTGTCATTCATTTGAAATACATTAAAAACAAACAAAAATATTATGTTTGGCTCTTGTTATCCATGATCTTACCTCACAAATTGAGTTTTTTGAAAGTGTAAAACTGTTTAAATAGGGTGAGTTTGTCTTGATTGGTATATTTTAAGGAAAGCTAGCCTGTTATTGAAAATCAATGAAAACATATTCTAATAGGTGGGTTGAATTTATTTATTTTTTTATGACCACAATTATAGCGTCTTTTCTTCAGGAACTGAAGTTTTTAAATCTTACAAAATAAGCAAGATATGGACATCATCAAAATTACAAATTCAACAAAGGGGGAAATATGACATCAAATATTACCATACAAAATTTCGTCAGTTAACAAACCCTATTCAACCAAAAACTAAAATTTTTGAGAGATGTACAATTTTAGACAAAAAACGATTTTGGATTTAAATCTAAAATCTTAATATTAATTTTAAGTTTTACCAAACACAGTTTTAATAAATCCGTTGAATAATTGTTTTTAATGAAGTTCGCAGTCAACGTAGTTGCAATCTTAACTAAATCATAAACGCTGCGAGTTCATGTATTTTTAAGTGATTTATATCATTCTGAAAAGTATCGGTTAAAAGATCTAGATACAATTTCAAACTCATGCCAAAATCTACAAATCCAATCGTTACATGAATATTATTTTTGAAATCTACACACTACCTTTATAAACATAATTTTATGGATATCAGAGACAAAAAAATTTTCTCTAATTTTCGTGATAATCGAAAAAAATAAGTAATATATTTATTACTTATTATACTTCTACAGACTTTATAGGTCAAAAGTGCACTCGTAATTTAAATGGAAAAAGAAAATTTTTTAGTGAAAATTAGACAAAGCAAAAAGTTATCATGATTGTATTAATAAAAAGATTTTAAATATGGTTAGTGAATCACACTGTACATATGGTGTAGTTTCCTGACCATATACGATTATGTAATGAAAAACAATAGAAAGAGGCAAAATAAAAAACTATAAATAAAATACATGTCAGAAGAGTGAAAATATAATAATTATTAACTTCAGTTGTTAACAGAGTGAAAATTTATGTATTTTGTTCATTCACCATTCCATGAATTTTACTTTATTATTAGTATATCATTTTTTTTTTGTTAATACAAATTTTAAAAATAAACTATTGAAACACAAAATCAGATAACAAATACATTCCAACTAAGGTATTTACTATTAAGATTTATAAATGATGATGAAGATTTTTAAACAATAACCACAAAATTAATGTTCATGAACTAACAAAGCTTGAATTTGAAGTGATAAAAAAAACTGTATGCATCTTCCCTATTTTGTACTGAGTAATTCAATCCAAGCACCTTTGAAATTTCTTTGTACATTTCTCATTCAACAAAACAGTTTTAACTCCTGTTATAATTTTGCTGTTTCCTGTAAAACATTTGTAAATCATTTTTTTGCAAATTTGACCGACATTTTTTACTCTTAGTTCTTTGATACAAACCATTTTTGAAGAACTGAATTTTGAATTTTCGTTTGAGAAATCTGTATTTAGTTGAATATAATAATAAACACTTTTATTAGTCCCTAACTATGTGTTATTTATTGTTATGAAGAGTATATATTTTTCTATAAAGTGCTCTTAGTGTTATATAGGTCAATGTTATAAACAAATTATTATTGTAAATAACAATAATAATAATATGTTGTTTTGAAAAAACGATGGATAATACTTCAGCACTGCCACGATTACCAAATACAAACATGTTATGGAAGCATGATGCTTTTCATCTGTGTATTGAAATTTAATAATTTCAATATTTTTAACTTTCAAAACAAAGTATGTTATCAATTATGGTGTAGAATTGGTTTGATAAACTTGTACAGGTGCAAAGTCTTCGTTGCTAAACACTAGTTTATTAAAAGGCCATTTTCCTATTTTCTCGAAAGCATAGACTTTGTTTTTTTCCATTGAATAATATTTATTTTTCACGTTTTTCCAAGATTAATCACATGAAAATCAGGCTGAAGGCTTCTTTAAACGGTCAAAAAACTCCTACATACTAAGGTTGGAGTCGATGAGTAATGTGTGGAGAAAATGCAATGTAGATAATTCCATTATCCCGATCATAATTGATTATATTGAAACCTGGTTTTCATGGTTATCACACAAAAGTAAGATTGGATTCTCCTTGGAGCATTTGTACTTTTGCAGGTGTTTCCAAACCTGTATTAATAAATGTATTTGAATTTTTCCAACCATTTTTTGCAGAAAAACTTAAAATGCCTTCTGGAGTTGACAAAAATTGAGCAATTTCTATTTGTCTTTTCTCCTTTAGTACTTTTTGTGTGTTTAGAATTAGATATACCGGATTCTAAAAATACCAGAAACTAAGAATTGGATTGAAATCCTCAAGCAAAATCGGTTGTGTAGTTTTCAAGATATGGAATATTTTCAGGAAGTATGTGCCTAACTTGGATATTACGCAGTAAAATCAACACAATTAAGGTGTTCACAAGAATAACGGTCAATAACAAACGATCCACAGAAAAATAACGTGGTTGCTTTACGTAAAAATATATTTTGAATTTTTAACACAAAATCAGTGCTAACTCAATTATTATTTGAATTTCAGTACAGAGTTAAGTTAATTAATTTGAAATAAAGAATATTGAATGCTTATTTGGATAATTATTTTACTTAATTTCTTTAATTTCCAGTCAAGTATGAACAGTCTAAAACAAATTAATAACTTCAACAAAACAAATTATTGTAGCAAACTTATTTTGGGAAAAATTTAGATTATTTAAGTATCTTATATAATTATACCACTTTTGTAAAGAGGTTAACAAAAATGTAGAATAATTCCAGTAGAAAATAACATACCATTGATAACTCCTTTCGATTTGAACTGCAAACCCTTTTCTAAAACAGAGTAACATATTCAAATAAAAACAAGAAAAATATGTTGAAAGAAAAAACCAAGAAACAGCCGCCCATCTTTCCAAGAAAAGAAAAACAAGAACACAAAGATGAATACAAAAAAACAAAAATATTTTTTAATATAACAAATAAATTTATTCCTTTGATAGGGTCCAACACTTTTCCATATAAACTATTTTACTCTGTTTTAAAAGCGACACCAAACGAATGACTACTATTGTTTTGTATTTTTCTTTTTCTCTTTTAAAATGTCGGTTGGTAACGAAAATAATAAATTATATTTTTCCCTCATACAGCTTTTCACACACACATACACACAAACTCAAAGCACTTTTTCTCACTTTTTCTTTTCTTATACGGATTTAGAATCGGTGTCGGATATATATTATATCAAATGCGATGAGTTTTTTAGCCGCGTCATAGTTGTTCTCTAGCGTTATTGCTAGTGTATGTAATATTTATTACTATTTTTAGACTTTGAGAGTGATATAAACTGGGTGTTACAAAAGGATAAACATTGACTTTAAGCTTAAAAGCTTACGAGTAAGATTCAAAACTCTTTTGTATCAATTTTAAGTACAAAAAAGGACAATAAATTAGAACACAGGTTGGTAAACACAACGTTTTATGAAAGTTTTGTTTTAGTTTCTAGAAACTGGGTTTATTGAAACTCGATTAATCGGTTTCCTGTTGCTTAGTTTGCTATTTGGTGATTTGTGGCTAATTCTTGAACCTTAATTTTCACAAAATTGACAACCTATGACCCAATCCATTGGTTTAAAATATTATTAAATTTTGCGTTCATATGGTTTAATACAAAACAATATCATATTGTAACCGATCTTTTATTTATGAAACGTACGAAAAACACAGGAATTCTTCAATTTCGACAATCTTAACGCAATCGTTTTTGCGTTAAAAGGCATGTGCTAATGATTTTAAGAATTTTCTTTTTCAGTTTTTCAATAAATATTAGTCGAAATGATGCTGAAAATCATTAAGCTGTTTTCTTTTGAATAGGGTATTTTACTATAAATCACTTTTAAAAAAGCGATTTCCTTATTAAAAGTCACAAAAAAAAAACATATTGTCAAAATAAACACAATTTATTGTCATAAATTTACATTGCAATTTGATCCTTTTTTATAAAAGTAAAAACACTCTCTGTCATTTTTGGTGACGTAATTCTGGTATATAATACTGAGAATACTGGTATAACATATAAATAATAAAACATAACCAACCACTTTGTCAAATATTTTGTTACTAATTAAGATAACTTTTTATATTGAACTGACAGATCACAATTAATAGTGTATACCAATATGACGTCATACCATAGCAAATCTTGTTTTAGATCACGTGATATAAAGATTAAAAATAACGAATAATATTTAATTTAAATATAAATAAAACACTAATGTGCTTTTATGACTCCAATTTAAAATATTTAAGTATATTTCTACATTAATTTTAATTTGTTTTCAAATTTCATATATGTTTCACTATCCAAGGTACTACCCTCCATTTTCAACAACTTTATACGCAGTTATTTACATGTTGTCTATTTTTGTTGCATCCGGTTTTATATAGTTACAGTACAATATAAATTCTTTTTACAGAGCCCCATATATGCGATTATTTATATTTTATAATAGTGTGTTCATTCTAGATTTTATATACACATGTGAATTTGTTATTACATATTTAGCTGACATTTATTTTAAATATGGTCGAAATAATTACCGAGCTGGTATTAATTAGATAATGTTATTTATTATTTTTTATAAACATTATGTTTAGTATTAAATAAATAAAATAATGTCTCTACAGTATTTTGATAATTAAATGTGTGAATGTTTTTGAAATAAAATATTTTCAATGCTGGTTGTTATCTTTAATATTTTTTTTTCTTGGGCTGGATTTCTTGCACTTTTCATTTTACTTTAAGATGTTGCTAAAATTAATTAACTTACCAATGGAAAGGTCTTAAATTACGGTTGATTTTGCGAACCCAAAATTTTGGCTCGTTTTTAGATAAATGTTTTTTGTTTTTCGTCTCGGTAAATTCGAGAACGAATGATAATATCGACGTGGACCATCTTTCATTCAAGACGAAATTACGTAACATACAAGTGAATTTATTTTTCAGCAAAATTGTTATAACCGTTTTTAATTGAGGGTTAAAAAACTAAAAAAAAAAAATATTAAATTCCCATAATCGTAATAATGAATTAATTATTGTTTTTTACAAGTTTATCACAAGTTTGTCGTGTGGGATTTGCAGGTCGTACCTAAACCACTTTTTGGTTGTATTATTCTTAGCAATGATTTAATATATAATTTACGAAAATTGCTTAGAATAATAAAAGTTTTAAGTCTACATTTTGATTGAAATTTTTGTATTTGCTTCGATAAAATATCAACCATCTAAACAAAATGTTTTCATCCGATGTCTGATATTCAAAATTATATGAATGTTGCAAGTAGTTGACAAAAATAAATTGATAAAACTTTCCCACCAAGCTTTTCGAGCTAGCCTCTTCAAGATTATCATCCCTTTCGATCGGATATTTCAAATATGTCTGGCTCATAGAATAAAATGATTGGGTCGATATTTTTACGAAAACTAAAAAATTAAAAATAATATTTTGTTAAAATTGCGTAAAAAAAGCGAATTTTGAATGTATTTTTTGTTATGGTTTTCTGGCAACTGATCGTCAATAATTTTTTTAAATATTTTTGAGGCTAAATAATTTGGCGATAATAAGTGGAAATGCTTTTAATCTCAAGCTAGGTCAGGAAGAATCAACTTAAAATTTTGAATTTTTCTCCAACTCAGCAAAAATCTTATTACTTACTGGCATAGTTTTGATATAATAAACCTCAAACTTTTTATAACTTCAAAAATTCGTGAGCTTCGAATAAATATAATAAAATTTTCCTCTTGTAAAAAAAGAGTTTTTCGTATTAAAATTGAGATTTCAAAATATCATCGAGTTTATTGAATTATTTGATGACCTAACTGCATTACTAGCTACAATAATTTTCAACATATTAAAAATAAATTGAATTACAATGAAGTTTTATTGAATTTTCAAATGAGTAACTAATTGCAAAATTAGCAATTTATATTCCATTTGATTCAGCTTCTAATAGAGAATGATAATTTTAACACCGAAAAAAGAAATTGAAAATTATATAACCAGATTTAGGGTGAGAATTTTAAAAATATATTTCTTTCTTATAGATCACATATTATATTTTTTAATGTGACGCTTTCAATGTGACTGCATTGAAACTATGTCGAAAAACATTTTACAATTTAGAGGTTTTACAAAAAAAAAAACCGAGTGTCATCTTGAAAAATTAAAATAACAAAAAATTCCGTGTATTTTCCTATTTGCACTACTGAATTTCTCTTTCATTTTCTGTAAATGTAATTTTCCGTCGTTTGATAATCAAATTCCTAAAAAATTATATAAAAAATGATCTCTGATAGTTGATATCTGTACTTTTTATAAAGATATTTGTCGGACTTTAAAGATCATATACAACACAGTATTTTTTATATAAATTAGTTCTATTTGATTCATTCATAATAGAGTATTATATTATACATGCAAGTCGTCAATTAAGTAAAAAAAAAATTATCTACCTTTATCTTAAATTAGAGACGAACTAATCTAGAAAAATATTCATCATTCATTAAATGTACGTAATATAAAAAGAACTATTCTATTCAGTGCCCAGTAACTGCAAGTAAATTAAATTAAAAAGTGCAATTATAAAACAATATAAAATTAATTTTACAGTATACAATAAAGTTTTATGTAAAGTGTAGCTAATTTTAACGAATTTCCTTTTCTAGAACGAAATTTGTATCTTCTATTTTGTAAGTAAATCATCTTGAGTTGACGGTTTGACAACAGTGGCTTAGAGCTTTTTGTGGAGAAACTATTTCTAAATTACATTTCGTTAATTTTAGAAAATTTTTTTTGCAAAAACTATTTGACACTTGTCTGTCATATCCCTGATCTTATACTATTTGGAAAATGACTTTTTCGGTTATTTTTTCGAGAAAATTTAAAGAAACACAATACTTTTATCTCAGTAATTTTGACACTGATGCCATTCTGAATCCGAGAGAAGGATCAAATTATTCTTTATTTTCATGTTTTTAATAATTTGAAAAATTTAATTTCCTTTAACTAGGTCGTTAAAGGGAATTGTAAAGAAAATCAAGTGTCAAAAAAATCGAATTATATTTGAATTTGAATCTTCATTACTTATAGTTTAGGAAAGTTAACCCTATAGTTTTGATTTTCTCACATTCAATATTTTTTTGGTCACTGAAGTTTACGGGCAAAAATTTTGCCCGGAACTTTGTTTTTTTACACTCTTTCAACCAATTTTGAAACTGTTTTAGTTTTCAGCCTAAATCCCAGAAAGGAAGAGGTTTTTCCCATTAGCCTATTTATGCAAAATTAAAGTCAATTAAATTTTCTATATTACACATACATAAGGTTTCTTTTGAAGACTAAACTATTTGCTCACTAAACAGTCCTTATTTGGATTTAATCAACTTTTAACATATAAAAATATATAAGATATAAGAATACTTTTCTCGTAAATATTACGAATATGGGGAATGTCCCGGCAGTTAAGTATCAGAACAAGGGTGATTTCAAATAAAACGAGTAATTTCACAAAATATAGAAATGGTTAGTTTCCCAAATCAACCGTTTTGGATGATAAATATGGGAAATTTTATTCTACTATCCAGCCTAATAACAAAATTGGGAAAAAACTAATGAATTTCATCTGTTTCTTGAATACATGCATATCTGTGGAAATATATCATAATTACGTCACTACATATTATCATTATCTTTATCTAATTAGGATTCTAGAACTTCCATAAAATGATTAAAAATATTTTTTTTAAATATCTATTGTTCTTGAAGTAGTGAATCGATTAAAATACATTTAACCAAAGACCCAGTTAATTTATTTTGTTACATTTTGTATTCAACCAATAGCAAAACGTAAAGTTCTCCATAAATGACTGGCCTTTTATAAATCCTACATCTTCTTAGTTGTATTATTAACTGTCTACCTCAAACAAAAAGAAACTTGTGGGTTGTGTTTTATTCATAATATGTTTCATAATGATAAAATTGTAATGGAAAACTTTTGTATGATTTAAACTTTATTTCAAAATTATATTCATTTTACCATCATATTTTCAAATTATACATTTTCTATTTACAAATTTTAGTCTTGAAGCTTGGGCAATTATTTATTCATTTTACCTTTTCTTCACTGAGTTTTTCTTATAGAATAGGACAATTACATAGTAAAAAAATTTGTGTATTCACGTCAAAAACGATCTGTATTCACAATTTGTGTGTAAATTTTAGTAAATTAATTTGTCGTTTTTCTTTTGTTACTTAATTTTTTAAAAATAAGTTAGCAACATAAGAACTATCAGCATACTGAAGAATATTTTTTGAATTTGGAATAAAAGCTGTAACCAAATGAAACTTCTGTCAAATAATGTTTGCAAAAAGTTTTGTTTTGTTTCTTGGCCAAAGGTTCATCCAAATTTGTTGACTTCCTCAGGAGCTATATATACTGAAAAACATTTATTTGAAAAAAAAAAAAACGAAATTTATTTTTCGATTTTTTCCCCAATTTCGTAGATCAAATTATTTTGTATTTTTATAAATACTTGTTTCGACTACAAAGTAGTCATCCTCAGTATGAATTAGCTAGTTGTAATGATTCTCTGAGGAGATGTTACTCGTTAACGAGTCTCATTACAATTACCTAATTCATACTGATGATGACTACTTTGTAGTCAAAATACGTCTTTATAAAAATACAAAATAATTTGATCTAGGAATTTGGGGCAAAAAATCGAAATTTATTAGACAAATGTAATGACATGCTAATGTTGTACTTATATTCTAAATTATATAATTTGTAATTTTGTTATGTTTTTTTTGCAAATAAATGTTCTGAGGAAATACAAAGTTGATGAAACGTTGGTGAAAGAAAAAAATTAATTTAATTTTTTGCCTCCATTTATTAAACTAATCAATATTTATTTGTTTTTTTATCTATCAATTTGAGTTAATTTGAATTAATATTTATTTGTTTTTTTATCTATTAACTTGTACAGCTAATTTTTTTTATAAAAAAACATCACATTGCTTTAAAAATAAGATTCATAAAAGTCAATTAAAATAAATTATAATTAGACTTTTTACAAAAATTTAAAAATTTATACTTAAATAATAATTTGTATAATAAAAATTTACTGAAAATACTCTTTCGAAATAAAAATTTGAAATTGAGTTATACAGTCAATTTTGACACAATAATTTGAACAATAATAATAATAAAATAGAAAAATCATTTTAATGGAAACATATTCCACACTAAAAAAAGTTTAACCATACTATCCAAGCTTGTAGACCAATTGGTATGAAATTGATTTATTAAAATCAATGCATAAGATCTAAAGGTCTAACGGATGCACAAGGTCTTCGGTTTGCTTTAAAATACATAATGTTCAAACAGCTCTTTCACGTAGGCAAGTCCCCAAATATCTACACGATTGAAATATTTGGCAAAAATTTATAATAAGAAGCTTATTATAAACATTTTTATTTTTCAACTAAACAATTTTTTCAACATAGTACAAAAACTAATAAGCCATTACGCAAAAACAATAATAAAATTCTGTCAATAGAAATAACAACAAAACATTATTTATAAATATAAATGGTTATTGTTGATCCCCAAGGTATGAATTAAAAAGTGTATTATTATAGGCTTTTATAAAAAACCTTCATATTTAATTGACATTAAGCTCACATGTGAATTGTGAACAAAACAACAAAATATATATATATATATATATATATATATATATATATATATATATATATATATATATATATATATATATATATATATATATATATATATATATATATATATATATATATATACATATATATGAAAAATAATATGTATTCGAACAAACCTATAGGGTAGAATTATTGTGTCATTAAATCAGCGAAAATATGAAAACCTGTTTTTTTTTACTACATAGTTCCAATCACAAAATAGAAACAAATATTTTTTTTTATATAATAATAAATTATATTACACACAAATTTATTTAATAAAAGTTCAATTCAAACAAATTTACAAACAATTTGTAAATTAATTTTAATCGAATGTTGAATTAGTTTCATTTATTTAAATTACTTCCGAAATTCGGTTTAAAATTTTATAAATATTAACGTTTTTTTTTATAATTATTAAACAGAAAAACTCCAGGATTTTTCGTATAAATTTAGATTTTTTGCTCCATTATCCTAGATCAAATTATTTTGTATTTTTTTTAAAAAAGATACTGCAAATATAAAGTTGTAATGAATCATTGAAGTAGGTAAATAAGGCCGATTCTGGCGCACTTTTCCGTAAGATTTAACAAGGGGACTAATTGTACTATTTTACTTCCGGTGTAGCTCACCCATCCAAGTACTAACTGTGTATAATGTTGCTTAACATTATTGATCGGTTGAGATTAGTTATTACTTTACCCCCGGGGGGGGGGATATAAATCATAGATTAATTTGAGTATAGTATTTGAAATCGATATACTATTTGAATATTAAAAAATTATATATATAAATCCTATGCGGTCACCCATCCAAGTACTAACTGTGTATAATGTTGCTTAACTTTATTGATCGGTTGAGATCAGTAATCACTTTACCCCCAGGGGGGGGGGTATAATATAGACTATTTTGAGTACATTATTTTAAATAGATATATTATTTGAATATTTAACTAATTGTGATATTAAAATTATATATATTTAATTTTAATATCACAATTGGTCTCCACGTTAAATCTTATGGAAAAGTATTATAATGCTCAAAGCGATATGATCGGTCAAACTTGAATAGTAAATATTTAACGAAATTAAAACTAAAATAACATTGAAATGAGATTTTAATTGAAATTTATGTTTTAAAGTAATATTTACAAACACCTTTAGTTTGGTATTTATTATATATTCGAGTAAACAATATACAAAGTTATGTAAATAATAATATTATTATTTCACTATACACATTCATAAATACAATTAAATTAAATATTTCAAATGGACCTTGTTTAAGTAAATATGTACACAATAATCAAGAGAAATTATTTTGAAATTAATTGTTCAACATAATAATTTAATAACATTTTTATTAAAATGTTAAACGTACGGAGGAAATAATTTTATCTCGACAATTTCACATTTCGTTTGGGGTGTATCTTTCTATCAATTATTTTACTGCAATTAACCGTTTTTGGACAAAATTTGCTGCTTAGGCCATAAGGAACTCCGTGGAACACATTCATAATAAAAATTCATATATAATAAAAGGAAACATGTAAACAAAATGTAAGCATATTATTTCCTGTTTATGATGTATAATAGCTTGCTTTCAGTCGGTCTGATTCATTATTGCATTCATCGAAAAAAGGCATTAAAGTTGTTAAAAAACCAAGTACATTGCTAACTATTTTCTAAAAGCTAAAAAGTGAATTGCGAGCAATATATTAACTAAAAACAAGTGTTCCATTTAATAAGGTATTATGTATTTTTTTAATACTAATTATATTTTAAAAATGTGAATTGTATCAAAAAACTGTTTTGTAGTTTATTTAAATGATTGTTTTTGTAATCATAGAAACGTTAAAAAACCGACGAAAAGTTCCAAATTTTTTTCGATGTTTATGAGATGTATTATAAAAAATTCATAACTAGTATTTACTTTACGATTGGTTGACTAGTTTTTAAGATATTGCATGAAATATATCCGATAAATTTATAATCGGAATCATAGCAATATCCCAAAAACTTAACATCTAATGGTTTACCAGATATTATAAGTGAAATATGCGGGTCAAAATTACTCTAGAATAAATAGTTTTTCCAAATCGGGAACAAACTAAAAATTTATCGATTTTCTCGATTCTTCCAAAGAGCCCTCAGAAACATTGCGAAAAAGAAACTGCCTAACCGATTTCGAAAAAAACAGTGTAGTTTGACCTGTAGATTTGAAAATAATCCGTATTTAACGTTGAGGTGCGTAGTTTTATATGATATCACAAAAATATCCGATCCATAGTCTTATTTAGCGGATGTATTTCGTATAATATCTCAAAAACTAGTCGACTAGTTCTTACCGGTTTTTGGATTCATTATTGAATTTTCTTCCTATCCAACGTTTATCCATGAATTTCAATCTTGTATGTATAAACAATTATTTTATTTGCTGAGAAATATTTAGAGCGTCACATTACCTCAAAATCAATGTCAAATTTGCTTAACAAAAAAATTGTACGATAAAAATGAAATTATCAATATAATTTTGAAAAGTTTATAATACAAAGTATTTTTTATAAACTGATTTATGAAAAGGTAGCTTCTATACAGAAAATCGTCTAGATTTTATATAAAAAAATGCACATTTAGTAAAAAAAAAAGTGTAAAAACTAGAGTAATACATTTGAAAATATGTTAAGTAAATAAGTAAACAAATACATATATATCTATGTAACAGCTTAAATAAATAACAAATGAACATGGAGATATGAAAAAGCACATTTCACTCATATGATTTGTACACTTAAGTTCAACAAAACTCAATTCATAAATTACGGGCGATCTGAGTTCGGAAAGTGTGGAAGGGGTGAGTTTTTAAGGGTAAAACACGGTTTATTTCGATTTCTGGCAAAAGTTCAAGTTCTGTGGAAAAAAGTTAAATGGCAAAGTTCTAGGTAATAAAAAGATCTACAACTTTTGTATTAACACTTTTTTCACATATCCTCAAAATTTTTCGATTGAAAATTAGGGTGCTTTTTCGATATTTATTCAAAATAAGATGAAAAAATAAATATTTTAAAACAAAAAAATTACAATGTATTTGGAACATAAAAAGCAAATTTCGGAGAAAAAAAATAAAATACCTAAAACTTGGTTATTTTAATTTTCACATAAATTTTGAGGTTATCTGAAAAAAATGTAAATACAAATGCTGTAGATCTTTATATTACCTACAACTTTGCTGTTTACTTTTTTTCCATAGGACTTGAAGTTTTGCCGAAAATTCAGATAAACCAAATTTTACCCTTAAAAACTCACCCCCGCCCCTACTTCCCGAACTCAGATCGTCCGTAATTTATTTTTCCTTTCTTTTTTATTATATTATCTTCCGTTTCCAATTGGTTTCATTCTACTATAATTTTTTTTGTTTTCAAAAATTATCAACCCTGGTATATGATGAATTAAAATTAACATGTAATTTATATGGAAATGGTAACAATTGACGTGATAAGCTCATATATTTTTATTTTAATTAGGATCTTTTGATCAATTGTTTTTCAAGTAACAACGCTCCAGTTGAACATAAAAAAAACAAGTGAAGATAACTAATAAAATAGTTTTTTAATTAGCATTCATAAAATACCGTAAATATCTAGTCTATACATTTATACATGTATATAATAATATGTATTGTAATTATCAATATTTGATAATTTGCTAACTTAGAGCTTAAATTGTGGAGGAACCTAAAATTTTACGAAAAAAATTTTCAAAAAAAATTGCTTTGTTTTAGAAAAATAAAACACATTTTGTTTTTTAATCTTTTATAGTTTAAAGGTCAAGGATCGATTGGACCCAATGGACCAATTTTGCTTATTCACAAAATTAAATTCATGTTTTATGTTTAAAATACGTCACCGAAATTTTAGCTCGCTATCTCTTTAGAGTTATCGTGATGACGGACGGGCAATCGAAAATAAGTCAAGTTAAAAAAAAAAAATTGAACCACATCCCCCTATTGTCATATGAAAGAATTTTATTGTATTTAAGTATACTTTTTTAAACAAATATCAACTGAATATATGTGAATGGGACAGTATTTACGATTTATATGTTTTATAACTATAATTCTATAATACATATAACTATAATAATATTTACGTTGTTATTTAAAAAAAAAAAAAACTAAATACATTTTAAAAAATATATATAATTTAAATATATGCTTACAAAACAAAATCCCAATATAAATTTACATTTGTTTAAGTAGATAGAAGAAGAAATATACCTATGATAAAAGCTTTCTGTTTAGTTTTAGTAATATTGTAGATATTATCAGAGTAAGCTCCCATTATCTATATTTTAATAAACAAATAAGAGTTTTTTTGATTCGCTTCTATTCCATATTTATTATAAAATTAAGGTACCGAAATAATATATGTATATTCGTTAACTTCAGTTGAAATTTGAATTAAATTTTTGTCCTATTAATTTTCTCAAACATGGTATTCAGTAAACATAATTATTATACACGACATATATCAAATTTCAAAAGTATATTTGTTTTAGTTTAAAATTTGTAAGGCTACTAAATTATCGATAAGCATAACAACTTCCGAAAAAAAATGAGCAAAAACTATTTAGCAATATCAAAATGTTCTTTTCTTGAAACAAAATGTTTATTGTATTTTAGTTTGTTTTAATAGATTCAAATACTAAAAATAAAAACAGACTAATACTTAATATAAAAAAAATAAACTACAAAGATGATTCATGTCGAATTAATGCCTTCTATGCGTTATATTAAAATATATTAGTATGTATTGTATACGAGTATAATATAGCCTCATTCGAGTTATACAGAAACAAACAACCATAAACATAGCGCTCAGTCCAAAATTATAACAAATAAACGGGTGGTGCAAGAGAAGAGTACACATGCAACATGCAACATCACATTAGAGTCAGTAGCACAATGAGTAAAACGCGTTCGTTGTATGTTTAATTAGGAAGGTAGAGAAATAAGGTAAGCACTTTTTACGACCCAAATATTGTACAAATTTACGACTCTGCAGAGTTTCAGCCGTTCTGCTTAATATTATTGTAAGGAAATAAAGTGTTTTATGAGTTAATTATCAAATGTGAGCTATTTATAATTTGTGCCTTATAATCTTCATAATGATAATGCATAGAAAAATTATTATAAAAGAAACGTATCGGATCAAATATGCAAGTCCGAGCAAAACCAAGACTATATAATCAAGACTAAGGTTAAGGCTCAAAATATTTAACCAAGGTAAAAATTGAATATTCAAGACCAATATAGTCCGGGTTGAAACTTTGTCTTGCTTTGCTCATCACTATGGTAAATATTGAAGGCAAAACTAAATGTTGGTATAGGTGTTCAAAGAATCATTCCATTTACGTATGCTTCCTCGCCGTGTGAGTTCAGCTTGAAGTCAGAGCCACTACATCTCTTAATTCAAAGCCGAAAATATTTACATTCCAGCATTGTTTTTAACTTTTCAGTCGTCATCGAATTTTCGACGGATAAACATCAGGATGGATTTTTATTTTATTATGATGTAGTAAATATCATGGTGTGTATGAAATTACCGTAATTTAAAAAAACATGAATCTAGAAATGAGGTCATTTTCTAGATTGAGTATCGATGAATAATTTTTCTCGTAAATCACTAAGGAATTATTTTAATTATGTTCTTCTTTGATTTAAAATAATGTTCAATATATCAAAGAATATAAAACTAGTATGAGAATTGATTGTAATAAACTGCAGCATATGATATCACTAATGCAAAATTTTATTTCATAATCATTATCGTTCATTAAAAATAAAAAAGACGGTATTTACGATCTGGAAATATGGTTAAATTCTAAAAATAAAATCAATTACAAAACTAATTTTAAATATTAAAAAAAAAATTGATCTCATAAAATTGTTATCCAAATGTTATGAAATTTGATATGCACAATCTTGACCTTCGCTTCCGTGCCAAGACTCTGAAACCCATACTTCAATTAAGAAAGCGGTTAATAATAAGAGCGAATACAATGTATGCTTCATCAGAAATTTTTTTTGTTAAAAGTATATCCTTTTTATTCTAATTGCCCATTAAATTTGAAACTATGATTTATTAAAATGGACAGATTTATTGATTGATACTGAATTAAAAATTTTTAAAACTATAGAGTAAATTTTATTTTCTCACTACGGCAAAACCAAAAGGGTTTTGGGTTTGATTTGTTGTATGTATGGATATCTTTGATATATACCGTATTCCCTCGTAACTACTAAATGGTTGAACCGGTTCTCAAAAATTTATTTGTCGTTAGATATGTATTTTGTTACGTGACTGTCACATATTAAAATTCTCTAAAATCAAATCTATGTTCTGAGCCAAAATGGATGTTTTCAAAAAATTTGTTTTTATCCCATATAATTCAAATGGAATATGACAAGGGAATAGGGGAGGAGTTTTAAATGTGGTTAAAAAAATAGACACCATATATATTTAAAAAAAACAAACAAACAAACAGAGTCACTTTATTCCTGTTTGGTACTTGGACTCGATGCATACTCCCCAATCATACTTGAAGTACGTATTGTATTGGGCTGTGTGAACCCAGGGAGCGTATGGCCAAGACCTTCTATAACGTAGGCTTCAAAGACTCTTGAGCCCACCGAAAATTGAAACTCGGGACAATGTGCAATAGGTCCGCCTGTTACCGCAGAACCTCTTTGCTCCCTAACTACTACTTATATGTTTAAATGCAATTCGGAATGAGAAATTATTAAAGAAAACATTTGCCCTTCATTCCCGGCTGATGGAAAACATCAAAGTTGATGGTATTATTTTTAATTAATGAAAACTAATAAAAAATTTTGGAGAATAATACATTTTTTATTGATTATTTCATTTTATGTACGTAATCATATTTTTTTATTTGCAATCTATTTATCTTGTTTTTAAACATCTTTTAATTTAATTATCAAAAAATTAACTGAACTGTAATAAATTCTTGATAATATTACAGTTAACTACCAGAAATAATTATTTAAGCAGAGAGACCTTTAAAAAATACAACCTATATAATAAGTCTGAAAAATATTATTAAACACATACATGGATGGTATGAACTAATTAATTATATTTTATATATGATAATTTTCTATTATGTTTTTTTTGCCTCCATATTTTTTGTCTCTTGAAAATAAATTCAAGTACCATCTATAACTGTCCGACATACAACATGTAGGACCACTCCTATACAATCCTTTATCACATACCCAAACATAGAATGGGTATTTTTTTTTACTACTATATTGTGAAGTGAAATTTATTTTTGTATTCAGGTCACTCGTTCTTATGCATATTTAATAAATTTTTATTTTAAACTTTGTTATGTTATGTTTTTTTTTTATGAAGATAATATCTCAACTTACCCTTGACATTATTTTTATGGGGTAAATGAAATTTTATAAAAAACAAAAGCGGATTGAAGTTTGAATGTCGGGGATTAATCATTAAAAGATTTGCGTCAAAATCGTGTTGAAAATATTAAACTTAATTAGATGATTTTGTTCAGAAAAATAAAATGTCATGCTTAAATTATTATTTAAGTAATATTAAAATATTTTTTGTATTCAGGTTACTCGATCTGAAGAATTAAAAGTAAATGTAAAATTCAATATGGGGCTTTTTTTATTTATCTTTTTGAAATATGTTAAGTCTAAAAAACGTCAAAAAGTGTATTTCAGGATAACTGTTATCGTATAGCTTTAACCATTTTCCGGCAAGTTGAAATAAATATCATGAGGTTATGTTAAGTTTAACTGCAAATAACCATTACTAATTTTTATTTTACGTAAATCATTGAACTATAATTCCATTGTACTAATGCTAACGCTATCACGCTCAGAATACTGCTTATGTTAGTGACCTTCTGATTAAAATTTTAAAATTCGAGTTTAAAACTATATAAAGAAGCAAAAATTATTTGAAGTACAGTTTAAAATTGGTGAATATATTTACTTGTGTCTTGATACGAATTTTTTTAGAGTTCGTGGAATTAACTTCGATGTTCATTTATTTTAACATATACAAAATTTACAAATATAAAATTTGTATAAGAAAATATCATATGAAATATTATTTTATTAAGCTGTCTAGACATTAAAAAAAAAATACAAAAATAAATATCTTTGACAAACTTATTTTAAAAATTATTAATTTTTTTACTTTTTTGTTGTTGTTGTTGTGCTGAATATATTTCGTTTATATTATGTAAATTTTTAATTCAATGTCTTGATGGCGGCTTCTGATGAACACACAAAAATTTTCGATTATTTTTTAATTCTATATTCTTTCAACGAACTTAAATCGATTTCACACCACACGTATAGCTCATTTTCTTTAAAAGTAAATCTATATATATATACCATGAAAAATTATTTTTTCTACAAAAAATTTAAAAAAATTTCTATCGTACAACACGACGCATGTAAACTGAAACTTGCTATTTTTGAACCTGTAAGCTGTGACCTGTTTCACTATAAACTACGATCATTTTAAAAAAATCAAGATTTTCAAGCAAGAGTTATACAAGTCAGGTTTGTATGACGTCAAAACGTTGAGCCATCAATTCGCAACTTATTTTACTTACGGTATTTACAAACACAATTATTTTACTACTATGGTGGAAGGGCAAGTAATCCTTCATTACATAGTATTTCTGCATATACTTCCAGCATTATTATATGCAGTTATTTTATAAACTTAAAATATTTCTGTTTAACGTTAGAATATTTAATATGGTGTGAGCGCAAGTAAATATAAGTGCTTAGTTTAACTGGATATACTTCATAATTTAATTGCTCTTCCACCATTTATATAAAGTTATTTACAAACTTGTAATGAATGATTTTAACAATTTATTGAATGTGATGGGAGCAAAATAAATGAAAAACACGTAATAATACTATGTATGCTAAATGGTTAAATTTCGTTTCCACCATTTTTGTACTCGATATAAATAATAGGTCAGAGTGTATTAATTTTTGTTTATAGTTATCTAATATAGACCGCATAAACTTTGTACATGTGTTCATAAAAACACCTAATAAGTCCATTTGCGACTATTCGTCTGCCCGTCATCACCATAACTCAAAAACAAAAGGATTAAGCTGAAATTTTGGTGACGTATTTTAAAAATAAAAAGAGAGTTTAAGTTCGTGAATGAGCAAAAACCGTCCATTGGGCTCAATGGATCAGTGATTAAAATTAAAACTATGAAAGATACAAGAAAAGTTCAAATAAAAAGAGTTTTTCACTGAATTATTTTGATTCATTTTTTCGTAAAAAGTTTTAGTTCTCCACAACTTTAGCTGAAATTTAGCTAATAAATACATATAGGTAATAACAATAAACATTATATACGTGTACGGATATAATTAAACATGTATGATTGGATATTTGTAGTATTTTATGAATGCTAATCCAAACAATGACAATCAATCATATGTCGAGTATCTAAACAATTCACTCTGTTAGTTGTAATCTTCACTTGTCATAAGTAGTTCTAAAGTACTACAAGCATTAAGAATTTTATTATCCATCATATTTACTACTTTTCATGGGAAAACATTTTCCGCTTGTTTATTGAACAATTTATTGAATTTATTAACAACAAAATAATCTTTGTTACTTTTTAATAAACTAAAACCAAGTTTTTATTCTCGTTTCCTAAGTTTGAAAAGTTTTTAGATGAATAATTCCATAAATCTACAACTTCAATTGAATCAAATAGTTATAGTATTGAATGCATAAATTGCGGTCCATATTATTCTATTTCATCGTAAAACATTAAAAATATATATAAAATTATTTTTCACAATAATACAAAAAATTGGTATAGGATGATTTATTCGTGAATAAAAACTTAACTAATCGAAATCTTTACAAAAAACACACACAAAAAAAAATGAATTGTACTTTATTTGAATGTTTCGAAAAGTTATAACAGAAGACAAGAATAAGGATATTAAATTATATATTAGACGGGAAGTTTAGAAAATTTATCATATCCTCTATCAACATAAATTTAAAACTACATCAGATTTCATATATTTTTGTTTGAGTATCGAATACTACTATTCTATTGGGTGGTTTACCCTATCGTTTTAAAAAACAAACCTTCAAATTCTTAAAACAAAAAATTTTGAATTAATCGATCATACAGGATCAATTGTAATAGTGAATCTTTCCAACCCTTTCATTCGGATTTCTACGAAAAATGGCATATTTCTGATTTGTTCTCAAAACAATTAAAATATTTTATTTAAAAATATATAATTTTTAATTTAAATAAGGAGGCATTATCCCTCAGTGACTATGAGAAAAAACTAAAACAAACCATTTTATTAATAATAACCATTAGTTTTATTCAAAAGAATGATTATTAACTTTCTTAAACAAATCTTCTTCAAAGATCGCTATATATCAGAATTTGGTCTTCACAATATCGGTTCTTTAACATAAATTGCTCATTGAGAAGTAAAAATATAATTAAAAGATGTTTCAGTATTGAAGTTAATTCTTTAAAGTGGCTTTTTTTCGAAGGATAAAAAAACTAAATTATTCTAAGATAATAAGTGGGATTTTTATTCAAGCTTTTTTACATTTGAAAGTTAAAAATTTTTCACGCAATTTGAAAAGTTTTCATTCCGAAATTTTGAAGATTCAGCCATTGGAAGTTGTCTCTTGTGGCCTCTGAAACAAAGCTCCCGTAGTAACAATTACTTATGATAGTAATTTTGGTAGAGGTATACACAGAAAATTATTGTTTTTGGATTAGTCTGCATCACGTATCACCTAGTAAAATTAGACAAGAAATTCCTCGTCCAAACAATAAACAATTCTGAGACGATGAATTGTGCAAAATTTCAAGTGTTAAATACTTTTTGAGGAATCATGTAAACGACTTCAAAAATATAGTGTTGAGAAAAATGGGATTAAATTGATACATATTTGGCAAGCTTTAATCGAATTAATTTGCGAAAATATTCTGGATACACTGTGCAATGTTTTCAAACACACGTAACCCCTTAAATAGGTTACTGGTTGTTTCGTATAACCAATGCAGTTCACAAAATTCTATTTATAAACATGCTGTCTGTAATTTGAAATCATGATAGTTTTTGGTTTAATCAGCATCACGTATCGCTTTGTAAAATTAGTTGAGATATAAAAAATTCTTCGTTCAAGCAACAGTTAATTCTGTATAGAAGAATTGTGCAAAATTTGAACAGTTTATTACTTTTTCAGAAATCATGTAAACCCACTTAAAAAATAAAGTACTAAGAAAACCGCAATTAAGGAGCTACGTCCTAGACAAGCCTTGTTTAATGTGTGGAACTCCATGGATCTTTTTCCAACATCGAATTAACTTAAGAAAAATTTTCTAGATATATTGTGCAATTTTTCAAACTCACGTAACTGGTTGCTTTGTGTTACTAATGCAAGTCACAAAATTCTATTTATAAAGATACTGTCTATAAATTGAATACTAAATTCAACATTGATTTCACTCAGATTCCATTTTATAAAGACATATCGAAAGTAAATAAAAATGGAATCTAGCATATTGAATATATTACAAAATAGAAAAATGTTGTTTATAAACAATATTTCCATAATACCAACTGCACAATAAATAAATAGAAAGAATGATCGTCATATTGAAAAATTTTTGTATGTCATTCATAATATTTTTCATCAACAAGTAAATAATCTATAGAAAGCGGATACATTTTTATGTAATAAAAATATTTTATGTATTGTAGTGAAGCAAATTTTTGAAGTTAAATTCGATAAATGTAAAATAGACTGTCAACGTGTTTGATTGAAATCGAATAGTTGTTTCGTATTATGGAATGACAATAATGAATTGCAACACGGTGTAAGCAAAAATAAAATAATACTTTTCAATCATATTCAACCATTATTTTTATACAAATGTAATAGAATACGTTTTGTACAGCTGGCGATGCTATATTTCGCATTTGAATTGGGTTAAATTAATACTCCACAATCCGATGGCTTTGTATCACCATCTCCTAATTTTGAAAATTCATTTTCAGTAAGAATACAAAAAAATAATGTATCCATCTTCCCTGGCAGCAAAGTAATGTCCTTGATTAGTGTACCTGCACTGTTCAATGTAGCTCCATATTATTGTTTCTTTTTTAATAATGTTTCAGGTACGAATTTGAGAAAGCAATGGAACGTAGATGTATTACTGAAAGGCATATTTTGGAACTTCAATTCGTTATTATATTGTGTTAATCTTCTTTTTTATTGTGTTAATCGTGAAGCTAGATAATCCTCAAAATTAATTATAATAAAAAAGAAACTAATTGAAGATTATTATTTGAAAAGAGTAGACATAGTTTGAGTGTCTTAAATCACTTCGTAAAGTTCTCTTATTTCTGAATTCTCACGGAACTGTGGAAAAAGATGCCTTGCTGAGGTTATATCTCCGGCTTCTTTCGGCTACTTAAAGAATTCTTAATTTTAACTTCTTAAAAAAGAAGTCATCACGCCGTCATAATTGAAACATCTTAATGAAGTCTTATTGAAGACTTCGTATTGAAGTCTTTTTGTGCTTGTGGATGTTTGTTGCATTATTACAGAACATTGGCTGAGTGGTAAAAATGCAGACCGCTAGGGTCTAGTAGTACACTTAAGTGCACACAACTGTTTAAGAAACAGTTCAAGCTGTTAGGATGAAAATATGACTCTTCTTCTCTGTCACTACCTAACTCTACCTAACGCAGTCTCGAGTCTAGAATCTGTCGACACAAAACTTATAATCTATGCGTATCTGACTTGGATAGCCATTACAACTGAACTAAGCCTTACTTACTATGATAAGCCAAATTTAAGAATTGTTAAAAATTTGTTTTGGACAATCTTACATGAAAGCTTAGTTATATTTTAATAAAGAAAAAAGTGACACTTCAATCTTAATTTTAGTATGGTAATTTAGACTGTACGGATTTTTTTCCAATACATCCCATTAATTATCTGAATTTAGAAATATCTCATTAATAAATTTGATCGATTGAATATTTTTTCAGTATTACAAGATCAAACCTGAAATTTCCTTTTCTAATTCATAATAACTCGTAATATTTCTCTAATATACCATAGCTTCTTGAATATTGTTCATATTCAGTACCATTCAGCAACGACATTAAAACACTGAAAATCTCATGATTTTTCAAATAAAATTCCTAGGGGTCTAAAAAGAATAAATTTGTTTTAAAATACAATTTATGAGTTTAAAGTATTGTCATATGACATTTGTTCGTTTAACATTCACATTTATGGTACCATGACGTGCAAATCATTTCTCTTCTAAAGTATTATAAAAAATATATTGCAACTCAAAATAAAATATATTTAAAAAGATATTAGTTGAACATTTTTAGTATATTATAAAGTTATAAAATTTTCAACATACTTTATATACATGTTTAAAGTATTTCAAATAAAATACAGTTCTTATATGTTTATCTACTGTACACAAAATAATATCAATTTAAATATTTCAAAAATATAATATAAACATGTTATTATCAATGATCGAAAACAGCTCACTCAATAATAAAATGAACGCAGTATATATTTATTGTAAAGTATAATTTAGTCACGAGTGATTTCCTTTTAATATTTGAACAATGATATGAAATTTTTTGGTAAGTACTAGTAAGTGTTTCTACTATCAAGTAAGCAGTCTGATTTCGTCATTAGAAAGTTTACAATTCGCCGAAATTGCTTTTTTAATACATATTTTGGAACAATGATACGAATAAGCTAACCAAAATAATTTTGTTCTTATCGTAAGAATTTTTGTAGGATATGTTACTCGTTGGTACTTTGTTCACGGTTAATCTTCTCATCACTCCTTTGTAGTCGAAATTCGTATTTATAAAGTACAACAAATTGTTTATTTAGGAAAATTGGGCCTAAAAATCGAAATTTATTTCTCATATTATGCCAAAACCTACAAATACATTAACCAAAATAAAATACCATATTATTCTAAAATATCCAAAGTTTTAAACTCTTAGTCAAAATATTTTTCAAAGTAATCTAATTTTTTATAGATTCATTTCGAAACCAAGAATTTCGTAGATTGAGTATTTTTTTCCCATTTAACGATTCAATCGCATGGTAACTAATACATGCAAGAAACTTCCGACGAAGAATGCTTGCATATTCCACCGCATTGTTCTTCAATATATAAAATGAATATAATATGAAACTATTGTAAAATAAATCTTCTCTCTGGTAAATAAAGTATTTTCAGTATTACATAAAATTTAATAATATATTAAGATATGAAACAAAATGGTAAAACATCACCAAACACATAATGCTATAGTTTTCTATTTATTACTTGAGATCGGATTATATGCACACAACACACAATAAAGCTTATTGAAATTTTATATTATAAACAACGAATGGTTTATAAAGGAGTAGTTTTACAATAATGGCAATTTTTTTACTCAATTACATAAAAAATCAAATAATAACCCAAGTAGAATTAAGACCAATTTTTCTGATATAAAGTCAATTAGCTTAGAAATTTAAAGTAGGGAAAACAAAATAGTAATAAGCTCCTAGTAGGCTTATTTTTTATAATAATTATTTTAGCTTACCACAAGCTCATGATTAGCTACGGTTACTTAATTATAAATTAGCATTAAAAAAAATAAAAATATAAAATTAAATTTAGTGCTGAATTTTTAAGGTATCATTTGATTCTTGTTACATCGTAGCTCATGACGAGCAAATATTTCATATTTGGAGATGATTTAGTACAATTATAGAATTTTGACTCACCATTGGCTCAGAACTGGCATAAAATAAATTTTTATTTTTATTATTTTAGTTGGATGATAGCTAATAGCGGACCATTATTGAATATTTAGATATGATTTTCTGCAATCATTTAATATTGACTCACCATACTGTACCGTACTTATTCATTGCTATATGTAACCCAATTACTTACTACATGAAAATAATTTTATAAAATTGTTATATAATAACTCATGGTGAGCTAATATATAATATTTGCAGATTATTTTATACAACTAGTATACTTTGACCTGGCGTTAAATAATTTTTTACAAATATCACTTTAGTCTAATGGTTGACGAATATTTAATACATGGACAAATTTTTGTATAATTTGAATAATTTGCCTGACTCTCACTTCAGAAACAACTTATATTTAATTTGTACGCAAAAATGTAGAACAAATCAAATGAACATTACAGTATAGTGCATTAGAGATTTTCTTTATTACATATGTCTCGTTTGTAGTTCGTATTCCTCTTAAAATTTACTTCAACAACTTGTTTGTAAGAAATATTTTTCATTAATGGTATTTTAAGTGTTTTATAATTAAATTTTTTATAAAACGTAAAATACTCCTAAAATAAATAATAATAAAATACATTAAAATTTTTCAAATATATAATGTTTTTTAGTAAATAATAATTTATTATAATTAATATGTCATTTCTGATTGAAAATCAATAATGAACATTTATTTATAATTCAATCTGAAAGTTATTACCATTATTCAAATCTTAAAATTATGTTTATAAAACATTTGAAAAGTTTTTAAGGCATAATTTATAATACAAATTGATAAGGATCAAAAACTTTTCTTAAAGAGAAATGAGAAAGGAGAGAATATTCATCAAATTTCTTAGTCAAAATGTTTATTTTGGTTTGTTAAATAAATAATATACTTCAACATTAACCTTGAAACAAAATTTATTAATTGTTCTGAAGAATTTCGATCTTATTCATTTCAATTAGTTTTTTTCCTCAAAAAAATTTAAAACAAATTTAAACTTGATGATGTTAGGGGGTACAAGTGATTGTACAGTTTCTGGGGGATACCAATCAACAGTTAATTGAAATGTACGTTTGAAGCAATTAAATTAAAAAAGACTTTACTATTAAGTTAATGTCAAAATAGATCTCTTCAACAGTAGAATATATATTTCAAAACAAAAATCAAAAAATGTCAAAAAAGATCTCTTCAAAATTATATACGCAAAATATAACTTGTATGGTAAGTTTTCTGTACCCCGAATTTGTAATAAATCTAATTAATTATTTTAAAACTTTCCAAGGAAAAAGGCTAATTGAATCGTTAACTGGCCAGGCGTTCGTTATAATAGTTTCGAACATAAGAGTTAAAAACTTAAATAATGCGACTTATTCTACATTTTCGCGAAAAATTTCGAGCTTTGAATGAAACAGAACTGAAAATATAGACTCTGTTGAGAAATAAATTACTTGAACTGTTCGTAGTCGAAAAATTTTTTTCCCCAACCTACTGGGTAAATTTGATCATTTTGTATCATTTTGAAACATATCAAAATGATGAATAATGCTCTGAAAAAAATTAAGACCTAATTTATCCTTTTAAAAAAACTAATACATGCTTTTTGACAATGAAATGAAAACTTGCGACTGAATTTTCCGATACAATCAGTTTTATTCTAGTATAAATCAAATGACTCCCTTTAATTAATTATATAATAGAACTACGTTTCAAACAATGATAATTAACCTTATCATGCTACCAGCAATTGATCTCTAAAAAAAATGAAACTAAATCTAAAATAACCTTTATTTGTTTTAATGTTATCAGAAATGATATTTTGTTATCATAGAAACATCATATAGAGAGCTATCAAATGTCGAATACAGAAATTACATAAACATCATATTATGTTCTATATAATTTAATACCTTCTTTATCCCAAAATATTTATTATATTGACATTTTAGTATTTTTAGGTAAATAAATATTCCCAAAATAATTTAGATAACATTTATATACAAACATACATAAATGTAGTACTATACACATTTTATTTATATGAATATATATGTATAGCAATGCTTGCTAAAATATCCTAGAACGATGACATTCAATGCACCAATAAACAAATAATAGCTTTTA
The DNA here is from genome assembly GCA_020423425.1 of Chrysopa pallens. Taxonomy (NCBI): domain Eukaryota; kingdom Metazoa; phylum Arthropoda; class Insecta; order Neuroptera; family Chrysopidae; genus Chrysopa; species Chrysopa pallens. The sequence continues at coordinate 137,911,836 of CM035591.1, forward strand.
TACGTACTAAAAATATTGAGTGACCTGATTAAAATGCAATTTTAAATAGTTTACGTGATTAAGAATTGTTATCAAGTCCTAAATATTGTAACAAATAATGTCTAACTTAACAAGATCTATTTTTATATATTCTACTAAAAAATAATTTTACTTCATAAAAATTTAACTTTTCTTCAAATTCAGCCAAAGCTGTACACCACTTATTTCCTTTGAATGATTACCCTGACCTATTATTTTGACTTGTTCTGTATAATGCATGCAAGGATAAAAAAGAATGAACAAAAAATTAAATTAAAGATTTCCACTAATCAAAATATATACTTATCGTCAGTTCTTGTTCATTTGTTTAGTACATAGTTTATAGATTTTCCATTGAAAAACAGTATAAATATCTCAAAAGTTTTCCCCTTTACATTAACAAAATCTTGATAAATTGGAAAAAATCAATATTAATTGGTCCCATCGAAAATTTAAAAGCTGAAGGAATAGTGTCTCGCCAACCAACATACAAAAAGTCGAGACTCCTCTACTCTCAACATTTTGAGCCATTCATCAGGCACAGACCTCCGGTTTCTCACATTCAGATCTGTCTGAATTGATTGTTTAATTACATTAGATATTAGGGAGTTTGCAGTTCACATTTTTGGCTTTTTACTTCTATTAGTTTGAACTTCTGGTAATTTAAACTATTTCTCTGGTCCTTTGAGAGTCAAATTCAAATTCTACTGTATAGTGAAATATATATCCAATTTGAAGAATTTTTCTGTTTTATTTTTTGAATTTATCGTTTGGCAACATTTACCCTTAAAAACTCACTCCCTTCCACTTCCCGACATCAGATAGCCCATACATTATTTTTGCTTTCATTTTTGTTATATTCTCTTCCATTTCTAATAAGTTTCATCCCACTATAATTTTTTATTGTTTCCAAAAATTATCGGCCCTGGTTTATCTGTAACGAGTATTCACTAGACGAATTCGAATGTCATATATACAGGGCATAAAAAATTGTCGATTTCAAGTAATCAACTTTTCCCCCGATAATTTTGTATCACTCAATTTTAACCAATAACCGAATGAGATAAAACACGAGTTAGTAAAGTTATATATCACATAGTAGCGACATTAATCACATTTATTACAACTAGTAAAGTATTATATGTAGAAAATTATTTGTATTCACAGTACGTTTTGTCCACTTGTCATTCTAACTATCCCTCTCTCTTTTGTTCTCTCTCTCTCTCATACGCATTCATTTCACACCATTTATATATCAACGATTTATAGTGTGTTAAAATAAAATTATAGATGAAATGCGATAAGCGATATTTAACGCTTATAGTCGTTGAATCATTGAACTAAAATGTTATAAAGGTGTAATTTATGTCAATTGTAAATGTTCAGTTAATAAACATTCTTATTTTGTTTCTAGAATCCATCTTTTGTATCAAGAACAATTATAGTGGAGAACACGTTCTTAATTATGTTGTCAGCATTGTTCTCTATTTTTTTTCCATTTGTAGTTTTTTGTATTTTTAAGTATTGTAATCGCTTTCAGTGAAAATATCCATTTTGAAGTATACTCCAGTGAAATAAACTTCACTCGATAGACTACAGCTATAAAATTTGATATATTCTTCATATAAATGTTGATTGAAAGAATTGCCATTCCAGAATCCCCAGAATATTACGAGATATCATAGTTAAAATTATTCGCCACTCGTAAATTAACTTCATTTTAACCTGTTAATAATTTATACTTACTGGGGAAATTAGCTAGTATTGGTAAGGTAAAAAATTACCTAACGATGTATTCAGAATGCCAAGTTTTAATGAACTTTAACGACTTCTTGTAAAGCTAAACATAAGATCACGATTTAAAATAAGTAATAAGTTTAAAACATTAAAATAAGTTTAAAAATATATGTTATATAGAGCAATTTTCGAAAAACTTGCTTTTTCATGACTTCAGAATATTTATAAATGGAAAGGCCCCGTTATTACATCTCAAATATTAATTTATATAAAATTTGATTACATCTCTTCATCTGACATAGAATTAATTATTACTTTTACTATTTTCATCTGATGTAATCAAGAAACAATATAAATAATTTTCTTCATTTTCAAATACCAAAAATAAATATAATTTTGTTGATTAGATATCAAATCAAACACCCCAACACAATTATATAGATAAAACCATAAAATGATGTTGATATTTTAAGCTTTAATATTGTCAAAACTATACACTATTAACTCTTAACAACCTATTTCACTCCCGTCCCTCAACCTCCATATCTTCATATTACCCCAACTCATACCATTTGGAGTAAAAACCAATGATTTTAACTTTAATAGTTAGTTGTTATATCTAACAAAACCCAACTATGTGTTATTTCTGTAGATATATGAAAACTATATAAATTTTACCAATTCACAATTACAATAATAATACACACATAGACATATACTCATACAGACCGTCCGTCCATACCCCTAAATAAATTACAGTGAGAACCGTTTAGGCGAATTATCCTAGAATGTGTATTGTACAAAAAGTTGAAGAATAGGCCAATTTTAGGCAAAATATTCAAGAATCTGTATTCTTTAAAAAGTGAGACCTTTTTGAAGAATAAAAGTTAGTGAAGCTTTTTTGACTTAACCAGACAATTTAGCATTTAATTTTTATGTATACGATTATCTATTTACGTTTTTTTTTTTTTTGCTATAACTTTCCAACGCGTTGTTAGATTTTGATGATTTTTCTATTGCATTTCCGTCTAAAAAAAGACTTTATAAAACTATCAAGTTTTTTTGTAAGATAGCATAACGTGGTTTTTGGCAGTGAAAGTGAAATGGCATGCTCCGGGAAAATTGTATGTTATTTAATCTCCTCTTCTTTTAAGCAAACAAGGCAGGTATCATTTTTATTTTGGAGTTCTACTCTCAGAGCTACTAGTTAAAATTCATAAATAGGGTGCAATGCAGAATTTATGCATCTTAAACTTGAAAGTTTGTTAAAAATGTTAACAATTTCTTTATTCTTGTTGTGTTTTGGGTAGTTTTGAGCATAAAAAATACAAAAAATTATTCCATTTAACGACTGGATGGTAAATTTTCAAGATATAATCTATCTACGAGACTTCGAGCTACGAATCTTATTTTAAGCGATTGTCAGAAACTACTTAACCGATTGTGAAATGCATATAATCTTTTTATTTTGGGGCTAAAATAATCTTATAAAACCCATTTTTATTACATTCTTGAAGAAAATAAATTAATTTTTCTCGATTTTTTTTTAATAAATAATATGTAAAATATAAAGATATAACGCCTTGTTTCGGAAATATCACGTAAGCTACATGATCATTCGAAAATCTATTTAAAATATTGTGGCTATTTCAAACTATACCTTGAAATCTAACCATCCATTGAAAAATGGAATTCGTTTTTGGATTAAAAATTATCTTAAAAGACCAAATGAGAGGCTTAAAGGCTTTTGTGAAATTTGTGCACATCACTAAAATTATATCTAATAGAGTTCCAAAAAGACCTCACTTCTTTAAGTGCTTATATTTCTGACATATTACAGAACTCAAGAAAAAGACTTCTTAAAATGCTCCTATTTATGAGTTCTTACATAGTTCTGACTTCCTTCCAAATCAGACGCAAATCTTCTTAAAGATTACACAATCCTGACTTCTTGCTAAGATCATCACAATTTGAGATCTTAATCAATTTCATTTCTTTTTGAAGTCTTTCTGGTTTGGCTATTTGCTAAGGATCGTAATGAAAATCAACTATTAAATAATTTTCACTGTACGATATAAATGTAGTTCGTACAACCACAATCTATCTATTTCACTTCAATTATTCATAACGATTTTAGAATCTCATTCTCTTCCAACACACCACCATTCAGTATCAAACATTAAAATTGTAAACCATTTTCGATCCATCGTACCGACACCATTCCATATCGTATCAAAGCCCACTATGAAACCAACTAATAGTAACGAATCCATACATCATGTAAAACGTTAAACGTTCAACTGTTGTTTATCAGTATCAGCATAAGATTTATAATATAGAGAAATCTCAAGCCAACCAACCAACCTAGCTCATAACTGCTCCATGTTAAAACTCTTTAAGAACCATTTACAATGTATTAAAATATAACTTTATAGATTTGTATGTGTCTGATATGGATAAATAAATTACTAAGTACATGATTATTGTATTTAATAATAAAACGTTCAATATATGATGCCTTTTCATATCTTTTATCGCAACTAAGTTTTCGAAAACTTTTCAGTTAAGTAATTTTATTAAATGAGAGAATATCTTTGTAATAGAATTTGTTGTCTCTCGATTCTGAACGTGCTAATTAGAAATATATCGTATTGCAAATATAAGCGATTTAATTTTAACTACGTCTATTAATATTCTCAACATATTAATTTTAGTCTAAAATTTATAACGTTATCTAATATTGACCGCACAATTTTAGTAGAGGTTTTCATTCATTAAAACACTTAATTAGTCCATTTCCGTCCGCCCGTCATTATGATAACTGAAAAAGATATAGCGAGCTTCGTGGCCTGTCCAAAACGTAAAATGTGAGTTAAAATTTGGGAATAAGCAAAATCGGTCCAATATATGCTTGACCCAACTTTTAAACTATAAAAGATAGAAGAAAAGTTCAAATACAAAATTTTGCTTGAAAAGCAAAAAAGTTTGCTTGAATCATATTTGCGTAAAAATTTTGAGTTATCCACAATTTTATCTCAAATTTAGCTAAAAAACACTTATACATGTATACATATATAACTGTATAGATTGGATAATTATAGTATGCAGTGTTTCTTATTAAAAATAGTCCAAATAATGATATTCAATCATATTCCTAGTATCAAAACAATTAAAGAAAGTTGTAGGTAATAAAAAGATCTACAACTTTTGTATTGACACTTCCTTCACATAAACTCAGATAATTTTTTCGATTGAAAATTAGGGTGCTTTTTTCGATTTTTATTCAAAATAAGATGAAAAAATAAATATTTTAAATCAAAACAATTACAGTGTATTTGGTACATAAAAAGGTAAGTTTTCATCAAATTTCGGAATTAAAAAACCAAAAACTTGGTTATTTCAATTTTTCACATAAATTTTGAGGTTATTTAAAAAAAGTGTTAATAAAAATGTTGTAAATGTTTTTTTTACCTACAACCTTGCTGTTTAACATTTTTTCATAGGACTTGTAGTTTTGCCCGAAATTCACATAAACCGAATTTTACCCTTAAAAACTCACCTCCTCCTACTTCCCGAACTCAGATCGCCCATAATTTATTTTTCCTTTAATTTTTATCATATTATCTTGCATTTCTAATTGGTTTCATCCTACTATAATTTTTTTTTATTTTCAAAAATTATCTACCCTGGTAAATAACTGTTATAAAAACAAGGAATATTAAAGGGCGAAAATCCCAAAATAGTCATTTTTCATTGCTTGTGTTAAAACATTCGATAAATCGTTATTTCAATATTTTATATAAAAATTTGTTACAATTTTCAATCGTGTTTAGTGTTTTGTTATCACAAATTAACAATAAATTTTAAACAGCGGTAGGAGTTTTTGATAATTTATTCATGTAAAAAATCATTATACGTGAATAAATTGTATTTTATTCACGAATAATAATAAAACCAAAAAATATTCAGTTACAGATTAATTAATCATTGGGGAAAATTAATAAAATTCGTTTTGTCTTGGGAGTCATTATTTTCTTCTACATAAAGTGTTTAACACCGCATGTAATAAACTGGAGATAACGATTTATAAACTGGAGAAGAAAACAGTGAAAATTAAAAAAACAAACTAAGAGTATTGATTAATAAAATTGAACTTATATCTGTTTCATTTAGCAAGTTACAAAAATGGATTTTCTGAAAACAATCAATTCAAAGCTACAATTATACTTTTTAAAAGCTATCCTTATCTTAATTTTTAGCTTATAAAAGTTTTTTAAAGAAAGACAGTATTCTCCCCATAAACTATAAAAAGGCCATTGAATCCTATTTATATATTATATACTTTTAATTTTGCATAAAGTTTAGCACAAAAAAGCACGTTAGAAGTTATACTTCTTCGGCTCAAATCACAAATGAACGTATGTACGCATTCAAACAAATATGATCTGAATCAAAAAATTAACAACATCAAAATCATACTTTTTATAGTATTTTTTATTTTTTTTCATTTCCCCTAAAACATCACTAATTTAAAAGCCATAAATTCTGAATTAAAAATACGAATCATCAAAATGAGTATATAATAAATAATTATTTTAATAATTGTTGTGAACTTTAATTTGTGGAAATTCATATTAAATAGTTTTTGGAAAAATTAAAAATTTATAAAAATATATTTAGTTCAAAATTTTGTATGTATTCATTTGAATTTGCAACTCATATAGAAGTGGAGTAGAAAAATTTTTTATATAATTAGTTTTTATAAATTTTATTTTTCCAAAAAAACTCTATAAAATAATTATTATCTAACATGTAACAAACTACAAATAACTGTAATTTAATCAAATTAAAACAAAAATAAAATAATGTAATTAAAAAAAAAAAAGGTATTTACATCGTAATTATTATTCAAACTACTGAAAATAACGGCGATAACGGAAAATTATACCAACGAAAATAAATACGGCAAGCAAATACAACAAATAAATATATAAAATCTCAAATCTGAAATGACCAACTGGGAGTCGGTAACACATATTTATAACTTTATAACATTATAATTCCGACTACCTGGAGAAACCTGAAATTCACGATTTTTTGAAGAATTGAAAACCGTTCAAGTAGGACTTTACAAAGCTTTATTTCAACTTCCAAAATACATGCCAATACACATATGAAGAATTGAAATTGGAATAACTAAGCTAAATACTGCAATTCTATGCATGTGTCTCAAGTGGGTTAACATATATCTTTAACTTGATTAAACGACGCCTTCCAAAACTTTACCTTGAAAGTGTAATCCGGCAAAACTGCAAGTCATATGGAAAAAAAACTTAATTGCAAAGTTGTCGGTAATAAAAATATCTACAACTTTTGTAATATTTTACTAAAAAATTTTTTTTACGAAATTTGATGAAAACTTACCTTCTCATGTGCCAGATACACTGTTTCCAAAAGCACTATGTGAAAAAAGTGTAAATTGAAATTTTTCCAAAGAAGTTTTTCTGAAAATTGAGATAAATCGTGTTTTACGGTTAACAATTCACCCCCTTCCATCATTTTTCCTTTCATTTTTTCTATAATCTATTCCGTTTCCAATAGGCTTCATCCTACTCTAATTTTTTTTTTCATTCCTTTTTACCATTTTTAAGGGTTTTTATCCTGGTGTAAACTGTTATCAACGAGTTACAATTTTGGACTATATCATTCAATACAAATGTTCAATAAATTCAAACCTGAATATTTAACAAGATATAAACTAAGATTTTATTCTCCATTCAAAAATTTCTTATTCCCTTGTCTTGAAAGTAAAAAGTTTCAACAGAATAAAAAAAGGATTCTCTTAAAAGTTCAAAAAAAAAAAAACAACATACAATTTTTTATTACATCTAAATAATAAATTGACATAGACGATACCGAGCAATGGATATATTTCACATGACATGGCTTTATTATTGAAAGAAACATAGCAACAACAACCCCAAAAAAATTTAATGAACTTTGAAAACTCATCAGAAAGTTTTCAGACTGAATTAATACGAAAGAAACAGGCACATGACCACATCTGGTCGTATGTGTATTTATTGTATCTTTTTAGGTCAAACTGTTTTTATGTGTACACATATGACGTGAACAGGAAGTGACAAAAAAGTTATTTACTCTCTGTTTATTAGCATTGTTTATATATTTATTATATAAATAAAAGTTTACACCGGAAAATAATAAGTTTTTTATTGTTGTTATTTTTTATTTATTTCTGTGTTTGCCATTTCACAAAATTATGGGCAACTTTATGATAAGGCAAGGTCATTTGTTAATTGGTTTCATATCACGAAAATAGTTGAAGGTTACATCAACAAACAATCTTATGTACATCTTGTCCAACGAATTATTTTCCATATGACAAAAAAGGGAAGTGAATATTCAAATACATTTATATAAAATATACACATATATACAACAAAAAATTTGCATTCGGGGTGCAGAATATTAAAATGATGTGTGTATTTATGATTTTTGAGTCATTTGATATATCATCGTCCGGAATCCCATTTTATACTTCTAAGGTTATGACAAGTGCGTGAAATTTTTTAAATTTATTTATCTTTTCTCACTAGTAGTATGTCGAACTGCCAACTGTGAATACCGTAGCACTAAGTATCGGGTATCAAATCACGATACACTTAATACTGGGTGTTACGTACCTAATCCCGAGTACCACACCTAGTACCGGATAACCTTGGTATAATCTACTACAAATTTTGCATGCAATCGATGTAATATCGTTTGATAAATTAGGAAAATTGTCATTAAATTGCCACAGCAACGCTGCAGGATAGTAATAAAAACAAACAAAAAAATAAAAACTGTGCTTAAAATAACAACGCATCACAATTTGTACTGTGAGGTACCACTCAGCTGCGTACTCATACATACGTCAACACGCAAAGAATCATTTATTATCCTGTGTATACCTTTCCCACTCTGCGTGATAAGCAACTTAATGTAGATAGACCGAGCCTAAATGAATAAATTTTTAAAAAAATATTAAATGTCATAATCGAAGTATCAAAAATAATTTCTAGTACACAATATTGGGATTTCCAAGCCGAAAGAAGATAATTCTATGAGGACTAAAAGTATTTGAAATATTATATTAAACTGACCTTGTTTGGCTCTAACCAATTTTTTAAACGAACTGAACAAATTCATTTCCAAAAAAAAATAAAATAAAATCATTAATCAGTCAAAACAGTGATATTTTTTGGAGGATTTGAAACTGTATTTTTCCAAATTATCCACTTTGTGGCCATAATTGTTTATTTTCATACAAATGTTTTATTATAACTTTTCGTTATAATATGAAAATTATACAGTGATAGTATGTTACATATATGAGGGCAAGACATTGACTTTGTTATTCATATTCAATAATAAAATGAAAGAAAAAACAAATTCTGCTGATTTAACAATTTTTATTATGAATTGGAATTTATTTATTTATCTATGGTGGTCAGCTTTTCAAATTATTACAAATTGAATTTTTTTTCTATTCACGTACAAACTTTTATCCATGAATTTATTTTGTCGAGCAAAAAATTATGTATAAGCAAATCGTATAAAATAAGCATTTACAGCCATGTGGAAGTGAAAATTTTTTTGGAATTGAAAAAGAAGATAGTTTTTGCAACAAAGTAATTTACATGAATATATCTTTTTTCTTCGTTCAAACACGAGATTTTTACATGTACTAACGAAATATTTTTGATTTTTTAATTTTAAATGAACCAATAATGAGTTATGCTGTCCACGGCGAGAGCAGTTTTTGAGCCGCCCAGGGACATGAGGTATCAACGGCTGAATTTTCACAACTTTTTTATAAAAATTTCACAAAACACTGTATATATATATATATATATATATATATATATATATATATATATATATATATATATATATATATATATATATATATATATATATATATATATAATATATATATCCTTGATATGCCGCATTACATAAATACAATATATGAGTGTATATATTTAAAAAAAAAATTATTATATAATATATATATTATATTATATTGCATTAACAACTCTTTCATATTATTTTTGTAATATATTATGTCTTACTATTGTATTGTCAAACGTTTTGCATTAGAATACCAAATTTCAGCTGAATCGAAGACAGCAAATTGAGTCAAATTTTATCGTAAGATTATATCACATGAGTACTAACAGTTAAAACCAAATAAAAGATTTCCATAAAAATATTCAAACAAAACTGCCAATATAAGTTTTTCTTGATCCATAAATAAAATTTTTTAAATTCAGTATTTCAAAAATAGATTATCAGGATAATTTTTGATTCAAACACCCAACTTAAAATTTCAATAACGAATCAAACAAAAAAACTGCATAACAAAATTGCAGTGTGTAATAAGACAAAAAAAAAATGTATTACTCTACTACAGTATTGATTCTGTCAATATAAAATGACTGAGGTAAATTTTCAATGAGTTTGACTACACAATTATCATCAATTTCAATTTTTGGATACATCGTAAACATAAATTTGCAACTTTTTTAATTTATTAATTTTGATTGTTTGAATATTATATTAAAAAAGTTTTATCAAATCATTTTCAATATTTATTAAACAATAATTTTTTATTTTAAAACAATATAACAGACGAAGTATAATTTTAAATACATTCAATAACAAAAATAATGAATAATGTTTTACACTTAAAATTGTTATACCTAATTCAATTTTAAATTGAATATACAAATATTGAAACGTATATATATATATTATATAAATTTAAAATATATCAAATTGAATACAATATCTATAAATCGAAAATTTGATTTTCAACAAAAATTCAAATTGTATTAAAAAATATTTTTATAGCAAGGCAGCAGTGAACATACCCACTGTACTGACTAATGGTGTATTTTATAGTATGTAGGGGAAAATAATAAAATTAAATTGTGGGATTTTTTTAAATTTATGTTTGTGATATTTTAACTAGAGCTTTCTGTTTTAGAAAAATAGCGGTCACATTATTTAGTTCTTTTTTCAAATCTCTGGATATTTCGATCCTAATGAAGAGGCCAAAAAAAGAAAAGTATTAAATATAAAATAAATATTATAGACAAATGAAAATTTCATCATTTTATTAAAATAAAAAATTTACAATTCGTTACAAAACTGTTTTCTTAAATTTAAATTAAACAAACAAGTGAAGATAAGAACTAAGATAGGTAATTGCTTAGATAATCTACATATGATTTCATTGTTTGGATTATTTTTAATTGAATAAAATACTAAAAATATCCAGTCTATACAGTTATATATGTATACATGTATAAAATAATATTGTTATTACCTATATGTGTTTATTAGCTAAATTTGAGCTAAAATTGTGGAGAACTTAAACACTTTACAAAAAAATGTGTCTTGCAAAAGTTGGTTTGTTTTAAAAATATTATCATTTTTTGTATTTGAACTTTTCTTGTATCTTTTATAGTGTAAAAGATGGGTTAAGGATCCATTTTACTCATGACTAATTTTTCTCATTCACGAATATGCTTAGAATATGTCTAAAATAAAATTTTGTTGTGCTGTCAATATGATGTAGCGTTAAATACTTTATACTAAAATTAATATACCCATATTATGTATGTCGAGTATAACAATGGAAATTTTTTAATTTTCCTGAAACATTCCTGGAAACTCTTGTTATTTATTGTGGGGTACCATAAAAAGGGGTACACTTATTAATTGTACCTCACCTTACCCTACATATATGTTTATGTCTGTTCTGTCGATGTGTTGGATAATCAAAATATTAAATCTTGGCAATATTTCAAATGAGAATAATAATAATACAAAATATGAAAAATATTATTTTATATAACAACATTCATAGAATAGATAGAGGAATTGGTAGTCAGATTGTGGATTGGTTTGGATAGTACGAATAGAGTTGCATGTATCCATCTATTTGCTGATGTAAATGTTGCACATTATTATGATGAATGAATGTCGAAATTCGAAGAATGATTCCACCGTTTGAGTGTATGTTTGTAGCTCCTATCTGATGTATATATAAGTCACAAACACCAAAAATTGCCTCAATCATCTATAACGCTCATTGAGCGAAATAAATTGTCATAATAAATCGTATTTGGGAAATTTTCATGATTTTAACTAGAAAACAAGTGAAGGTAGCAACTAACAGACCTACTTGTTTAGATACCCAACAAATGATCCATTCTATACAGTTATATATGTATACATCCATAATTAAATATGTACTATTATTACCTATATGTGTTTATTATCAAAATTTGAGCTTATATTTTGGAGAACTCAAATAGTTTACGAAAAAAAATGTTTCGAACAAAAGTTATTTGATTCAAAGAAATAACCATGTTTTGTATTTTTTGGAACCGATTGCCGTTATCTAAGGCAATCTTATTTTGTACAGAGGTCAACACATGATAGCACATGGTAGGGGGTAACTGAAGAGTCAATGTTGGACTATTTTCTTACACTTATGAAGACCTTTCTTGTGATATAATTTTCGATCATTTATCATATAATAAAGAGTGCTCTAGAATTCGACAATTAGTAACTAGGCCTAGCGCATTTCGTAAACAGCGCGACGTGTCATGTAACAGTACGATTTTTTGTAATATACACAAATGACTGAATCAGCGCAAATTATCGACACGAAGCTACACAGTACGTCCGGTGAGACGTGACAAATGCGTGACATAGTGCCCTAGACACAGTTTGTTGCGCCACGCGTCACACATTTCACAGTCTACTAATAAAAAACCACTCAACAAAACCAAAACACAAAATAAACAAAAACACGTGTGTCCCCTGAGCGAGAAAATTGAGAGGCAATATGCGTTCCCCAACAAGACGCGTGTGTCGCGATCGTATCATGTCAGTCTTGTCATGTCGTATTGTGCTGTGTAATATGTGCCAAGCCTTACATGCATTTGAGCAGAATTGGACATTTTTATAGGACTCGATATTTAGGTGTTTATAGTAATAATACGTACACACAAAAAATTGTTCACGTATCTAATTCACAGGACTTTCATATGGCCGGCTTTCGGTATTATATTCCATAAATGTATATTTATTTATTTATATTTATTTCATTCATATTCATATATATATATATATATATATATATATATATATAAATATATATATATATATAATATATATATATATATATATATATATATATATATATATATATTTCGAATAATATATTATTTTTGTGGTAAAATTTGTTGAATATACATCATCATATATAAAGTAAGCCAAACCTCGATTCCATATATACTTACACTTCGAAGAATGTGTATTAATATGTGGTGAGGTTATTTTTCCTGTCGTTTTTCAAAAACAAAAAATTTGTTCAAATGGTTTTTTAATTAAAAAATATATGATTTTTTTTTTTGTACACTTACGTAATTAAAATGGAAATATTTTTCGATAGATAAGAGAACTTTTTATGTGTGGTATAATTTTTTTTTATTTTGTTATAATCTCATAAAATACATCATTTTTTATATAGTATTTTACAGCATTTTTTAAAAATATACAAATTTTTGTTATTTATTTCAATAATCATATTCTTCTTAGATTACAATGCACAAGCAAATCCATTGTGATTTTATTGTGAAAAAGAAAAATAAAGTATACTGTTTTGTTTGGTTCACAATCAAATTTAACCAAAATTCTGATATAGACATCGTAATACTTCCGTAAACGCTTTAAAATAAGTAATATTATTTATTGATGCATTTGGCGGGGTTTTTTTTAAAATATCAATCAACATTAATTATGTAGATTTCAAAAATAACAATCGATATCGATTGGATGCGTAATTTTGAAAGATTTCACATGAAATATATAGCTTAAATTTCAAACATTTTCTCGAAAACGAACCAATCGGAAAATCAATGCAATTTTTTAATTTCTTAGTTTTCAATTCCTTTATAATTTTTGGATATTTAAAAGATTTTAAACAGTGCTCACAGAATCCCAAAAATTATATAATGCAGTTTGGATTTATTTTATTCACAATACAGCTGAAGGGGCTTTCAAAATTAAAACTTAATTAAGAAAACTTATTTAAGAAGCACACAATCCCATATAGCAATATGAATTCTGGAAGAAATCCTTAAGAATTCATATTTATGATTTTGACGTCAGAATTATCTTTAAAAATAACCCTTTTACGCCTTAAGACTTCATAAATAAGAATGCTTAAATATTTAGTTTTTATAATTGATAGAATAAATTTTATTTCTTAGAAAATTTAAAGAATTCACAATTCTGATTGCTTGCAAATTCAGAAAAATGAATACTTAAAGATTTCATAACTAATGACTTCTAAAAAACGTAGTCATAATGACATCATCATTAACACATCTGAAAAAATTATTTATAAAACTTCTTTATGAAGTCTTTCTGATTTGGTTACTTACAGGAATGAGTCAGCAAAAACAGATTTGACCATTTTTTCCATTGAACCAGACACAACATCTACGCTAAACTGCTATACAATGCTTCAAGCAGGAAATTTATGTTTCTCTGATTCTTTTTCCTGCATGTTAATCAAGTTACAAAGTTTTTATTTTCATAGAATTTTTTAACTGTGTTTTATTTTGTAATATTTGTCTTGTCACGGCACTAGTGGGCTAAATTTCTCTTGTCCACATAAAAATCAATTCTTGCCCCGCTACTACTCTTACATAAAATAAAATTATAGAAAATTCACTATGAGAGTGCCGCACGTCAGATGTAAGCCACTATGTAAATAGGATGAAAGTATTTCTATAAAAAAGACATGCATTGTAAAATTTACAAACAAAAATAAGCCGTAACTAGCGTAAAATCATTTCCATCACTATAATAAACAGTAACTACAAATGTGTAGCTATTCTTTTTTTAAATATGTTTTTAAATTTATTCTCTATCAAGTATAGGTAAACAGCAAATCAATCATTTTTAAATTCAATTTGTTTGAAAGTTTTTGGTATAATCTAAATCAAACAAGCTCGTACCATTTTTATTCCACATAAAATTTGATATAAATTTAAAGAACTGATTGATACAAATTTGCCAAGATTAGTTTACAAACAAATAAAATATTAATAATTGGTAAACAATTTGTATTTAAAAAATCACGTCAGAATTTTTAGAAAAATTGAATCTGATAAGTAATTAAATTAAAAATGTACAATAAATATCAATATTCAGTTCAATAAAACATACTTAGTTTATTAATATTGTATATCATTCGTACAAAATTAATTTTTATGACCAAATATTACCTAGTTTAATCATATACTTAGTTTGAAATGAAATGAAAATTATGGTTGCTCTATTTACGTCCTTGGTCATTTCTCATCGATTGAAAAAAGTACATTTTCATAGCTTGAAACGAAAAATAGTTGATATTTTTAGAGATACGTTATTCCTATTAGAGGACCACCGCTGGGGCGACAAAATAAAAAATTGCAGTTAATCATTTTTCGCTGATAATTCCACTTTGATGACAAAAAGGCAAATACAAGCTTGTATGAAAAAATTTAGATTTTATATCTAGAAAACGTCATCAAACTTTTAGCTCGCTATCTTTTTTAAGTTATCTTGATTACAGGCGGATGGACGGACAGCCCAACGGAAATAAACTAAATATGTGATTCTATGAGTACATCTATACCAACATTTTAAAGCGAGCATTACAAACTTTAGACTAAAACTAATATACAATCCTATTATATATGCCAAAGTATATTAATAAGGATGAGTGCATAATAATTATAAAGCCATATAAAACAAATCAAAATTATAAATATATAATATCGATTTAACACCTAATATTATATAATCATAATAATAATTTTAATAGTTATGTACTTAATAATTTATACATATTTTAGTATATTTTATAAACGAATAATAAAATATGAAATATGTAAACCACACGATGACTAGCCATTTATTACAAAATTATTAGTAATTGGTAGTAGTTTATGTACCACTATATTGGTATATGTACAACGTATACTGTACAATGTATTACATTGAGTATTATTTAACCACATGAAATCATAAAATATAATTTTATAATTAATTATTTAAACTATAATTAATATGAATGGAATACATTTGAAAACTTTATTTTATTTTGTTTTTCATCAATAATTAAAAATTGTTACACATTTATGGAGTGTTACGAATAGTTTGTATGAATTAAACAAAGGAAAGAATTTCACTTTTGGGATGTCAATCTGAAAAACTAGTCAGATTTTATGATTTAAAACTTTGTAGCAGCTTAAGAGGTTGTATACAGTTAGAAGGCCGTAAAAAAGCGAATTTTCCAGAATTATTCCTGAGAAAACTTTTAAAGTTATTGATCTTAAAATTTTTACACATATTATGGTATCTTTTAACTGTATTTTAGTATTAGTAAAAATATTTATTTGGAAAGGAGCTACAGCTGATCTCCGGGAGCTCCTCTCAAAAAAGACGTTTTGCAGTGACCACTATAACTCTGACCTGGATCCTCTGAAATTAAAAAACCAAATATATTTCGTTAAAGTAATGTTAATACTAGTAATTAATCGAAAGGATAAGCAAAATAAATTTGACAATTTGAAATGTAATTTGGAAACGACAATCTAAAAATTTCTAATATTTTCTTGAAGCAAATCACATTTTTAGTTCTACCTTATCGTCAAAAAAAAAATTACTAAATTTTCGAAATTTAAAATGTTCTAGAAACAACATGACAAACTTCCACAAATTTGGGTAGCAATAAACGTTAAATTCGGACTGTGGTCTATAAAACAAAGTAACATTGTTAATATTTACTAAATTATTTAAACAATATTTAACTCATATTTAAATTGTAATAAATAATTAATGTTGATTATTATTATTATTAATGTAATTACATTACAATTTTATAACCTAGTTTAAATAATTATTTTTTGTTTACCATGTTTTTTTTTCTGGGATTTAAAACAAATAATATTTGTGTTGTTTGAATATTTGTTATAAAACATAATATTATATTGATTACTATTGGTATTTGTTGATAACCAATTATTTGAATTGGTATTTGCAATGTATTTTTATTATGTAATAAAATTTGTGTAATTTTTGTATACTGAATTGGAAACAAATATGCAAATCTATAATAGAGAACTCAAATACTATATTTATTTAATTTATTTTAAAGAATAATTTTGGACAAACCCTAGATGCAAAAAATTATTATATGTCTACAGATCACAGATGATAGATTCCTCAAAAAAAAAAAAATTCTGTCAAAAGTTATAGGGGTATTTGCTTGAAAAAATTGTCAAATTTCTCCACAAACACTGCTATATCCTTTAAAAATGCTCATTAATCCAACCTCAAGAGATAATTTCTTGAGTAAAATTTTCAATGAATTCTTAATATTGGGAAAATTTTCTTAAATGCACTCCCTATAAAATCACTGTATTTTTAATTTTTCCAATATTAATGCTAATTTTACAGAAATAAGTCGAGTGTCAAAAACAATTTTAGGTGGAGTTAAGAAGCATTTTCAAACGTTAAAGTAGTTGTAATTGAAAAATTTGTTAATTTTTCAAGCAAAATACATAAGTTTTGAACGGGACAAAAAATTGTTACCAACTTTTTTTGGAAGACTTGGACAAAATTTTTATATTTTGTATCTTGGGTTTGTCCAAATTCGCCATAAAGTTAAATGTAGGTAAGTTATAAAGATAATTTAAAGAAAAATTGTTATAACAATTCAGTTTCCGGGTAATTTTTATATTCGACAAACATTATATGTCAGAGTATCTTTATTTTAGTCTAAAGTTTGTAACGCTGCTCATATTGACTGCACAAACAAAATATTGGAATAGATATTCATAGAAACACGTAATTAGTCCATGTCCATCATCACGGTAACTCAAAAACAAAAAAAGATGGTGAACTGAAATTTTGGTGACGTATTCTAAACAGTAAAAGTCCGTGAATGAGCAAAATGGGTTGGGTGCAATGGGTTCTTGATTCAATTTTTAAACTACAAAAGATAGAAGATAAGTTCAAATTCAAAAATGTTAAATGTTAACTTTTGTTTAAAACATTTTTTCGTAAAATCCATGTAAGTGCGCTTTCAGTGTTTTAACGACCCTGTTTCATACCAATTATGTTTTAGCACCAAGAAGAATAAAAACCTCAATAGAATGCATTCGCACTAAGAAGAAATCGAAAATTGACATCTAAATTCTTATAACATATCATGGTTTATTTTTGATTATATTCCATGTACTTTAATTGTATTCATCGAATAAATTTAATTATGATTTTGGCTTTCCATTAAATAATAACTTTTTGAATCAGAATTCCAAACACATATTTGAATTTGCAGAATACAGTAGAAATTATATTCTATAATTTGATTAATTTTTTTTTTTTTTTTGTTATCAGTTGAAACAAGGCATTGGTAATGACAAAAACATTCAGAAAATAATCATAAAAAAAATTATAATAATAATATTTTGTTGAATTATTAATTTTGTTTATTATAAACTGTGTTTGGTATGTCTTCGTTGTATGCAGATGACACAACTGTACTGAATACAAATGATCGACTATACTAAAGCTATTTATAGTCATAAATTATTATGTATGGATTAAGTATAAGGCTTTTGTTATTTCTACATTTATTTTGTGTCTTCAATACATTTTTCTTTTTCTTTTTAATAAGAGCAATCTTTTATGGTTTCTTTACGAAAATTGGTAATATGAATTGAATAAAGGAAGATGTATAAAAAAAGGACAAGAAACTTTTAGTAATTCAGCGTTTTTGTGTAGTTTTTCCGAAAAGCGGTGAAAGTTCTTGTTGATAAGTAGGGGAACCGCAACCGCGTCTCTTGTACCTAGACCTTTTGATCGTCTGTACCCTATTTTAGATCATTCCATCACCTGAAGACAAAGATGTATTCTAGTACAAGGTGACATTTATGTCGTCATTATGTTCTTGCAAGAACCGCTTACTTCGTTCTCATCGAAGCAATGGCAGTATAATCTACCAATTGCCCTCTTTATTTATTCAAATTGATGAAACTGCCATAGCCTGCATTAAAATCCGCAACCTCCAATCGCCAAATGGGTGAAGGTAGTGGTGCATTTACTCATTTGGCCACTGATCCGAGTTATTGATTAGTAACTTTACTGTTTAAATTGTCCAGTATTTGATACCCTGAATAATAAGTTAATGAGTATCATTGTATGAACCATCATTAACATTCACAAACTACAGTAAATACGCAATTATAAATACATATAATAATAACATGTATTACAATTTTATATGTTTATAAGCGAAATTTGATTTGAAAAATCGTTTGGGTTAAAGAAGCAACCATTTTTTCTTCTCAAGCTTTTCTAAAAAGTTGGGTCATAGATGCATAGGCTCAAAAGACCAATTTTGCAAACTGCACTTATTCGCGAACTTCAACTCCCCGTTTAGGTCTAAAATTTCAACTCCTTATTTCCTTTTGTTTTTGAGTTATCTTGATGACAAAGTTTTGCTTTTCACTTCAATATTTGCTAGCGGTACAAACTTTTGACTAAAAGTAGTACATTATGCCATAATTCTATGTATGACAAGTATAGTAAAACCACCAATACAAAAACTGATATTAATTGCTGATTCATTTAAAAATGTTTACTGACCAAAAGTTGCTGACCAACTAGGAATATTAGCTGACCGAATAAATTTTTCAGTATTCAAAAAATACGAATACTATGCCTAACCCGTTAAATACAGTCCGTTAAATTGAAGTAGACTAAAAGATAAAGATGACAAAATTACTAAGAATATTTTGTCACCAGAATTGATACTTATCTGTACCTAAATGACACAAAACAGGAACCAAACAAAAAATCCATATTTATACAATCGATTAATTTTACATTTTCAATACGAATAATATATTTTCCAATGCAAATTTTCAATGACATGTTGTTTGCACGTATTAATAATATAAAAAATGAAAATGAAAATTTAATTCTCCAGTGTATATCATTGACAGTTTCGACAGTTATTGGCATCTATTTAAAAAAAAAGCACACTATATGCATATTTATCAATGAATATTCATCCAACGTTTATTAAACAATCAAAAAAAACAGATATACTAGGGTAGATAATTGTTAAAAACAAAAAAAATTATAGTAGGATAAAACCAATCAGAAATGTAAGATAATATGATAAAAATGAAAGGAAAAATTAATTACGGGCGATCTGTGTTCGGGAAGTAGGAGGCTTTTTAAGGGTAAAATTCGGTTTATCTGAATTTCCGGCAAAACTACAAGTCTAATGGAAAGAAGTTAAAGAAGGTAAAGTTGTAAGTAAGAAAAAGATCTATAACATTAGTATTTACAATTTTTTTTAAATAACCTCAAAATTTATGTGAAAAATTGAAATAACCAAATTTTTGGTTTTTTATTTTATTTTTTTCTCCGAAATTTGGTGAAAACTTACCTTTTAATGTTCCAAATACACTGTAATTTTTTTGATTTGAAATATTTATTTTTTCATCTTATTTTGAATAAATATCGAAAAAGCACCCTAATTTTCAATCGAAAATTTTGAGTTTATGTGAAAAAAGTGTTAAATACAAAAATTGTAGATCTTTTTATTACCTACAACTTTTAGTTTGGCCGGAAATCGAGATAAATCGTGTTTTATACTTAAAAACTTACCCCTTCCACACTTCCCGAACTCAGATCGCCCGTAATTTATTTTTCCTTTCATTTTATCATATTTTCCTGCATTTCCAATGGGTTTCAACCCTACTATAATTTTCTTCCACTTTTTATAATTTTTTAAGGCTTCTACTCTGGTCTAAGAGAATTATGGTTGATTTAAAATTTTGCATTTAGATATGATAATCATAATAATTTGTAAAAAATTTGACACATTTCATGATTTTTTTTTTATGTGAGTGTGCAAAGTTGTAAGAGCATTTGTTCAAATTATCATATTCAAATGGTTATTTAATTATAATTGATGATGACAATTAAAGATTTTAATATTTAACTTTGGTATGTATACTACTTCAGTTCAGTTCAATAGAGATTTAATCTCGAAATTAAAGTTCAAATGAAAACTAACAGAGTTAATTGTTCACATACTCAGCATATGGTTCAGTATCAAAAGTATTTTTATACTTTTTGAATAGCTTATTGGGAACCGAAATTGTGACTAATCTAAACAATTTATGACAAAATGGATTTGAAAAAAAACATTTTTGTCTTTCAATTTTTCTTCTATCTTTTGTGGTTTATAAACTTCAATCGAATTTTGTTCATTCACGATCATGAATTCACTTTTTATGTCTTACATTGTCAACAAAATTCCAACTCGCCATCTCTCTTGATTTTGACAGACAGAAGAACGAACTTTCGGAAATGGTGACACTACCTATTCCAAAATTTTATTTGTGGCTTCATTATTTTCTTTCGTTCAAAATTTTAAACTAATATACTATCACATATTTAATCCCGAGCATACATAATAAAATATCAGAAAATTAATTTAAAATTTGCCCAAGAATCATACTTATTCGATGAATCAGATAATAAAACCTATTTTCTTGATTTAGAAAAATTTTGAAGTTTAGGTTTATGAATGTATGGCAGACGTTAATATTTTTGCAGTCCCAAAGATTATCCCCTACAATAAAATACCGCGTTAATTTAACGCAACTAACTAGCATTTATTAACATCATAAAAAAATTTGTCATTTAAAACCAGATTTCTTATGCAAATTTCATCAACAAAATCTATGGGAACATGTCGATGAGGACCGACTCCATTATACTGATAAAATCTATCATATTGACTTCATTTAAATATAAATTGGTACGGAATTACATAACGTAATAAAAACAAAGCACACACAGGATTATTATTAATATGATGATATAACAAGAAACAGGAATAAAAGAATTTTGATACTAAACAAACTACAGATGATTTCACTTTTGATTAATGATCATCGTCGCATATGATGATAATGATTCATTCATTGTGCGATGATCTGAACATCAAACCATTATATAACATAATATATATGTTTTGATTACAATAATATATAATATAGTAGTATATATAAATATATATATATATATATATAAATATATATATATATATATATACCGTAAGTCATATGAATTGTTTAAAAGAGAAAAATATTTCAGCCTAAACTTTACAAGATTTATGTTTATTTATTTATTTTTTTTTTTGGTAATTTTACAAAAGCAGAGCTAAGACGTTCATTGGACAACTGGATACATATATATGAATAGAATACATCTGAATTAAATAATTTGATAAAATACGTAAGTAATGGGGAGATGGCCGTAGCTTTAAGGAGACCCCATAAAAATAAAACATGTAGTGTTTTTTCCAAAATATTTATATTAAACCAATATTCATAATAATCATTTAAACATAAAATAATCCAAGAAAATTAACAAAATCAAAAAGATGAAAATAAACTTTTTTTTATATATCTTCACTGAAGTGTTTGGAGATTATGTCCGTGTTAGTCTTATCACCCTTATTTTTGGGCTTGTCTTGTTTAATAATTTATTCTCTAGGTTTTTTCTTTTAAAATTCTTTTGCAGTTTGTGTTTCAGAAGTTAAAATAATTTCGAACTTCTCTTTGACTTTGTCTCGGATTAAAATGAAAACGTTACTGAGGTTTGACATGCAGTTAGATTAAGTGATAAGCATACTCTGTTGTGTCTATCTTTACCAGATCAAATAAGGTCATCTCTGACAATTTTGAGGTTAGAATAAAACACAACTACAATACCATTCAGTATTAAACACAAAAATACGAATGTCCATTCAAAATTTATCACCATTAAATTGTGTACACTTTAAAATCTGTTTACTTTGGAAAATCCATTAACGGATGTTTACTTACTTTTTGATTTAATTTTAATATCATCTTAGTGCTGCTAGTAGCCTACGTTAATAGAACTGAACTAAGCATAAAATATTACAATCTACCTATTGATTTCGAAAATAATTAAATTAGCTATCTCTCCCGACCATCTCCGCCGGACATACACCATCTCCATAAAAATGAAGAGTAACTTCAGCAAGAAATTATAATAACAGGTTTTTTGATAGATACAATTTTGAAGTTATGGGAATAACTTTACAAATAAAGTAATATTTTTTTTATAAATACATTATTTTAAATTCTTCAGCAATAAATAATCACTCCTACATAAATTAACAAATTGTTATGTATATATATATATATATATATATATATATATATATATATATATATATATATATATATATATATATATATATATATATATATATATATATATATATATATATATATATATTAACATTTGAAAATATTGTGTGAATTTTAATTCAAAATTTTGAAAATTCATCTATTGGGACCTATTTTCCTGTATAGACATATATATCTTGTGTTTGAATACAAGAAAAAAATTTGGCATTATTGTCAAAAATTTTTTCATAAAAGAGCAACTATTTTTGGTGTAATTTTCAAAAGGGTTTTCCTTGTCCAATTGAGTCCATATTATCTTGGAGAAGTAAACAAAAATTGATTCAAATAGGAACATTATATTTCGCGAAATCGTGAAAAGTCTATACAAAAATAGAAATTTATGAAAATCGCAATTAAAGTTTATTATTATTTTTTTTAATTAACTCTTTATAAACGGGACTTGCCAAAGCTGTAATTCATAGACTTTTAATAAAATTGACTTCAAACTCTGGGATACTTCCAAATCTGGGACTATTGAATAACTCTATAAAATAAATGTTTTTTTTATTTTTTTAATTTTTATTTTTTTAAATGCCTTTTATGGTGAAATAAAAATAATTAGAATAGTTTGTTACATCCAAAAGTTGTAGATCTGATATTCTTTAAAGGCTTCATACGATTTTTCTATGAATGGGATTATATTTCGGACGCCAGAGGAGATTTAGACTATAAAAATTCTTAACAAAATTTAATGTATTTTTAATGCTTGCCAACATTGATTGGTTGGACATACCCAAAATTTTTTTTAAAGATTTTTTATTGAAAATTTTATAGACGATTCACAATTTTCCTCCTGGTTCAAGAGTTATGGTGGTATTTGCTTGAAAAAATTGTTAAATTTCCTAACAAAAACTTTTAAAAATGCACATTATTCTATTTAAACACAATGAAATACGCAAAATATTTGATAGTATGTCTGTAAAATTCAATAAAACATTGAATTATGTTAAATAAGTTGAATTAGTTCAATTATCATAGTAAAATAATTATTCAAAGTAAAACTCAGACGTAAAAATCACATCAATATTATTCATAGTTCTTTCAAACAATACTAAATATCTAAATCTTATATTTTTTATTATTCTTTGTACTCGAGTGTAAAACAATGTCTAAGTTTTATTATAAATTATGTTAACACAAGATCAAACAATTGCAATGAAAACATTTTTCATTTATTATAAAAATATTCTGTGTATTAATCTTTTTATTTACGATCATGGCCCAACAACATATTATCTCAAAACACATATCAAGGCCTAATACGTCATTTCTTGGGAATTCCCCATGGTTTAATCAAGTTTTTCGGACACGACTAAACTCTAACCATTGACTTTTCTGTTAATACCTTATCACCCGAACTATCTCCACCTCGAAGAGTTACATCGATCAAAAAACAGTAGTGAAATATAATGAAAAAATGACCAACTATTAAAATACAAATTTTCCGGCACCGAGCAGATTCGAACACCCTAACTACTAACTACTAACGCAATGATAGCTTTTTACAGGGATCAAAAACAGTAGTGAAATATAATGAAATAATGACTAACACTGAAAATAAAAATTTAAACTTTAATTTTAAACTTTATTTTTTACAAAATTTTACAAAAGTGAGAAACATTGATTTTAATTATTTGTTTACAGTCTTGTACAAACAAAAATCTATTCAAATTTTATTATCAAAATTAATACACCAAAATTAGAGAAAAATTGATTTAATTATTAATAGAAAATAAAATTCAAACATAAATATATTTCGGTTTTATGTCCTTACATTGATCACAGTCATATATTTCTAATACTATTTTAAATAATAACTATTGATGTATTCTTCCACTGATTAAGGCCACGGATTAGTTGCTGCTTGAATATATTTTTCGGGACCTGAAATATAATTAAATAATTAAATCAAATTAATAAATATTTTAATAAATCTCACCGAATTATCGCGTCTTGTAAAACTAACCTTACTTTGTTCACATTTATATATTTTTTGAAATAATACTCTTTGAAATAATAGAAGTTGCTGCTTGAATATGTTTTACAGGAACTGAAAAATAATAAAATGATACTATAAAATTTTTCAAATTAATAAATATTTTAATATATCTCACCGAGTTACCTTGCTTGTAATGCTAACCTTACATTGTTCACAATCATATAGTTCTTAACACTAACTGGAACTTCAGTAAACACAAATATTAAGTCAAATTCTAATACTATCCATTATTATGTCACTTAGGTTACAGTTGGAATTGATTTTCATTTAAAAATAAAAACAAAACATTCCCAATAATGTGTATGTTTTATATACCTAAACCATAGAGATAACCGCCGGAGTTTCAATCCGGGCTTACAAATATCATGACTTGGTACATTCACCCTTGCAGAGCTACTTCATTAACAGACACAATTATTGGAAAAATAATGATTTTTATGATTAGTATAAAATCTAATTCAAACAAAAACCTATTCAAGTATGGTCATTCAGGTTACAGTTGGAATTGATTTTCATTTAAAAATAAAAACAAAACATTCCCAATAATGTGTATGTTCTATATACCTAAACCATAGAGATAACCGCCGGAGTTTCAATCCGGGCTTACAAATATCATGACTTGGTACATTCACCCTTGCAGAGCTACTTCATTAACAGACACAATTATTGGAAAAATAATGATTTTTATGATTAGTATAAAATCTAATTCAAACAAAAACCTATTCAAGTATGGTCATTCAGGTTACAGTTGGAATTGATTTTCATTTAAAAATAAAAACAAAACATTCCCAATAATGTGTATGTTTTATATACCTAAACCATAGAGATAACCGCCGGAGTTTCAATCCGGGCTTACAAATATCATGACTTGGTACATTCACCCTTGCAGAGCTACTTCATTAACAGACACAATTATTGGAAAAATAATGATTTTTATGATTAGTATAAAATCTAATTCAAACAAAATCCTATTCGAGTATGGTCATTCAGGTTACAGTTGGAATTGATTTTCATTTAAAAATAAAAACAAAACATTCCCAATAATGTGTATGTTTTATATACCTAAACCATAGAGATAACCGCCGGAGTTTCAATCCGGGCTTACAAATATCATGACTTGGTACATTCACCCTTGCAGAGCTACTTCATTAACAGACACAATTATTGGAAAAATAATGATTTTTATGATTAGTATAAAATCTAATTCAAACCGTCATACCGAATTACCGCCTCTTTTAAAACTAACCTCTAAATGACCACTGTCAAATATTTCCAACCTGAAAAATAATGAAATTATAATAATAGTAATAGAAAATTTATATAAAATTATGAAATAATAATAATAATAGAAAATTTATATAAAATTATGAAATAATTATAATAATAGCAAATTTATATAAAATTATGAAATAATAATAATAATAGCAAATTTATATAAAATTATGAAATAATAATAATGATAGCAAATTTATATAAAATTATGAAATAATAATAATAATAGCAAATTTTTTAAAATTAATCAATATTTAATATGACTCACCGAATTGCCGCGTCTTTTAAAACTAACCTGACAATGACCACTGTCAAGTATTTCCAACCTGAAAAATAATGAAATAATAATAATAATAGAAAATATTTTTAAATTAATCAATATTTTAATAGGACTCACCGAATTGCCGCGTCTTTTAAAACTAACCTGACAATGACCACTGTCAAGTATTTCCAACCTGAAAAATAATGAAATAATAATAATAATAGAAAATATTTTTAAATTAATCAATATTTTAATAGGACTCACCGAATTGCCGCGTCTTTAAAAAATAACCTCACAAAGATCACTGTCAAATATTTCTAACACTGTTTTTAATTATTGATTTGTTCACTTCAACTGTCACTTTGACACTGATAAAGTTCAAATTTGCAAATTATGAAATATTTGAATTTGACAATCGGAGTCTTTTTAAACTAACCTCACACTGACCCCTGTCAAATATTTCCAACCTGAAAAATATTAAATAATAATAATATAAGCAAATATTTTTAAATTAATGAATATTTTAATATGACTCACCGAATTGCCGCGTCTTTTAAAACTAACCTGACAATGACCACTGTCAAGTATTTCCAACCTGAAAAATAATAAAATAATAATAGTAATAGAAAATATTTTTAAATTAATCAATATTTTAATAGGACTCACCGAATTGCCGCGTCTTTAAAAAATAACCTCACAAAGATCACTGTCAAATATTTCTAACACTGTTTTTAATTATTGATGTGTTCACTTCAACTGTCACTTTGAAACTGATAAAGTTCAAATTTGCAAATTATGAAATATTTGAATTTGACAATCGGAGTCTTTTAAAACTAACCTCACACTGATCCCTGTCAAATATTTCCAACCTGAAAAATATTAAATAATAATAATATAAGCAAATATTTTTAAATTAATGAATATTTTAATATGACTCACCGAATTGCCGCGTCTTTTAAAACTAACCTGACAATGACCACTGTCAAGTATTTCCAACCTGAAAAATAATGAAATAATAATAATAATAGAAAATATTTTTAAATTAATCAATATTTTAATAGGACTCACCGAATTGCCGCGTCTTTAAAAAATAACCTCACAAAGATCACTGTCAAATATTTCTAACACTGTTTTTAATTATTGATGTGTTCACTTCAACTGTCACTTTGAAACTGATAAAGTTCAAATTTGCAAATTATGAAATATTTGAATTTGACAATCGAAGTCTTTTAAAACTAACTACACACTGATCCCTGTCAAATATTGCCAATCTGAAAAATATTAAATAATAATAATAATAATAGCAAATTTTTTTAAATTAAGCAATGTTTTAATATAACTCACTGAATTGCCGCGTCTTTTAAAACTAACCTGACAATGACCACTGTCAAGTATTTCCAACCTGAAAAATAATAAAATAATAATAGTAATAGAAATTTTTTTTAAATTAATCAATATTTTAATAGGATTCACCGAATTGCCGCGTCTTTAAAAAATAACCTCACAAAGATCACTGTCAAATATTTCTAACACTGTTTTTAATTATTGATTTGTTCACTTTAACTGTCACTTTGACACTGATAAAGTTCAAATTTGCAAATTATGAAATATTTGAATTTGACAATCGGAGTCTTTTTAAACTAACCTCACACTGATCCCTGTCAAATATTGCCAATCTGAAAAATATTAAATAATAATAATAATAATAGCAAATTTTTTTAAATTAAGCAATGTTTTAATATGACTCACTGAATTGCCGCGTCTTTTAAAACTAACCTCTAAGTCAATAATCAATTAATCTGAATAAAAAATTATAAACCTCGACATAGATCCGAACCACCGACCTTTCGACTGAAAACTCAACACACTAACCAATTGTTCCACATAGGCTTCCTATAAAAATCCAAAAACATAAATCCTAACTTGTTTCAAGATCATGTTTTATAATTATTTTTTTTAATTTAGAATTAAACTAAATAATTCTCAGTTGATTGAATGATACACATATTATATTATACAACAATTTTAATAATATATTATGCAAATTTAAGGATGAAAAGTTACATATGTTTTATTTCGTTGTTAGATTTTGATTAATATTCACAAATACTTTCTCTAAAATTGCTTTTTTATTTATTCAGATGTCTTCGACTTTATTATTATTTATTTTTATACGTTAGATAATAAAATGTATGCAATTCATTTGTGTTAAACTTGTAGGATGATTAAAAAAATACATCGAAAATTGATTTATTTAGAAGTTGCAAACAATGCTTCCTCAAATTTAGCATATTGATTTTTTTTTTCTACCATTTAGTATACAAATGAAAATACTGTTTCAAATTTTTCACAAAACACAACCATAAATTTGGTGTTGTTTTTCAGATATTCTAAATAATTACATGAATTTCAAAAGCGAAAAATAATGATTTTTATGATTAGTATAAAATCTAATTCAAACATTTGATTTATATTACAAATTTACTAAAATGTCTTTTGTCTAATATACGTTGTTAAGTCAAATTCATGTATATGTTCAATTAAAATAATTACATACGGTATAAGTATATATTTTGTATGTAAGTTTGGTTCGTATTATATGTAAATAGTATCTTAATATAATTGTATTAACTTATGCTCTAATTAGTAATTGTTATTAACTAATTATTACAATCAGTATTAAATGTTCAATTCAATTCTATACATGATACAGATATTCATCTAACGAGTAATGTTTACACAGTTTACATAATCAATAAACATTGTGTTATGCATCTCTTGGCATCGGAAATCAATGTTAAAATGTTCACAATAACAAATTTTGTGTTTTTGGGTCAAAGACTAGGTCTGTATCTTATGTTTTAATTGGACACTTTTTTTATTAAAATGGATTTTTAACATGCAAACACTGTTACAAATATATAAAATGGTTAACCAAACTGAATTTTTCACATAATAAGTTTGCTACAAAAAGATATCTGCTTTCATTGAAGTTTCGTGCAGACCGTTACCAAATTAGCAACGAGTAACATTTTGTCTGATGATGACTACTTAGTACTTGAAATACTGTTGTAAGTTGGGTTAAATTTAAGTAAATGAAGCAAACTATTTTTCCTTAAGAGTACCAAATATTCGTTTATTTTAAAATAATTATCTAACCTCTGCACTGAAACTCAAATAATAATTGAGAAAATACTCATTTTGTGTTACCATTTAAGACTTTGAGCTTTCTTTTTGTGATAAAATTTTAACACAGTGTTGATACTAAACATTAATTTTGGGTAGACCGTTTTAAACAGTTGAGAATTGAGTCGATTTTACACAAAAATTTTAACTATGATATCGATAGTTACAATTTACAAAAATAAATCGAGCAGTAAGTTTTTAGAAAACGGTCGAAAAACAACGTTTTATTTTAATAATCTTTTTGGTTTAATACACTTTGGCAGGTGTCCGATGTAAATCGTGGTCACACGGGCCGTGAATGGTTTATGAATTCAAACATTATTTGGTCAATTTGAGTCATTGAAACTGTAATAGCGTTTCTCAGCTTCATTGAAAGTAGAAACGACGATACCTTTTAAGCCTTTTAAATGTGAAACTTTAATAACGACTTCTAAATCACTTTTTTCAATTTTCTAAAACAAACACAAGTTGCTCACACCAACTGACAATAAAAACCAAATATCGGTATTAATATTGTTCCAACGTTGATACCTAGTCAGATAACTAGTGATTAATGGTGCTTACTAAAAACAGAATAAAAGCGATGCTACGGGTGCCATGTACAACCATTTGATTTTCGTTTATGTATATTTTGTCCCAGCCAAATTTTTTGTATTTCTAATTTTTTATGGAAAATATGTTTGTTAAGTAAAATGGCGTTTTTTTTTTCTTTTTAAATATTGCTAAAATTAAATTTGCACTAATTTTTTTATAAAAATATATTCGAATTTTGCCCTTTTTAAGATTTTTTTCCTATTTCATGATCTCAATAAAAAATAAAGAAATAAAAAGAACTATGGATTACTTAAAGAGAATGTTGAATTAAAGTTTGACACATGCTTTCAAGTTAATAAATCAAATAAAATGCGAAAGGAACAGTTTTTCTGTGTAGGTCTGCGGACCCCATTGTTATTATTTGGAGTTGTGACGATTTCGGGTTAAACTAGCACAACACTGGAAGAAAACATTTCCCAATGAGTATATTTTGTTCATGAAACATCCAATTTTTTTTTAAGTGAGCACAAAATTCATTAGTTATAAAAAACCAGGTTTCGAATTATGTAAATATATGTCTGCAATATATAAAATTTGACTTATAGATTATTCAATTTGTTTCATGTATGTAAAGAGTCGTTCTCTCATAACATATAAAACATAGAATTACTATAAATATATGGCATATCAATCACAATTCTCATAAAATACTTGATTACTTTGTTGAATTAAAAATAAAATTGATGATTCAAACTATTATTTTTATTTGGATTAGAGATATTTATAGTCAATCAAATAAAATTCATTATCATTGATTATCTAATATATATATATATATATATATATATATATATATATATATATATATATATATATTATATTTTTGTTTCATATCATAAAGTAAGTACAAAAGACTCAAAAGCCTATGTATTTAGATAGAGACTTCCTTTATTACCAGGCCTAGGTACTACCTATATAATTTTGATCAATTTTATTGAGTGATTCACATAAACAATATTTTCCAAGAACTTCCAAACAATGTAATATATATAATCGAAAAATTAAAGAATTATTTTCTTATATGGTTTTAAACAAAGAGCAGAGGAATCTCCATAAGAAAATTTTCATTTACTTATATTTCAAAATCAAATGTATAAAAATCTTCATTTAAATAGAAATAAATGCATTTGAAAAACATTCACATAAAATAAAAATATCGTCTATTTTGTTTCAGATTTTTAAGTGTAAAAAAATGGTTGTTACGTAAAAAGCATCAAATTGAATTAGCACGTAAACGTGGTTGGAAAGGATATTGGGTGTGTTTGAAGGGTACTACACTATTATTTTATCCATGTGATTCACGTGAAGGACGTTCTGTTGAAGCAGCACCAAAACATCTCATTATTGTGGACGGTGCAATTATGCAACCAATACCTGAACATCCAAAACGAGACTACATATTCTGTTTAAGTACAGCCTTTGGTGACGCATACTTATTTCAAGCACCTTGTCAGGTATGTACTATATTTTATCTATGTATACGTATGTATATATGTTACCGATAATGTGTATAATACACACATTATAAAGAAAATTTATTCTTCTATGTGTAAGAAGTGTAAGGTATTACATTTCTTAGCCAATGCTTTTGCTAGTCTATCAAAACTAATTAAAATCCAGTGAAGGTAAAGAACGGTATAAATAATTTCTTATTGTCTCAAAATAGATTAGATTCATCCATTTTCTTTCTCTAATAGATTCTTTAAATTGATTGTAAAGCTAAATAAAAATGGGTTTTATTAATGACAAGAACTTCCACAAATTAATGCCCACTACAATCAACTTAAATAAAAATCCGTGCTGGCTGAGGTTGAGCTAAATTTGTATTGTATTTGCACTGGTTGGGTGATGAATAAATTGTTCTTGTAACATATATAGTAGATAATAATAATAAGAGTAGATATATGGAACACATTTACATGCATGGCCATATCATTTTACGCCAGTGAACTTAGAGACATAGATTTGTTTGCAGTATCTTCATGTATACTGAGGATGATTATTAAAGTATAATTTTTAATTTATTGCTGAATTCGAAAAATGTAAAATCTAAGACTTGTGGTTGTTGTTATTTCTAATTGTTTTCTAAACTTTAAATTTATACGGTAGTTTAAGTATTTGAAAAACAAAAAAAAAACTTAAATATTGTATGGTTGGTTTCCGAGATATTATTACAAAACGGTTCTAGGCATCGGTCGCAAATTAAAATTAAAAGCAATGCCTTAAAAAATTCGCAATTAATCGGTAAACGGATGTTAATTTTTGGGTCCATTTTTCTTATGGTGACATTTTTTATAAAGTTTTATCGGAATTGAAGACGATAATATTTTCACAATTTTGTTAAGCAGTTGGTACATACGCTTTTCGGAAAAAAATCGAGATAATATTTTCAATTTCGATTTCAATAAAGCCATTTAAAATAGTTGTCACGCGAAAATTCGATCGAAGGTGTAGTTTTTGAGATAACATCCTAAACATAATCTAATATCTCGATCTGGATTCAAACAATATCGCGGTTACTAGTCACCCAACCGGAAAATAAAAGTAATTTTTGTCCTATCTAGGCCTAATTTGTCCTAGAAAAACGAAAGACAGTGAAGTAACTTTGATAATTTTTAACGTTCCTCAAAAAATATAAAAATTTAAAAAAATCACAAAAAGGTTAATAAAAGTGAAAAAGTACCACAAAAATTTTAGTTATTCAAAATGGATATTTCTTAAAATGGCTTAGTTCATGAGTTTTCTGCAATTGTTCTTAAATAACAGTCAAAAATTGAAGTAAAGTAATTTTCCTTACAAGCATTAAATATTTCTTTATTTTAAATTAATTATCTAGTATCTG
The DNA here is from genome assembly GCA_020423425.1 of Chrysopa pallens. Lineage (NCBI taxonomy): Eukaryota > Metazoa > Arthropoda > Insecta > Neuroptera > Chrysopidae > Chrysopa > Chrysopa pallens. The sequence goes on from CM035591.1 coordinate 137,945,192, forward strand.
TATTTTGTGGTACTAATGAAAGACTCCGAGCTCTCTCTTTTTGTGAAGAAATTTTAACGCAAAATTGTCGAACATTTAACATTATTTATTGGGTTGATAATCAACATTAATGTTTGGTTGGACTAGTGGGATTTTACACAAAAATTTATGTATGTCATTTTTACTCATACAGATAATCTCTTAAGATAATCTTTTTAAGATAATCTCTTTCTAGTTTAACATACTTTAATTGATGTCCCTCTAACTTTTCTAAACCTTCAGAAATGTGATTAGAGATCCCGAAAATAAACAGTAATTTGTGAGATGCACTCATTTCATTGGAAATCATTTTTACTCGGGGCCAGATTCGGTGAATACGGTAGATGAACTATCAATTCACACTTCACTTGGTCAATTTTAAGCATTGAAAATTTTAAGCGCCGAAAAAATGATTAAGCATGTTGATTATCTGCATAAAGTTTTCTATTTTTAACCGATCTCCTAAACCTTGGTTAATGTTCGTAGATGATCTCTAACTGAATTATAAACTATTTGCACAAACTGCATCACAATCGAGTTAAAATTCACCTATAAATAAGTTTTTTTTTTTTCATACAAACATAAAAGACTCTCATGCATGTAAGGTAAAAGAGGAGTTAAGTGTACACATTTATAATTACACATACCACACAGAAAGACAGCAAGCACAGCTTTTAGCTTGAAACTCTCTCAGATTTAAGTATATGTACCTACCTATGTATATTGCATATCTACCTATATATGTATGTAAATGTATGTAAACCATAAACCCAGTATATAAAAGTACTTTTATTGTGAGACCAAGCAAGGGACTACTGACTGCATCAACACATCCATTCATTATAATTTATTTAAAAAAAAAAAAATAATAAAAAATACTTTTAAAGTTTAATTTGCACTACAGGGTATCACTTTAGCTGGAAACGAGCCACTTTAAAGTGATCTCTAAAAGGTCGATATTGAAGCGAGCATTAATTGAGGGTATAACAATTATATATCTATTCTTTTAATTATCAAGAATGTTCAGCTACTTTTGATCTTTTCATTGTGACCTGACAAGTAAAAGATAATGAATCCGAAAAATAAGACAATTAAATTACTTCTATATATCTGCGCTTAGATAAGTAATGTTCGGAGATTAGTGAATTTCTACTTTTTTAAATTTCAGTTAGCGTCATTTGTATTGGGATGAACTCCCAATAAGTTTAGCTCAGAACCACCATCGGGAATGTTCTTAATTCGACGATTTATGATACCAATGCTACAATTCACAACATTTTTTTATAGGATTCGATATTTTAAAATATTAATTCAATTCTCAATCGATGTTAACCACACCAAATGAAATAATAAATGTTCTTTTAGTTAAGTCCAATTTGTGTTACAATTGAATTACGAAAAATTAAAGTGTCAGAAATATTTTTAGATGGTAGAGAACAGTACTCTGTTCAGTTATAAGTAAATTTGCCTAAAGTTTAAACCTGATTTTCATAAGCACAGGTGGTGTATGATGTGCTGTTTTCATTATCGCATCCCATTACTTTTTCCATTACAAAATTCCGTATATCTGTGAACTCTTTCAAAGGATCTGAGATAAATTTTTATGTGCTACGATCCCAATATTGATTAAAATCAATTGAAAACGATATTGAAATAATAATTACCTGTATAAATAAAGATAGCAAATAAATTTTTTATTCTCCAAGCATAGGTTTTATTATTCGCAAAAACGTTATTTTAGTGTATTGAGCAACGATCATCCTGCCTTTTGCGAATTGCGTATAAAACTTTGTCAGATTTTCTTCTGATTTACATAAAGACCTCAATATACATCATAAGTTTTGAGTATGTCTCAATTTGTTGACAAATTTTGTAAGGTTCATCATAACGATCTCTTTTGTAACAATTTCGGCTTAAATGAGCTACCAAAATGTACCCTAGTCTAAGATGTGATTTGATTTACGTAATCATGGACACACCAATTGGTTTAATCAGTTGTTGAAGTTTCTAGAAATACGGTAGCAAACAGGATATCGAATCTTATTGAATGAGAAGAAAACAATTACTCGATCAAATAACAAAATCTTAGTTATTGGAATATTAACAGAAAAATAATAAAAAATATTAAATTTTTCCGAAACCTAAAATAATAGGTAGAATCCAAAAACCATCCAAAAAATGACCTGGCAATTGAATCCATCTTAATCTTAATTTTGTACTTAAACCGCTTTATAAAATTATTAAAAACGCTTCCTCAAGGAAAACTTCCCAATTAAAAAATTCCCGTATTCCTAAAAATATTTATTTAGAGTCACGCATTGTACTTGATGAAGCGTTATACCTTTTTGGGAACACTATGTATTTAAGGTAGACTACATAAATTTATAAAAGGATTCATCTTTGTGTGATTGTTTTAAATGCACTTTTTAAAAATACATTTAGTTAAATTTTATTTTAGCCATTAAATTCTATAAAATACAAACAGCAACAAAAAAATTATTTTACAAATTACCTAGAATAAATTATTTTATAGTATACTTTTTTGTTTCTATTCCTCCATTAACATAATCTCAGTGTACTTAAGATTTTAATTAATTTTTTTTCATATTTTTTTTAAACAAAAGTTTATCTATAATTTTTGTAACATTATGTTAATAAACTAGAAGTTTATTTTATTTATACTCTTGCTTTGTATATAACTTCCAGAGTATCTGTCCGGAGTAGCTTCTGTTCATATCAAAAAGAAAAGTTATACTTTTTGTAAATGTGAAGTTTTATTTTATTACAAATATGTAAAACTAATTTAGTAGAAATATTAAAATAACATTGTAACTATAATGCTGTTTTCTTGTTGTGCATTTAAAAGAATAATTTATTTAACTAACACAAACAAATAAATAATTACACAACATAGGCTTTATTATAAAGCTACTCTATGGGCACCGTAAAAATTTAACACGTATATAAATTTTATAATTATTAATGAGAACTTTTCGAATAAAATTTCCATTTTTTGCCCGAATTACCTAGATCAAATTATTTTGTATTTAAAAATACGTATTTTGACTACAAAGTAGTCGTCATCAGTATGAATTAGCTATTTGAAATGATTCTCTGAGGAGATGTTATTACTCTTTAATAATTTGGTGACGGTCTGCACGGCCTGCAATTACTCAGAGAATCAATTCAACTAGCTAATTCATACTGATGATGACTACTTTGTAGTCAAAATACGTATTTTTAAATTAACGTATTAAGGCAAAAAATCGAAATTTTATACGCATATAAATGCTTTCGCATAAAATTTTTCTCTACCACAAGAAATAGGCTATATTTATTTACAGTGACCTTTAGTTTCTGCTACATGTCTATAGAATTTATATCAGAAACACTGATAAAATATCCTCTAAACAACCGAAAACATAAGTATTATAAAAAAACAAAACTTTTAAGAAACTTAAAAATTAAATCAAGCAAGCCCAATTGAAAAAATATATATTTGTATTTCCTCTACAAAAAGTTTTTGTAAAGTTTTCTTTTAGTTTTATTTGTAACGAGATATAAAAAAAAAACATTTCCTCCCGTTAACTTTACACAAACATCAAAGAGTTCTCTGTTTCCTAGTATACATTTAAAAGATAAAGTTAAAACTAGGATTGCCAATTAAAAATTTTTCCAAAACCAGATGTATGATTGAATTTCATTGTTATATGTTATATGTATACATAATAATAATAGATATGAATTATTATATATATGTATATGTGTTTATTAGCCAAATTTGAGTTAAATTGTGGAGAACTCAAACATTTTACAAAAAAATGATTGAACCAAAAAAATTTTGTTTCAAAAAAATTAACAGTTTTTGTATTTGAACTTTTCTTTTATCTTTTATAGTTTAATAGTTGGATCAAAGATCAATTGGACCCAATGAACTGGTTTTGCTCATTCTTATCTTTTTGTTTTGGAGTAATCGTGATGACGGAAGGATAAACGGACAGTGAACGAACCGTTATTAGGTGTTTCTATGAACATCTATGCCATTTTGTTTGTGCGGTCAATATTGGGAAGTGTTTCAAACTTAATACTAAGTTTGAAATTTAAAAAGTCGGTTACTTTTAAGGAATTTAAATGAAAATTTAGTGTACGACATTCATTTTGTATTCGTCGCCTGCCAACACTGGTCTATAATAACAATTCTGCGACGATGAATCATTACTAAGATCTACAATCCCTAAGATCCAATTTTTAATATTTGATTAATTCTTAGATCAATAATAATCCGGGTATCATTTACAATATGTTAATGTTCTGTAGACCGAAGATATTTTCATTTTTCATGACCATCATGTCTAGATATTGGGTGATGGGCAACCCTAGTTTTAAAACAAATATAATAGATTTGCATGTACGAAATATATATTCTTTAACACATTTGTGTTTTTAAATCACTAATGAAATATTTTCCAGTAGATAGGTTTGTCCTGCTTTGACAGTTTAAATCCCTTATGAATTTTTTTATAGAAAAAAACTCTGTTTTTTTAAGTAAACCTGTATAAGATATTAACAACGTTTGTCAAATTCTCTTAGTGACATTATCAGAGCAAAGTTTTATGAAACAGATGTAAACTGAGCACTTAAAAGATTAATTTGACTAACCTTTAATCTATTCTTGCGGCAACATATTTTGAATTTTTTCAATTCAATTATTTATTCATTCTTTTTTTAAATAATTCAGAATTGTACAGAATAAGTTGCAAGAATCAAAAACAAAAGGAAAAATATATTCATCAATCAAAATGAAATCAACATAATTATAATTAAAATTTAAATCGATTATTTATTAACGATTCAACTGAAAAGTCAAATTTGTAGGGAGAAATACCCTTACAGAAAAAAATATAAATAGATAACGAAGTCCAAGATCTACACATTTGCGTCTGTAACAGGGGTGCAAATATCCACGCTGTTGTCTTATAAAATGATAATTTTTTAAAGATATTAATTTGATTTGTGTTTTGGTAGTATTTTAGGAAAACGTTAAGTATTTCTAAGATACTTCGTTTACTACTATTACAGGAGCTATTGTTTGTATTTAGGAAACGAACATTTTGTTTGCTTGAATTTTTCTCGTATGTTTCAAAATATAGAATATGCCATTACAATTTTAGTTCAGTATGTCTTTTCAATAATGTTAATAAAGGACAGACATGCAAGAATAGGCCAAGCATGTTACTTTGGACTAAATTTTATATACCATGGTGAATTCTACAAAAAAATCTATTATTCTTAAAGCCTAGAAAAAAGTGCACCAATTGATTCCATGCTGCTATTTTGTTATTTCAAAAAAACAAATACACGAATACAATCGCGATTACTTATTTTATTATCAAAAATTAATTAAGAATGAAAATATGATTATAAAATAAAATTTATTATGTTCCAATAAGCATATAATATTACGGTTGATTAATTTAATTTTCTATATATTCAAAAAATTAATATTACATTATTCTTATTTCAATCCACGGTTATAAAAATGGATATCTAAAATAAATTAAAATATTTCTAGATAATAAATCAAATTTGTAATCAAAACAACTGCCAAAGTAAACATTAATAATCATCAAAAAGTCATTTTTTTTATTAAAAAAAAAAACATACAATATTGTATCAAACAACGAACACTATTTGACTGCAGTGTATATATTGTTACGAGCCGTTTGTCTGCTTCGTTGGATAAATTCACTTTTATTCTAAAGGCACTTTTTCACGAATCAAATTTAGTTGACCGATTATAGTTAACCAATAAAAGTTGAATAAAAGTTCAAATGAGAACCTTTGTTTCAATAAAAATGATCAATTTTATGGTGGATCAATAAAAGATTGACTCAAATTGAGTCAAACTTTATGGTTCAAGTGTACCATTTGTTTCCAAGATGAGACCCACACTGCAACGTTTGAACGTGTGAATTAAGTTCAATTTGTAAGTTCACTTTCAACTGGTGACCCAAGCATTTGTTATTATTTGATAGTATTTTGTTTTCTGGGTCTGTTGTCTTAAATTTAAAAAGTGTTTTTTAATTGAATCAATTCCTATTGAAATGCATGAACAACAAATCGTTCAAGTCTTCTTCAGCGATTTTTTTTATCAACTATTATTCATGAGAATGCGCCTTAATGTAAAGCCTTGTTCACATTGATCAAGTCATTCAGTCAAGTAGAATGTAATTATGTTATTTAAAATGTGTGACATCTTAGTAATTTGTTTCATAAAGCTCTATTTTTTGTATCCAAGGAGTATCCTCATCATTCGTCAATCACAAACAGATTAAAATAAATGAATGAAGGAATCCGTTTGACATTTTGCTTTTGTTCCGATAAACATTGATTTTGAGTAGTATACATGTACAGTTATTTAATATAATTAGTTACATTTTATCGAAATATATTAAATGACTGTAACCTTATATTGGTAACACCCAATATATATACAAATATATCCTTAATAATCAAGTATTTAGTTATTTAAATACTTATTACTTGACTAGATCATTTGATTACTGTTAACAAACCCTTATAATAAAAAACATACAAAAATTTTCAATATAATTTTCAATTCAATTTTCAATGAATTCTCATAATTAATTCATCCAAAATTTATCAGCTGTGAAACTCCAGCAAAAAAAGGGGTCAAAATACACATAGCCCAATGTTCTTAAAATATATCAGAGCTATCATAAAAAATATCAGTATCTTTTAAGAAGTGATGTGAAAGTGTTGTCTCTTGGCAAGAATCTGGACATTGGATTTGTTATAATCCAGAAATTATTCTGAATAATTTATACAGAAAACGTGTTGTGCCGTTCAAAATACGCTTCCAAATGTGTACTTATATGCGTGAAAGAAGGGACCAAAACATCTTGCATTCTATTTCCTTTTGGATTATTATAAAGGTGGTTAATTGCTATTTGAAACAATCCAATTTTGACTCCTTAAATAACTTTCGATGTATATGATACTTAGAAGAAGAAAACTTATTAAATTTAAAGCAGTAAGAGTGATAACCAAGAAGTATTATCGACAAAACAAATTTAGAATGAACATTACCCAAATGTCGAAAAAATAATGTTTCATTAATATATCAAAGATAATTTCTGCTTATCGTATTTCTGTACCTTGTGTAACATTTTAATTGCAGACTCTTGGAACTAGAAAAAAGACTGTACTTTTTAAATAAAAAAATTATAATAAAATACTGTAAAAAAAAACTGTCTGGTTTCCATCGTAACTTTTTCATTTCATTTGAAAGAGAAAAAAAAAGAAAATAATTTTCTAGAAACCAATAAATTAAAACAAAAATATGTTCTCGTTTATTATCGAACTTTATAATATTTTGTCTAACTGCAGTATGTATAAATTATCCAAAAATATGAAAAAATTATTAAAAGGCAAGAAAGAAGGCATGAACATAAGAAAATTAAAAGATAACGACCTAACAACCACCATTAGTTTGCCAACACATAGAACAGAAGCAAATGCAGGGCAGTAATCATTCATTTTAACTTTCTGATAGAAATCGGTTTTGTTTATATTCGAAAATTTATTGATATTTAAACGTTATACATGGAAAAAATGAATAATTAATTGTTTAAATACATAGTTTGAGTATAAATTTCTTGCTTAAAAAACAACACACTATTTTTCATGCAAGGTTTTAAAGTTTGGCCATGGATTGACCAATTTTGCTTATTCGCTTAAACTTACTTTTAGGTCTAGAATACACCACCAAAATATGAGCACATTATCTCGTTTCATTTTTTAGTATCTTCATAACACACAGTCAAAATCAAGACTGATATAACACACATGCAGTACCAAGATTGTAGCTTTAACACATACTATATCTAGTTTACACACACGCTCACTACAGTTATACATGCACGAAAATAATCTAATTAAATATTTACTTATTTTAGTTGTTTATCTAAACGCCCTGGACAATCACTACCAATTTACTGTAATTCCCAACTTTTCTTTCTATAATAAATACAATTTTGATTGAATTCTGTAGATTAGTTTTACCTTAAGTGAAAAAATCTTATTAAAATGAGTTTTCCCATGAGAGACCATGTTAATATTTAAAAACATTGATTCCCATTTTCTCAAATTCGGGCATCAATTTTAATCGAACCTCATATGTTTTGTTATTAATTAAAGAACAGCCAAGAGAAGCTTCATTGAAATACTTTGATAAGTCATTTTTTGACCCAAATGCTTTAAGCTCGATATGTAAATTATGGATTAATTTCTTGAATACAATAATGGCAATAATGTGGAAATTATTGATCTGAAACTTAAAGTTCATCACGTTTTCTTTTATTAATAATCTCCAGTTGTAATAAATATATATATATACACAACATTTTAAGTTTTAATAAAAACTTTTTTCGTTTGTGCATGGTACTATTTCATTACTTTGTATATACCGTTGTTAACACTTTGTGCTTTAATATTGATGTACGATGTGAAATTCAGCATCTCTTAGAATGGCTAGCCAAAAAAATATAACAGTCAGATAATATGATAATAGAGATCATACGATGTCCAAAATGCTATTAAAATTATATGCTTACAAGTGTAGATAACAACTAACGGTATTTATTGCTAAAATACTCGACATATGATTGAATATCAATATTTTAACTATGTTTAATCATTAGCATTCATAACCATACTCGAAATATCCAGTCGACACAGTTATAAATTCATATATAATGTGTTTATTACGTAAATTTGAAGTGTAATTGTGGCAAATCAGTGAAAAAATGTTTCAAATAAAAGTTACAAAAGTTTTTACATTTTTTACATTAAATAGTTGGGTTATTGGCCCAATGGACCGATTTTGCTAGCTTAGTTATCCTGTTGGCGGACACACAGGCAAGCGAAAGTAGACTAAATAATATTTAGGGAAAAAAATAATTTGGAAACTGTAATAATGACTCTCTGAACACCTTCAGCCAACTAAATCATAGTTCCCGACAAGTTTTTTTAAAAATATTGATCAATTTTCAACCAATCAAAGACGGTTGTTTTAGACATTTTATTCTACAACACACAAATATTACGGCCATGGGCGGAATTGCCACTTTTGTAATTTATATATAATGTTAAATTATTGTAATGAACCACGGAAATGGGGTTACCCACACTTACCGCATGTTGTGGTTTTAATGGAGAGAAATTTTATAGTACGAACACTGTGTAAAACAAAACGAGAATATATTTATACGATTTTTTTTTCATTTTTTGTTTTTACATTATTTATTTGGAATACTTTTCAAAGGAGAAATTTATTAGTATTAAAACCGTAAAAGGGATCGAGTAAAATATATTTGGTTAAAGTAATTTTTCTAAAAAAATATTATTTGCGTAAATTTGAAAAAAAAAACTTTTAAATTCACTTGAATTAAATGGTTTTAATTTTGTTAAAACTAATTTTCATGTTACCGACTACGGGATGAAGACATATTACAAAAACAAAGTGATGCAAAAATTAAGGGAGAAATATACATCCTTGAAATAAAAAACAAACATAAACAGGTTAACCAAATTTTGGTAAATTGTGTTAAAAACGGGATAAATGAAGGAATATCAATAGAGAAGGAAGAGTAAGTGTAACTCTGTTTCATGGGTGCTGAAAATATTCTATTATTCATTTATTTTGTCGTTCATCTCCTTATTCCTCCCTTGGCGGCGTCGAATGTGTTATATTCCCTGGATATATTAGAACTAGAGTAAGGATCAACCAATCTCTTCAGTCACTGAATATTCCAACTACTCATTTATTTCGAGAGGCTTAGTGCACAAGCTGAAGTCATAATCACAATTAATAATTATGGCGACGATAGCAATCAAGCCCCACAACCTCAGTGAACTCCGTACATGAAAAAATTTTGTTAATTTGAATAATTCACACTCTTCAGTAATTTTCTTGCATATTATACAGTTTAGGCTGCGGAAATAAATAACTAAACACGAAGTTTTGTTGGAACAACTTTGAACACAAAAACTAAGGCTATTCCTTCGAACTTTGAAATAATATGTTTGTAATAAATATCAAAGTTGAATCAATCGAATTTAGCTTAATTTTTATTATTTCTTGTAATTTAAAGGATACTAAATTATATTTTTCTTTTTTATTTTAAAGGTTGAATTGGAAAATTGGGTGAATAGTATACATAGTGCTTGTGCAGCCGCATTTGCACGGCATCGAGGAAAAACTGGAACATTACATCTATTACAAGAAGAAATCTTCCGGTTGGAGAAAGCTATCGAATCTGTAAGTCTATGAAATTTTTATTCTTGTTTTTATCAAATTATCAAGATTTTATTTGAATATATGCAATTATTTTAAGAACTTTGAGTATTTTCTACGAGTGATTAGACAAATTACTTAGAAGAACAAAAAATTACTTGCATCAATTATTATTTAGGCTAATCATACAAAGACATCAAAACCATAAACGAAACTATGAGAATCGGGATCTGTTGATAAATTTCTTTACTCGAAGTAAAACTAAACGAGGCAATGTGGCCAAAAGTACTCGCCGCTTACTAGAGGTTGTAACAAAATTATCGATATAAAATTGTTACTCCTGTGAAAATTTCTAAAAGATTATTTGTAAAAATTTATATTTTTGACCTATTACATTCAGAATTCAGAAGGAAAATGGTTTTAAGTATTCTGTGCTATAAAACAGAACGAAAATGCACCATAAAAATGATTACATCCACATTTCAAAATGAAACAAAAGGCACTGCCATTCTAGTGAATCTACAAAAATTTTTATACTTCTAGAGTTTGATGATTATTTTCATGTAAAATGTACCGAAGCAGTTTCAGAGTCCATTTCAGAGTTCAAAAAATGAAAAATAAAAGTACTTACAACAATAGAATTTTGTAACAAATTTTCTGGATAATTATGTGCTTAATAGCAAATATTATTCTTACTTTAAATAAAATTGGAAACAAAGATAAATTTTCAATTGGGCGCAATCAACTTTTGGATTCTCAATAGGTGAAATAAAGGTACGAATCAGTTAAAACGTTATAAATTTCGATTCAAGCATTCACAGTCAATTTAAGATAAATCTAAAAAAACACAAATTAATTTTAAAAATTCTTGAATTTCATATCCGGAGAAAATTAATTAATCTTAAGAGATTATTTGGACGCCTTAGTTCATATTACACTTTATGAAATATTCTAAAAATAGCAACAATAATATTTTCTCTATGTTATTTGTCTTGCAAATGTAAAATATTACCTATATTTTTTCACCGAGCCGGTTAAATCTATTAGATTAAATTTAGAAAAATGTTATGTGTGTCAACCGTTCTCAAAATGACAAATTGTTTTCTTCTAAGATTATAATAAATAATGCTGGTTCTGTAGGTGTGCAGTTTGTGTGTATTTTGTTTTCTTTTAAAAGGTCGTATTTTACTTTTTAAACTAATATTAGTTCGGTTAAGATTTGACAAGTTATAGTTTAAAAAATTGTTTTTAATAAAACTAAAATAGATTATTGTTTTCAAATAAATACTGACTTCCATTGGCAAAAAGGAAAAATTTCAAAACTTTTGTTTTAAGCGAATCAGGAAATCACGAACCCTGTAGTTAAATGAACAACTATATTTTTTACCGTACCAAATTCCTCGATGATAGTACGTATTCCAAAATGGGGAATACGTTCTACAAACTGAACTCTTGTGTCATCGGATGATTATAGATTGTCTCTTTTTCTTGTACATTCCAGTAAAAGGTATTATCCACAGCTGTTAGAAGCACACTCCATTATAACTTTTTCGAATAAATTCGAAAATATTTTCGAATTTGGTATACATAATGAAAACGGAGGATTTATAGAAGAGTTTTCTTAGAAAAAAAAAACATTTCTAAATATAAAATCAAATTTTGATTTTTACCCTAGAAATTTGTTTTCTAGAAATAATATTCGATAAACCCTCTGCTGTCATGTCAACATTATGCATACCAAATTTTACAACATTTGTATGAATATTTTTTAAGTTATTTGGACGCGAAAATTGAAAAAAATACAGTGTATATTACATGTAATTTAAGACAACAGCTTGTAAGAAGCACAATCTTTAAATAAAGGAGTGTACTGCTGACATCTTTGGTTAATCCCTCTTAATAATTGAGGAATACTCAGTTTTACGCATAATAGCATCTTCTCGATAATCCAATGTAAAGAATGTTTAAAATATAAAAAACGTTTGGATCTTTAAACCAAAATTGTAATTTAGGAAAAAATTTATTTTAAGTTATTCTCTGTATTAACCTAATATAATTTCTTCGTGAAGCCTTAATCCTTTTCTACCTAACTACTGTAAAGTTTGTAGTAAAGAAGAGATCATAGTCTGGTGTGCGCCAATCCTACTTACTCACACTGTATATGATCTAGGGGTCCAATATACTATGGCAGCCAGACAGTACTTATTTTCTGGAAATGGATGTGTGGAATCCTAGTGTATACTTTCACTGTTTGCATACTTGCAGTCTTTTGTCAACGGCTAATTTAGGGTGATTAAGGTATGTAAAAACAAAACTCACTCAGGGATGATAATGTATGACTCAATTTATAGACCTGACCCCTCCCTTCCAGATGCATATTAAGCTATATTAACAAAGCTACATGATAAAATAATCTAACTTTCACACTCATAACGTCACCTAATATGTGTCTGCGTCGATATTTGGCCCTTACAATTAGTCTGTCAGTTCATGAACAATAGTTCTCTGGATATTATACATAAAAACACTAGAGAATATAATTAGTATTTTTTTTTTTTTTACGTATTAGAATCTTTAAGGCATCTGGAAAAGAGGTACTTGGCTGTATTGACTATAAAATATTCTTAGACTCATGAATAAATTGTGTTTTACGTATCTTCAGCACCCTGTACCTGTAAATTGTATACAAACAGTGAAAGTACGTAATAGTAGCACTGCTTGGTCCTACACATTTTATGTAAAAGGTAATACGTAAGGTGTAGCGGCCCTTGGATCTTGTTCTATAAATTTAATGAAAAAACTTGAAAAATAAATTCACCAGATAAAAATAAATGTTTTACTTCAATTGTTTTGTAAACAAATTAGTAATGAGCTATTTATACGATCGTTCAAGATCAACAACAACAATAAGCACTCCTCATTCATTCATTCACTGACTGACTGACTGACTTCTTCTTGATAGTTAAGTTTATTTCAAGTACGTTTAAAGAGAATACTTGATAATTAAACTACCACAAATATAATAAAAAGAGAATAATAATATATATAATAGTAGCTACCACAAAATAATTGACATTGAACTCTTACTTACTGATTGGCATGATCTATGTACAATATGTATCTGAAATCTTCAATGATGATTTTTTTTCTAAATACGTATTTCGACTATAAAGTATTCATCATCAGTGTGAATTAGCCAATCGTAATAATTCTACGAGGAGATGTTACTGATTGCTAATTTGGTGATGGTCTGCACGAAAAATCCTAGAGTTCTTTTTGCTAATACATTTTTACCCTTTTTTTTCTATATATTTATATAAAATACGAATTTCAACTACAAAGTAGTCATCATCAATATGAATTAGCTAATTGAAATAATTCTTTGAGGAGATGTTATTCGTTGCTAATTTGGTAATGGTCTGCACAAAAAAATTGAAAAATCTGAAAAATAGAGTTCTCTTTGATATTTTTTATATACCATAGATGACAAAAATTGACGATTTTTGCATGAAAATTTTACGGACGATTTAAGCAAAATCTGTCGCATTCAAAAGTTATAGGGATATTCACTTGAAAAAATTGCCTAATTTCTTATAAAAAACTTTTTGAAATGTTCTCAAAAAAATTTGAGGTGTTGAAAATACCTACATCACATATGACGTCAACTGTCTATATCTCCATAAAAATTACATGTTTAAGACTGTTCAAAAAAGAGATAGAAATAAAATAATCATTGATAGCTTATAACTTCTTTTTTTTTGGAATCCATTTTAATTTACAAGCTTGGTTATGGTATTGAGTCTAGTTTCACATTTTGATGGGAATATATAGCCAATTTAGAATTAGTGCGATACCCTTTGAATTAAGATTTCTCGAACTAGATTAGTGGTGCCAATAACATAATTCATGCAGTAATGGCCTATTAAAATATTAACGCTTCCCCTTTAATAAGGATATTTTTAACACTAGCTCTCTAACACCACGTAGGCAATTTATTGATATTTCAGAGCTGGTTCGTCAATGAGATAGATGATTGTTGATTGTTGATAATCTACTTACACTACATTATTCTCCATACATTGTTGTTGTCAAGTACTTAACAATGATTAACTACTCGAGTAACATAAGTGCTTACTAATACCTGTCTGCCAGCCAGCCAGCCTGCCTCTTTAAAACAGAAACTTGTTGTTTATACTCACTAACAAATAGTTCTTGTAATTTAACGCAGAGCTAGTATTTTTAATGCTGTGAAAAATCAAAAAATCCACAACAATAGGATATTCCTTTTCCTATGTACCCAAACCAGGCTTTTAGGAAAATAGATTGTATAAATTAACTTTCCAATTAGAAAGTGCAGAGTTTGAGAATCCCAAATTTTGATATATATTTACGTTTCATGATCCCCAGAACCCCAACCCAACCTTTCAAGAACAAATAATTAGACTTGTTCCCATTTGTCGGCGCGACTAGCCTGTAGAGCCTACTGTCTATCTGGCCACTTGCGAAATCGGCGTTTTCTGTTTTAATATTCGGAATTGCTTATACCGAGTATTACTACAGACTTCAAGGTCGGTACCTCTGAAATTGTCCAATTTTGCACGCATGCATGGTATTTCTGGTTGGCACTTTAGACCGTCATCTTCATTTATAAGATACATTATATAAATTTATGCTAACCTGCTAGCCTACACTTACCGTGTGCATATGATGCATAACATTTTTACAATGTTGTAGCAGAACAACTACCTTAAGGATTTAGGTATATACTATTCACCTTATATCTCCTTTAAACATACGTATATGCAGACACTAACATCCACATGGAGTTGAAGTTAATAAATAATGCTTCTAAAATCAGGACAAACTATGTTAAACAAGGATACATTTCGCTTACTTAATAATTTGTTTTCCTAAACAAACTTTTACCGGTACGTACATAGCATTTTATTATTATACGGTACCTGTGAGGTACTATTCAACTTAATACATATTTCTATATATATTTTTTTAAATATAATAAAGGGACGTAGATAACTTTGTAATCGGTTTCTATCCTTAGCAAGGATATGTTTTGATCATTTAATAATGGTTTAGTATATTTGATTTTTTTCGACAGAATAAAAATTGAATGGACTTTAAGAAATTGTACCTTTAGAAGATTACATTTATCTTGAATAATGTAGAAAATGTTTCTAGTTGTAAAATTTTTCTTTATATAGAAATTGTACGTAAACATATCATACTGACATCATGTGCGTAGTTTTAGGTTACAAAAGTTTAACCGAAAACTAGAGCAACAAGTGGTCTAGGTGCGGCCCGCAAGGTCCACATGACGAACTTGCCAGTAAGGAGACTTAAAAAACAATAATTTGATTATTATTATTTACTAGCAATACCCGTCTCGGCTTTACCCGGGTATAACTAAGATATCAGAAGTCAAAATGCTTGCAAATTGTGTTTATGGACGATAAAATTAATTATTTTGAATATATATTAAATAATATATTTTACCGAAATGAATAGGTCGAAATTTGGCTTTTTTGATATTTTGAAGTGTTGACGTAGCGTACGCCGGTAAATAGCCCAAGCACTGTTTTTTCCGCCATAATTTAGCAATATTAAAATTTTAAAGTACAAACCTATGCTTTTTAGAATCAGTTTTGTAGTTCTATGGATTATTCACCAGCAAACCTAAAAAAAATTGTATACAACAAAATTTAAACATTATTTTCATTACTTTTTTGGGTTGCATTTTGCTTAGTTTGCGATCGATCATTCAAAACTTGAACTACCGGGTCAATCCTTCGGAAGTAACAAAAATATACTTTCATTTTCAGTAACATTGTAATTTAGGGTCATGTGTTAAAAATAAGAAACTTTTAGACTAAGCGCTTGTACTATGCCTTCTTACAAAAGATTTTCATAATTTGAACTTATTCTTCACTCTTTGGCTTAGAGAGAGTCAAGATAGTCGGAGTTCTTTCATGGGGCCTGCAATTACCTTTTTGATAACAAGAACAATACTATGAACATTCAACAATTTTAACATAAGCTCGGAAATACGAACATCTTGGAAAGTATGGTTTTCCTTTCCTCTCGGTTCCTAATTATTTTTGATACGTGCACAAGATAAACCCAAAACATTTTCATCAATATGGGACAACGATAACAATGGGGTTTTACTATTGAGAATTTTTTAGAACAAGAGTGTGTTAGATCAACCACAATTCGTCAAGAGAGCGTCCAGAAACATAGACTGAAATGTCTCACTTCTTTCAATAAGAGGAAAATCAGAATATGATTAATATTTTGATAACATTGATCCGTAAAAATTAGGGAAAGATTATAGACAAAAAAAAAACAAAAAAAGGTAATTTAGTAAAACAATTTATCAAGAAAAACAATACTATAAATCAATAAATTATCTTCTATAATTCATTTAATGTTATGTTCATACTAGAAAAACAGAAAATTTAATTGTTTATGACGAAAAATTTGACATTAAGTAAATGATAAATTAATGTAACAAAGATAATCTTCTAGTCTTCTACCTTCTTGATACTAAAACATATTTTTTACGAAATGTGAAAGTTAGGTGATAGTTTTTTCATATATATATATATATATATATATATATATATATATATATATATATATATATATATATATATATATATATATATATATATATATATATATATATATATATATATATATATATATATATATATATATATATATATATATATATATATATATATATATATATATATATATATTCATTATTCATCCTTCTCTAATACATTCTTTCTGTCTATTTTCGAAGAAAGCACACAGTAAAAATAGTAATTCTATTTTTATAACTCTGATTTTCCCGATTTCTTTCTGGCACTGTGCCCAATTGTATAAACACAAAAGGAAACCATGTATATGTATCGTAAATTATAAAATAAATGTTATTTGAAAGTTGGTATTACTTTTTTTTCCTTTTTTTTTTAAACTATGTTGGCATCATTGTTATACAGTGTCGATTTCATTTGTTTTCTTTCTTATGAAGAAAAAATTCACATTTAAGAGAAATTTTTTTTAAGAATGGAACAAATATCAATTGTATATGAAATAATTTACTATTTATTTACTAAAAATCGATCAAAAAATTATTGGCACGAAACGACTTGCTTTTCTGGTTGAGTGTATATTAAATTTTTTGGCAATTGGTCATGATTTTCTCAAGTAAATTCATGTAAGAACAACAAACAGAAATTTTTTTTGAAAAATTTAAAGCTGCTGAAAACAGAAAAAGATAGGCAAAAATATAAAAAATTAACAGGTCATCTGTAAGAAATCTATGCTGAAATAAAAAATCTATGATTGTAACCTTTTGACCTTGCAATAGGTCAAATTGTTTTCAATATTTAAAATGTTTGGTACTCTTGCTGTAAGTTGAATAGATACGATCGGAAAAATATTGTATTTGAACTAGGTCAGTCTTAAGCTAGATCAGGTTATGGTCGCTGATCAGGAAGGAAACACATAGGCTTGAATGTCCCTGATACTGGACGCGAGTGTATGGATGCCTCTCTGATTTGGAGCTACTAAAAAAGGAAAGTATAAATTTGACATCTACAAGAGTTTCTTTGCAAGAGCTGGGTAATGACAAAAGAGATAAATCATGGCTTTCCCCTATTCCTCCCAGTGATAGCTCCTGTAATAAGCGTGGAAGTCCAACAGCATGTTTTGCCTACTAGCCAGTGTTCAAGTTGATAATTTTACTTTTCTATTCATTTTGACGATTCCTCGAATCTAGCCTCAATCGATTCGGAGATTATAAAATTAATATTTCCGTGTGTATTTTTCACAATATCAAAACTTCCTTTAAGAAATATTTACCCTGAGCAACGACGATACATTTTATGTATGTATCATAATGAATCGATCTAAATAATTGTCATGACATTTGAATATAAAATGCATATATTAAAATTATTTTACTTATCAAAAATTATTTGCATAGATTTCTTAAAAATTTAGTTACGAATTTTATCATACGTAAATATAGAAATTGGTGTGAAAGTTAAATAAAATATATATTCACTGTTTAGCATAAAGTTGTATGTATTATTAATAAATTCATAATTTTTCTTTACATAATACATATATATAAAACATCACTGATATACCACAGCAAAGGAGGTGGAATGCTGGTTAAATTTATTCGCATAAATTTACAATTTTTTTTAACATATATTTAAAACAAGCCATAAATTTATTTATGAAAAGTGAGTTTTAAACTTATCTTTCTACCTTGTGTGTACCTTCAAAAACTTTCTATTTATGTACTTTTTATTTCTATTACATTTCCGGAAAAATATTTTTCCAACTAACAGGAAAACTAGTAGAGTTAGTTACTTAAATTCTATATGAACAACATTGTAAAATATAATGCGGGATCAAATTGATCAAGTTCTTGCGTAGAAATTCTAAGAATTTCTAATTTTACGTTAAATCAGTCTTTCGAAAACGGTTTTCTAAAATAATCTTGAAAAAAAATAATTTCGATTCTTTTAAAATCCTGAATCAAAGTTTCTTGGTCATCTGCAACCTAGAAAATAAGATGTATTCCATACATATTTTCAAAAATCCACGATTATCAGACAAATATTTATAGAACTTTAAAGTGGAGATTACTTACTATCGCAAATATTTCATTTTCCTATGTTGAAAAACAGCTTGGTTTGAAAAGGGGCTTTTGCTTTGAATAATTGTAACTATCAGTTACCTCATACAATTGCCAAACCAAATCCAGTGATTGTCCAAAATTATGAATGCAGAAACTGAAAAGTTTAAAAAATTCTGACAGTTCTTAATGGTTCTACTAAAGTTTTTAGAGACCAAATTATCTGAGTCTTTTTTTTCGTAAATTAAACATATTGAAATTATCTGGGATAATTTTGTAGTGAAATACAATAAAAGAACTAGGGTAAGTCCGATGATACTCTAAACTTAGCTTCCTTCTGCAGACGTTCCACGTACTGCTAGTAGCGTATGATGACAGAAGTTAACTAAGCTTAGAATATTGACATTTAGCTCTGGATTCCAAAAATAACTCAGACTGGTCGTCTATGTATAAATTGAATCCGAACAAGGAAATTTTTGAGCTTCAGGCACTTGAAAAGAAAAAGGATTTAAAAAAATAAATAATATGCAACATTGCAAATACCAGGAAAAAATCTCTTTAATAAATGAAAAAATATTTTAATTATAGTTGTTTCCTCTGTTACTGCAATGATAAGACTCCTTCATTTGGGTCCATCAAGCTTTCATGTTCTCTCGTTCATCAAGCTTTCAAGTTTGAGCATATCTGCGTCAAAACTCTCCTGCTGTTATAAAACAGCATTTGATGGTTTATATAGAGGGATTTCTTATTGGGATGGATTTTTTCAGGTAAAACGAGTCTTAAGACGTACCGCGGCTATTATTACTTCTAATATCTATTTATGTTCATCAAATATTTGTGACGATTGAGACGAATCAATCAAAGTTATCTAGGCATAGCTCTAAATTTTACTTCATAAATACCAAAATATATTAAACCAGAGAAATAAATATAACAATACTTTTTACCCGAAAATTATTTCAAGTTTAATTATGAATAACTCTCTATATCAAAACAGAATTATTATGCTGATGTAAATACGAGACCAGTATTGTACTTGACCTAAATCTATCACTGAGCTTGTCAAACTCCTTAACCATTATATTTTTTTAAAAATACTTTTAAATACATTTGTTTTACATTATTTAATATGGAATATGGGTCAAGTTTTGTTTATTTTGATATCTTCCTGTGCACTTTTATAAAAAACACACGAAAACAATTTGAGTAATTACTTAGATAATTGTTTGTATGTTTTTTTTTGTTTTTAATAGCAATTTAATAGAAAATTATAACGTTTTTATTCTACGGAAAAACAATTCAAGCTAATGCATTTTTAAACTTAAAATGAATTAAAGATATAGAAGAAAAATATTTTCTAAAAAAAATTTGATGTAAACATCATTTTATTACCGTGCAACCAGTTACAGAAATAGTCAAAATGTATAATCCTGTGCAAATCGAAAAATTGAAAATTATACGGTTACTAACTTACAAGTGCTAGGTAGAATGATATGAGAAAAAACCTCTATAGGTTCTTTTATTTTTTGCAATTTCGAATAATTTCGCTTCTCCTACTTGAACAAAAATTGAGAACAAACACAATTAGATGTCACAAATTTTTGAATCTGAAATCCTAAAGTTTTGACTCTTACTTACTCTAGTTTCAACAGTTCTTATCTGAAAATTCTAATTTTTATCAATTATTTACGAGATAGAGGGCTTTTAATGACTTGGGTGTCACCGCCATGAATTCTTTCCCAATAAATTCAGAAAAAGTAGTTTTTAATCATCACATTTGAATAATAATAGATTTTGATTTATTCGGATAAATAATATGCAATGCTTGATAGAATATTCGTTTCGTCTCTTGTTAGAACATATGTTTCAACATTCTACGCATTACAATTTAGTGTGGCCATTGGTTTCCATAAAATCCAATAGCACAATCTGCCCTGGATGATTCTTTCTCTGAAACTTAAACCAGAAGATATCGGTTTAAGCCTTCGGGTGATAGAATCTTCTAAAAGAGGGTTCAGAGAACCAAAAGGTCTAGATACAAGTGACGCAGGTGTGATATCCCTCTTCTTATTATGTTATATTATCCTTATGTATATTACCTACGTGTTCATCCCATCAATTTCTAATAATAGCAAAATATTCCCGTTCTTTAGAACAATTCAGTCACAATTCATTATCAAAGATAGAATGTTAAAAGCATAACTTATAAAACATAATTTACACATAAATATTTTTCAATCATTTAAACAATTTTTATAAAGGTAAAACAAAAATTCAGAACTAAGATAAATTGTTCATAAAATTATTTACTTCAGTGACGATATACTGTTAATTAAGCAATTATTAACTCCCACTTATATTTCGATTACCACTCATATTATTAATACAACAAAATTAGCTTTAATTTTGTTGAACTTTGTAATTTAATTACAAATTACGTTAAAATTTTTATGATTTAGTTAAAGTAATTTATTTCTCATTAAAAAAACTATGTAAACATTAATTACGGATTCAGGATAAAAAAAAAAAGGAAAAAGTCATTAAAAAAAAAAAACAAATTTCATGATATACCGGATGGTTTCATTAATTATTATGAATTTAACAGCAGACAATAGAAATAACTAACTTGTGTTAAAAAAAGATCATTTAATAAAAGAAAACAGTTTTCTTTCTATGCATTTAACTTTTACAAATTTAATAATAAACACATTACAAGGTTGGCGTACAAGTTTTGAATAGATTTCAACCAATTAAAACTTGTTCGTAATTACTTCTAGAAAACCAAATAAGTAAATTATAAAAAGGAAATTATACTACGAAGGCTCGCAAATTTTACTTGCATCGTAAACTTGAAATTCATAAATTTCCACTGTTTTCTTACTTCAATAAGAAGATTATAAGTTAGATAATACTGTTCGAATGTGATTTTTCGAAAATTTCAAGTTTCACATTTTCCGTGTGTTTAGGAATCACAGTGTTCGCAGCAGCATACTTTGTTTGAATCAATAGTATATAATATATTTCATGTTGCATATGTGCTCTTCTCTTGCTCCACCCGTTTTTTTTGTTATGATTTTGAACTGAGCGCTGTACTTACAGTTGATTACTTCTGTAGAATTCGAATTTGTGTATAATATACTCTTATACAATATATACTAATGTATTTTAATGCGTACAAGACATCAGTTTGACATAAAGTGTCTTTGTAGGTATATTTAAAAAAAAACTTAATAATCGAATAAAGCAAAATAACCTTTCAAAAATACAAAAACCGTTTTGTTCCACAAAAAGAACACATTGAATGTGCTAGATGCATTTTGATTCATGTATTTATCAAAAGCTGTTATTTTAAGCTTTGTCTTGCTAATAAGACTGAGTACCAACTACTAAGACCAATCTTTCTCCCATTTTGAGGAGAAAACTGCTTATTTCGACGTCTATAGAGTATCTGTACAGTTCCTTCAAATGTATCTATAGTGAAAATTTGTATGTAAATTGAGATAGTGCCAAAGAGTGTCTATAGGGGATGTCAATCTCACAACGTGTCTTTTGCTTTGTTTTCGACATTGTGTCGGATTTTTAAGGTATACGTACCGGAGCCCCTCCAAATTATTTTAGAGAGTTTGTGTATAGCCTAATAAAGTGCTAAGAAAGTACTTTTTGTGAAAACACCTCAAAATTTAGTAAGATGGGTATAATGATGTATTATTATCTATCTTTCTTAAGGAAAAACGTAAAACCGGCATACAAATGAATCTACATTGTTATAATGACTTCTAATACATGGACACTGTATACAACATCTGCATTGAACACACAAGTAATTTTGTGTATAGTCCTTTAACAAAAACATTATGCCTCAAAATTCACTCTTGTACAAATTGTAATTTATAGTTATAACGATAATAATATCACCAACTACAATCTAAATTAAGTCTTTTATACTTTCCTCAAATTATACTGATGTGATGTTACCTACTACATTCAAAAGTAAGTGAGCATATTAAATAAACGACTATGTAATTACATGACATAAAAATTGTCCAATGTATTCTTTTGATTATATTTTTTACCTCTTGAATAGCCACACACAAAAAAAAATACATCTATATACTGTCTGTCTCAAACTTCTGAGGATGGTTTGTGTCATGAATATCTGAGTTATAACGGTTTCAGTCAAAGAAGTCGGTAACTATGTCTATTTAAAATGCTTGGCACAAAATGTAACAAAAATTTTGGTTTAAAAAAAAATCTTCATTAGAATGAAAGTTTACTAAATAAACGACTATGTAATTACATGATAAAAACTTTGTCCAAAGAATTCTTTGGATTATATTTTACCTCTAGAATCAGTGACAAAGTGAAAACACTAATACCATCAACAGTTTGACTAGATAGAAGATTGTGAGCTCGAATCCAGCTCGAATCAATTATCATTATAAAAAAAAGGGCGGTTGATTGATCTCGCTGTCATTACTTCAATAAGAACAAAGTAACCGGTTCCATCAATAACATAATATCAATGTAATTGTTACCTTGAGTTAGCAGGCATCTTTACCTTCAGGTGATGGGATGTTTTGAAAGAGGATACAGATGGTACAGAAACCAAATGGTCTGGGTGCAAAGAACACGGTTGCGGTTTTCCTCTTAATATACTTCTTTATATTCCCACATCGAAACATTGAAAATGAACGGATTCTGTATCGATGGAAAGAAAGATTTTTGAGAATACTTTATGTGTATAATTCATAAATACTTAATTTATATTGTCAGATTTGTAACGGATTTTGTAAAAGAAGTCAGAAACGAGGATGGTCGTGATATTATACGAGAGTTGCCTGAAGATTTTTTTAACGCAACGTGAAGATCTTATTAATCTTAACAGCACTCGCTCATAAAAGCTAGTAAATATAGTTGTGCATCTTTTGACAGGTACTCACCAAGATTTCAGCAAGTTGTTTAAATGTAAAATTGGTGTATTTAGCCAACTCAATTCAAACAAAATTTCGATCGACAGCTCGATACTCAATTTCTTTGATTTCACTTTTTTTAACGACTACTACTATCTTCACGTTTGAGTCGAAAAATCCGTTCTCTAACCCCCAGAACATGATTTATGAGGTTTTGAAGATGCCCGAGTTATTTATTTATTTATGCTCATTTTTACGCGGAAAGAATATTATTATTAAACTGGGATATCATTTCAGCTACTATCAGGGGATTCCCAAGAAAACCGCTTCAAAAACAGTTCCTACAAATTCAACAAGATTTCTGAAAACTCCTATGTATATAGATTTAGTATCCTGAAATATCACGAAATATCTTTTTATCGATTTCTTAAAGTTTGCATCTCCAAATTTAGTCAGAGTGGTTTTGTGTAGGCTAATTAAATGAAAGTCCCTTTAGTGAAAGCATTTCCAAATTGAGTTCAATGGTTTTTATTTTAACTATTTTTTGTAATAAAGAATATTGATAACCATTTTTTTAGAAGTAAAAAAAAATTTTGTATGGATTTTACATATTTGAAATGAGAAAAAAAAAGACTGTTAAGAAAATGACTGGTATTAAAATTTACATTTTAATGAAATGAATATAAAAGAAAAATTAGTATCATTAGATTATAGAAAATTATGTGTATCGGATAAAATACAAAATTTAAATAATTACAATATAAATTTTATAAAAAAGGAGACAGAATTCTTATGACCATGAAAAATGTAAAAAATTTCTTTTTTTTATTGTTTCGCATATAATACTTATTCTTCTTATTGCCTGTTACTTGTAAAACTAGCCACTCAACTAATAAATAAATAAAAAAAATTAAATATTTACATAAAATTTTATACAATTTTTTACCCATTTTAATCGTTGGACCGTAATTCCTCCGTTTAAAACAAAAACGGTTCAGATAAAAGTTGTTAATTACTAAAAGGGAAGTATATGCAATTTGTTTTGACCTTGTGATTAAATATCAAGATTATTTCAAAATCAGAGTAATTTTATGAAAATGATATTTAAAAAAAAAATTTTGAATAGTAGGTCATTTGAAGGTGAAAAAGCCCTAAAATTAAATAATGTTAGCTTCCCAATCAAGTTGTGAAAACTAACGCCCTACTGGGTAGACTTCCTTTTTTGTTCTGAACCGATAAAAATTGGTTTACCTTGTATAATAAATAAACTAGTGTTTTTCTGGGAACTTGGACAGTAAAAACAATCAGTTGCTGATTTTTCTTATTTATTCAATTTTATATGTTAGCATCCTCGAGTCTACGAAACTTGCAAAATATGAAAATAAGCATCTGTATATTTTTTTACTGCCCAAGTTCCCCAAAAAATAACACTAATTTATTTGAATAACGAAAATATTTCTTATTTATATTATATAATTTTAGCTAATTTGTAAAGTATTTTATCCCTTTTATTCATTCACGAATTTCGTCAATTTTCACTCGAATTGAAACCAAAATAAATCAATAAATTTTAAAAATGTTAAAATTTTGGTTTTCATTTCAAAATATTTAGAACTATAAATCTTTCTAATTAATATTAAGAACTCTATTTACAACCTCACAAATTCAATTGAGTTGAATCGCCAATCTTGTTCATAGCAATGTGTATATCAAATTAAAAACATTGCAAAGTATATTGAGAAGCGTTGGATTAAAAACATTAGTGTTACTAATTGCATTCCAATAATGACATAAGACCATTTGTTGTTAATTTATTATATTTAAAGAAACAAAGCTAAATATTTAACTAGCCACTTCTCTTATAAAAATGAAAATTACGAAGATAATTTTGAATTTTGAAAGTATTTTACACATAAATATTACCTTTGCTTTTTCAGGATTCTGTACTAAAAATCAATATTGAAATCAATTTCTCAATATAGAATTAAAAAGAGTACCAAATTTATCATGCATAGTAATATTACTTTCTAATGAATGGAAGATTTATGACTCTAAATCATTTTTAATTTATTATATATTTTTTTAATCTAAAAAACTCATACATTATTTTCCATAATTTATTGCGCCTATAACATCTAAATAAAAAATGTTGTAAAAATTGATTAAATGTTTTTTATTTTAAATTTTATGAATTCATGTTGTTTTTAAATAAACAAAAAAATAATGGAAAATTTTAGACCAATAGTAAAATCAATTTTTCAAAAATTATTCGTTAAAAAACAACTCAGTTCGGATGATATTATTTCTGCCCCACCATATTCGAGTTTGCATAGATCCTCACAGTACAAGAAATTTTGTTGATGCCAGGAGACTCCTTTTCATGTATATACAGAAGTAAAAAGTATGCAGATATGAAATAAATTGTCGCATTGAAAAAACGGATTCCATTTAATCTATATATATGTAGCAGCTTTTTAGGGGTTTAAAAGGTACATCAGGTGTTACGGTTGTTTTATATGTGAATATAATTAATTACTGTTTTTTTTTTTAATGTGTAAACATTCGACTTGATACTAAAATGTTTTACACACATTTAAAATAATTGGGGAAATTCACATTTTCTAGCTATTTAGATAATTAAGTTTTTACGATGTTATAGAAATATCTTTAAAAGAAAAACTTGTCACCATAAATTAAAAATTACTTAACGAATAAATACCGGTTGAACCAAAACTTACTGTTTACGATAAAACTATCCGAAAAAGTCGTCTGCACAAAATAATCAATATCAAATATAACCGATTTAAGGGGAGTCATGTTTTTGATTGAGACAAGTCGATGATTGATTTTCTGTGTGAAAAATTTCTATGTTGTCCATTCACTAATAATTTGTGATATGGGTGATAAACAATCATGGAAATTTTTTCTACGTCTACCTCTTAGGTTGGAAAATTTTGTTTATCAATTTTTTTTATGAGACTAATGTGGAAGTTCGGAAAAAATTACAAATTTGGTTGGGGATTCCCAATAATTTCCAAATATCTCACTTAATAAACTCACAAAAAACTAATTGATAGACTCTTCCTTTTTAAAGTCGGTTAAAAACAAAAATTATCAATTACTACGACCATTGAAACATTTTGAGATACAAAAAGTGTTTGATAACTTCCATATTAGTTCCAGTATCCAAAAAAATATCATATTATAAAAATATGGCTTAGAAATAATTAGTGAAATAAATATTTTCACTACAAAAATTCTAAAAAGTTCGATGATTTGTTTATCGACGCCCGTATGTTTTCGATTTCCCACGTAAGCTTCAATTACTCCTGTTTTTATTTTTATTATAGGAAGTTAATTAACAAATAAATACAAAAACCATTTTGTCTAACCTGAGACTAAGTGCAGAATGTACTTTGCCCAACACAACAACGCATCAAAGTTGCTAATTTTCACAATTTTCAGGTTTTCGAACAACAGACATCTGCTTCGATAACAAAATACCTGTCAATTTGAAACTTCTGAGAATCGAAAATATTGTACGCTCCAAAAAAGAAAAGTTTTCAGGAGTTTATAAAGAAAAAAGTTATTACAAATAATATGATATCCTGATTGGTACCCAGACTATATTATTTATCTATTGCCTATTCAAAACTTCTAGGATACATTTCCTTAACTTATTAAATCAAATTAGGAATAAGCGTTTTATTTGTAAACGAAAAGGGCATATTCAAAATGAAAGATTAAAAAACCAATTCAAGTGATGATTCCGTTTATGCTACGAAAAATTCAATTCAATTAATTACGGAACCCTACAGATAAAATGAAATAACTTTTAAAAAGGATTTAAATTACAAAAGTTTTTTTTTTTTTTTGTGTCCTTTGTATGTATGGATAAAAGTAATCTTGAGAGGTTTTCTTTTTAAATTTTATCGTAGACCTCTTCAAAAACCATTGAAACATTTTACCATAATGAAACTTAAAATACAAAAGTTCACGTTACTCTTTGTTCAATATATGAGAGAGAACATATTGAAATTTATATATTTTTTTTTAAATATACATCAAATAAAAACAGGTAATTCGATATTATCGATTTTTTATTTATTTATTACAAACAGTTAAAACTAGATTTCACGGAAAATACATTTTGTTTTTCTATTGTTTGATTTTCATGACTTGCCTGATTCTTAATAAACGATTCAAATAGTAATTAGAGTATGTGCGGGAATTAGAGATGCTATAAAAATCAAACTGGTGGTGTTTTCTTCCAAAATATTTATTTTTAAACAAGGTTTATCATTTAAGAATAAAATAACTCAAAATAATCAACAAACTCTAAGATGAAAGCAATTTTAAATCAAAATTTTCTATTTGTCTTAAAAGCCCGAACTCTCCTGAAGTGACCTAGAGTGATAGCAATGTTAGTTTTATCAGTCTAATTCCCCTTTTTTTGTGTCTTTTTTAGCTCTTAACTAATTCTCATTGGTTTTTTTATATTCTTTGGCTATACGCGTTTGAGAAGTGAAAGTAATGTCTTTGACAAAATACGGTACTATAGATGTATAACAGCCATCGTCTCGGATTAAAACGAGACTATTGCTGAGCTTTGACTTGGATTAGATATTATTCTTATCGAGCTGCTCAGAAAATCATACTATATTGTGACCAACTTTACTAGACTAAATGTAGCCATCTCACCTTAATCAACCGGGAGAGATGGCATTATCGATTTAAAAATGAATAACTAGGAATTGATAGCAGTTTCGAGGTTAGAATACAACATATCTACAATATCAATCAGGGTAAAACAGAAAGATATGAATTTGTTCAAATTTCGTCATCGCGAAACTAGATGTGTAAACATTAAACAACCTTTTCATTTGGAAAACGCATTAACCGGTGTTACTTTTTTATTTGATTTCAATATCACTTTGCACATGCGGCTAGTAGTAATTTAATGAAAATCTAAAAGAAATATGATTTGGACAAAATGGTTTTTGGAAATATTTATTGAATGATAATAATAAAAAAAAAACGAAGCCAAAGTTAAATCAAAAATTTTACGAGCTTCGCAAAAAAGATTTGTCTCGTAAAAGAAATCAAAAACTGCTTCCCACATTTGTGTCAAAAATTGTAGAATATAGATTACAACTACGATTTGTTCTAGGATGTAAAATCAGATATATCAGAAAAATATAAACATATTACGATCAATTCGGAAGAGATAGCCGAACGAGAGACAGTGACCTTACCTGCCGAATTATTTTCGGAACAAATACGTAGAAATATTTTATGCTGAGTTCACTTCTATCAACGTATGTTATGTCGGATTTCCTCTGTCAGAGTTGAAAAATTTCAAAAAATTTATGTTCCAAAAATATTCTTTTTCCCATTATAACTTCTCCAATTTTTTCATAAGATCCCCGGTTTTAGCGTGGTTTTCAGATTCAGCCTTTTAATACTAGTAACGCATTGAAAATAAAACTTTTAAATATTCGTTCATTTATCTTATGGTTTGGTCCTAAAGCAAACATTTCTGACACCACTGTATGATATTTAACATCGAATTGTTCAATATTTTTGTTCCATATGGCGTAGTTAGTGTAGGGACTTTTTTTAGCAAATTTAACATCTAAAAATATACATTTTATTAAAATTGAAAGTGAAAATGATTTCTATTAAGAAAATTGAAAATGTACCGAAAAAAATAGAGGAAGGAAGAAGATATTATTTATGAAAAAAGTAAAAAAGTAAAAATAACGGAAATAATGATTGTAAAAGTTTAATACTGTTCCAATGGCAGAAGAGAGTATTTGTATATCTGTGTGATTATTACGGGATATGACATACAATAATCATTTTTGTTACACTAGGTGGGTCTGTCTCTAAAGAAAATATAAAAACAAAATATATATGGTTACAACAAATATTTTGTAAGATTTTGAAACTTTTATGAAATAACTTCGCTTGTATTATTAAGAAATTTTACTTCTAATATTGTTTGAATCTTTACCGATATTTTGGTATTAGATTTCGTTTATCAATTAAAACCAAATACTTTTTCTTTAATTAATTACAAACTGATAAAAGATTCCAAAACGATAAAGAGCTATTTCAGAATATTTGATTATAAAAACAATCCGAAGACTGCTGAACAAAATGTAAAAAAGAAGTCTGAATGAATGTTTTTTTAATGAGACTATGAGCAATCAGAATTATCTTTGAGACATTTTTGCATTTTCTAGAAGATATTTTCTAAAAATTATCCGATAAAAAATTTTCAAATTATCCCAGTTTGACTAAAGTGCATTCTACAACGCACTTTGGTTAATAGCAAGTTAATATCGCAACTTGACTCAAACTTTAAGCTTATTTTTCTTTTAACTGAGTTTTTTCTGTGACCACTAAAATCCAAAAACTACCAGACTGATTAATATGACATTTATACCCGATGTTGTAAGCATAATCAACGTAAATAATGCCTCTAACTCCTTAAGTTGTGTTGGCCTACAAGCTACAATCAATACTCGCATAATCAGAGCCGGATTTTGCCATAGTTCCACTCCTGTACACTGTGCAAAACACCGACCCATTACCGAAATTTTACATAAAATGAATCGTTTCCATATAACACCAGTTTAAAATAGAACTTTCAACAATCGACCGAAACTTTTTAGAATATTCTTGAACGCACCAAATTACAATTCGATCGATCTAGCCATTCAAAAGTTATGTGGGGCTTACATGCATACATCATATAGAAAAGGTAAGGAATGGCTTAAAACTCTTTCATCCAAATTAGATCGAAATCAATAAGGGAAGTTAAAAGACAGTGCATGACTTATAATTTTAAACATATTCTTGATAATGAAAAAAATTATTATATTTATTATAATTTGAAGATATTAAGATGATGACAGTTTTCAAAGCATTTCATCTGAACGCGAAAAAAATTGTTTCCTCACTCTCTGAGTTTTTCTGCCCCTAATCCAGTCCTGCGCATAATGTAAGAATACATTGAGCGAAATTAAAAAAATATGTTATTTCCCCCCTATAATATGAAGTATATTTGGTTCGATTAACCAGATACTTTATATCAAATAAAATATTTAACTTTTTAATACTTTTTTTTCTTCAAGAGTAGCTATTGAAATCAATTGGTGTTACATTTTGACAAGAGATAGTCAATTTTTTTTCTTATAAAAACGGCTTCAAAAGAGGTTGAATAATGATAATAATAATAATAATAATAAAGAAAAAAACATAAAATTGGTTTGACTATTTCGATATTAAAAGGAACGTTCTATCTTTTATATTATATAAATTCTTTTTTTATTACGTCATACATAAAAATGTTTTTGGTAAAAAAGAAAAAGTGTCATCAAATTGTAAGTGAAATGGTGTAAAATGATTACTATGTTTGAAATTGAAGAAGCCACTGTATATACTAGGGCGAGTCAATAAGATCTTAGAAAATCTAAGAGATGGTATTCGATACATCGCTAATTGTCTGGTGTTAGTAAGAATCATTCCTTACTAGATACCTTGCAAAGTTACGGCCATAAAGATCATCCACAAGTTTGACCAGATCTGACCCCAAGTGACTTCTTTTTGTTTTCAAATTAAAAAAGGCTTAGAGGGAAACGCCTAACATCAATGAGGAGGTGATCTCAAACACAAATACTTAATTGAGAACCTGCCACAGTCATACTTTTCTCTAACAATAAAGGGGCTTAACCTGCGTTATTTAGCGCGCATACACGTTTTAACAGGGGCAACTCATTATTTTTAATCTTTATTCATTTTAAACTACATCGGGTGGAGCCGGATATTTCGTTCTTATACAAGCGACGACACTGTGCTCAATTAACCGCCCTGTTAATTATAATTGTGCAAACTGGCGCTGTCTGAATTCAAATCCGCAACTTCTCTGTCTGAGTAGTCAAACGTTGAAAGGTTCCACTTGTTGTGTCATGAAACACAAAGTTAAGTAAAGTATTATAGCGAACAATTATTTGTCATGTACGCTAGTTAGTTTTGGTTCGTTATGCTATGTGAGTTGGTTTGATGTGGAAATGCGTACATATGATTAAGAACAGTGGTCATGCAGAGTTGAGCGGAACTTCTCTAAGAAACAATATGTGTTTTTTGTTGCATAGAATAAAGCTACTTTGATCATATTAATATTAATAATTAAATCTATGATAAATAATATTTTGTAATAATTAATTGTAATGATTAATTCAAATAAAAGAATAAAAAATAAAAATGATCGAACACCAATAGGCCAGTATCTTTTTCTAAGAACTCGTTGATCTGCCCTCGTACTATAATGCTTATATAGTACTCTTAGTCACAACAAATAATATAGCAGCAGAAAAGAAAGTAAAAGAAAAAACTTTCTTTTGTTAACACGGTACATGCACACACACACATAAAATGAGGGAGAATCCTTCCATTTTTTTATAGCATGAAAATGTTTACTTTTACGATTTTATGAATATTTTATAAAAAGTTCCTAATGCATGGTTTTACTTTTTTTTTATTTTTGTACTTGGTCCTTTGTTAAAATGTTTTTTTTTTAATCTACAAAGATACATTTTCAAGGAAAAACTAAATATTTTCTTGGAAATTGAGAAATGACATTTTATGATATTCTGTGACAATGACTAATTAAGTTCCAATAAGATGAATTCCAAAAATGTTGACTTATAAAAGGAATCAAATCGATTGGTTCTTTTAGAAAATTATAATTAAAACATTTTAACAAAAAAAATTGAACCGCCGAAAAAATTTAAAAGCAAAAAATAATAAACCTCTTTTATTTAACCTTAATAACTAAGTTCTTAAACTAATTTAGGAGTCAGTGGTCGCGCATTAAGCTTTACTCAATTAATTAATTTGCTTTTTTGGCGCCAACTCAAAATTTCTTAG
The DNA here is from genome assembly GCA_020423425.1 of Chrysopa pallens. Lineage (NCBI taxonomy): Eukaryota > Metazoa > Arthropoda > Insecta > Neuroptera > Chrysopidae > Chrysopa > Chrysopa pallens. The sequence continues at coordinate 137,978,052 of CM035591.1, forward strand.
GTATACTAACATTAGTTTAAGAAGTTATTGATTTTAAATAAAAAAGGTTTATTATTATTGTTTACTTTATAGTTTTTTCAGCGTCTTAAATTTGTTTTAAAAAGATCATATTATACTGATACTCAACCAAAGATAATTTAAGCTAATAAATACACTTATTTGTTATCTTCACTTGTTGATAGATAGCTAAATTAAGTTTTATCGTAAGTTATTTTTTTATATAACAAAATTTTTATGTGAAAAAGTGAGGTTAGTTAAGCATTTTTGTAATTTTATATAGTTAAAACAAACAAACTTAGGCCATTTTTGTCGCAAATACACAATTTCTCTACTTCGAATGTTTTTTCTAATATTTAGTAGAAAATCATGTAAAATCCATATCCAAATTTTTGATCGTCCATAGAAGATATTTACATTTCAGATTTTCACCATACTATTATTATGTAATGATTATTATAATTAATATAAACACAATGTAGTTCAAAATTCCGTAAATATTTGCTTGAAATGAAAATGCCTTTTGTTTAGAGGCATTTCAATATTACATTATATGTATCAAACTATATTATTTTATCGTCATCATATATATACGATGCTGGAGCTAGTGCTAGCTGATGGATACTTTGAAATAACAATACCCACATAAAGTGTCAAGTTATAACATAATTATGCAATGCATAGAGTATTTCATTACATAATGTTTCATATTAGTATATACGTCACTATGCTATTATTAGATGAGTCAATGTAGAATACCAGATCACAAAAACAAGTTTGTTAGCATTTGCACTACCTCAGTAGGGACTCGAACTAAATTTTTTATTACTTCAATTGAAGCGTCTTTACTTCTTGAACTTGGATTTCAAGTTATTTTTGTTTATATCTTTAAAAATAAGCAAAGCATTCAAAATTCTTAATTAAACAAAGACGGAAATGCATACGTTTGACGTCAATTGTACAAATCTCCATATAAATTACATGTTAAACATCGATTTCGAGAAAGAGAGAAAAGAAAATAATCTTGATAGATTATACCTTCTTTGGTTTTTAACTTTATTTTTTTTTTACGATATTAAATCTAGTTTCACATTTTAATGTGAATTTTGTTTGGTTCTAAAATAAGTAATTTCCTTACTGATGGCTTCACCTTTTAATTTCAGTGAACCAAGACTACAGGAGTCGGTCAATTTGTTATGTAAAACCGGCTGTGGATATTGAAATATCCTTCCCAGTGTTGGTCACTAGGACTTTGATACTTTTTACCATGAAATGATAACCATTAAGCTGTTATTAAAGTGGTTTCGGGTTTGATTAATTGTAGTTCATATCTTATAAATGCGCAACCTCGCTCAGCGTGTTATTCGAGCTTTGAATGCTGTAAAAAATAAGGCCGATGAGAAATTTGCTGAGTATACGTCCGACATATGTGGTATGATCTCGTAATGAAGCGACCAGTGTGTATCGAAACCTAGAGCCAGTAAAAAACATTACATGTTGCAACTGCGATATGGAATGGTTTGATGGTAGTGAATATTTAGAAATGTATCAACCATGAAGCAACAGAGATAGCGTATACATTGTATACATTGTATACATTGTTTTAAACTACTAGAGGTAGAAGAAAATTCAAGAACAAATAACTTGTTAAAACAAACAACTTTTATTTGTAACGTTTTTTCGTAAACTTTTCAAATTAGCAACAATTTCAGTTCAAATTTAGCTATTAAATTCATATATCATTATAATACATGTTATTATTATATGGTATATGTATTTATAATTTTATGAACTGCATATTTAGATTATTTTATGAATGGCCAGGATTAATAATAGTTCAAACATTGATACTCAGCCATGTTGAGTATATAAAAAGTTCACACTGTTAGTCGTTATCTTGTAAATATCAATAATAATTTGTTCAAATTTTTTAATAAATCGTAACAAATTGTCAATATTTAATAGTGCATCACTCGTCAACTTGTAAATGGCTAACATCTATTGCAATATGTTGCGAATATGTTTGAAATGTTTTTTGGCTTTCGAAGTAAAACTTCTTTATGCACACTTGACTTGGGTAGTTAGCTGGTGAATGCATGACGAGAGTGTTACGAAACAAGTATCGGGCGAGGCAAACGGAAGTTGAGAACAAGATTTAAGTCAGTGAAGATAGAAAGAGAGAGAACACAGATATAAGTTATGAGTTGAGAGGGAGATGTAAGTCAGTGAGGGTATAAAGAGAGAGAGTATAGATAAAAGTTATGTGTTGAGAGGGAGATATAAGTTAGTGAAGATAGAAAGAGAGAGATATATGTAGATGGAGCTAAAAGAGTTTTACTTCAGTCTTCTGATCTAAGGCAAACTTTTTTTGGAAATATATTATTCAAGATCGACTCATCTAATTATATACGTAACTATATTATATGTATACAAAATAATAATAATACATCCCTTCATACAAAGTCAATAAATAATAATATAGTAAAAGCAATTATATTGAAGTCTCGTAGCGACCGTTAATGTTATAGTTAGACATTGTATCAAATATTCTTTTTAAGTAAATATTAATAGGGTCACTGTAACTGATACCATTTCGGAGTCTGTTCCAGTCCAGTGTTTACAGCAGCATCATGAAATTGTTTTTAATGGTACTCATTTGCATTTTGTATAAAATATAAATTATGATGATTATTTAACATTAATTTCGATTCTTGTAGAATTTTCTTATTATAAAATAATATATTTATTAATGGTAGTACAAAGAAAAAATTTTTTAAATCACGCAAGAATCAATTTGATACCATAATAGTTTTCTCATCTATTTAACGTCATTATACTTAAAATTTAACAAGTGAATAAAACAACTAACAGAGTTACTTGTTTAGATACTCGGCATATGACTAAATATTATGGTTCGGACTATTTTAAATGGGTATTCATAAAATACTATAAATATCCAGTCTTAACAGTTGCATGCAGATTAGTTAAGCTTGAGCTTGTGAAGAACTCAAAGTTAAAAAAAAAAAAAAAAAAAAAACCTGTTTTTGTGTTTAAATTTTCTTTTATAGTTTAAAAGTTTGATCTTAAACTCATTTTTTTTATCTGGTATACGTCACCAAAATTTCAGCTCGCTATTTCTTTTACTTTTCGAATTATCGTGATGACACACGGACGGTAGAACAGTCGGAAATGAACTAATTAAATGTTTCTATGAACACGTTTACCAAAATTTTGTTTGTGCGGTCAATATTTCCTAGCGTTACATACTTTAGACTAAAATTAATGTACTCTGACATATTAAGTATGTCGACCATAAAAAAATTAAGGGCATATCAATCTTTGTTTATGTCATATTTATTTAATATTCAGTTAATAATAAATATAAATCAATTTTTTGAACATGTTAGGATACAATTTTTAATAAATATTTGTTAACCAATCTCTAATACCACCCTCAAATCACTTCGATTTAAACCGATTCCAACTTTGATTTTAATATTACAAAAAATAGCTAAAAATTTAAAAAAATGTTCTTTATTTTCTTGTTTTTTAAGCTAATTTAATTCTAAAAACAGCACTGTAGAAGAGAAATTGGCGCGATATGTCAAAAATAATTCACCATTCCTATAAATAGATGTTTAATTTTTTAATTTTTTAAATCCAAATATCCTTAGAAAATAATGAAATATATTTAAATCAGTGACAAAAAATGTTTTGGTTTTTTAGAAATTTTCTTAGAGACTACTCCTTTATAAAAAACAATTAAAAATTTTTATTTTAGAATATGATAGAAATAACACTCAAGGGAAATATTTTTTGGCACATTGACCCAAATCCGATTTAAAGCTCAATTTCTCTATCGATTTTAGATTTAGTTGTGAAACTAGCCAACAAATCATTAAATGGACGGAAGTTTTTCGTTGAATATTTTCCTCATAAACTAAAAGCCATGAAAAAAATTTGTTCCTTTTATATGTGTACATTTTTTTGTCTCGATTTTCTCCTATCCAAATACTGCTATCAACATAGAACAAGTTTACTAGAATAGAACGCTTTGAAAAAATTTTCAACCGAATAGATCCAACCGTATTTGGTTGAGGTGAAAAAATACACATTCGTAATAATAAAGAAGTTATCATTATTTTACTCTCGTCATTGGAAGTTCGTCGTGTGGATCTTCCGAGTCGCCCTATAATACTTGTTGGATATTAGAAAACAGTATTGTTTTGTAATCAATTCTAACCATGAAAATTCTAGAACAATACAAACTGAAAAATTTTGTTTTTAATATAATAATCAAAATCCATGCAGGCGAAATTGCGGGTAACAACTAGTTATAGTAATAAATTAATATAAAATATTTTTTATTTAATATATTTGTTTGTTTTTCCATCCACTTCAATAAACGAACAATAATTTCACCAATTCTGAAAAAAAAATAATTTCTCAAGTAATATTTTGAACCAGTTTTTTTTATACATTAAATATATTAAATGATTATAATTTGATGACAAATTGTTAGAGAACCCTAAAATTTGTAAATAAATTATGTGGTTGAAGTAATGAAAAAATTAATTGCTTTCATTCACTTTATTACAAAAGAAAAGTATAACGGAAGAAAATATGGGTTAATAACGATTAATCTTGATTTAATCTCCGATTTTTGTTATCGATTTAGGTTTATTACATGGAAAATAAAACATACAATTATTGACTGTATAAATTATGATAAAAGCTTTTATTAATACTATTATTGTGTTAATGTGCCTTCACTTATTGAAAATAATTGATGTATAAATTACTAATAACTTATTATTAACTACAATATAATAATTTTAGTAGCGTAGAACAATGCACCATTTTGGAAAATAAGGATTTCTTAGTAGAATCATAAACTCGTGTTTTTATTGGTTGTTTGGTATTTTTTTGTTAAGAATAACAACGGTAGAAGTCCGTTTTTAAAATAAATAAACCAGGGTTGGTAATTTTCGAAACCAAAAAAATTTTGGTAAGGTTGAAACCCATTGGAAACGGAAGAGAATATAACAAAAATGTAAGGAAAAATAATTTTCGGGCAATCTGAGGTCGGGTAATGGAAGGGGGTGAGTTTTTAAGGGTAAAACACAGTTTATCTCGATTAAAGCAAAACTACAAGTCCTGTGGATATTTTTTGTAAAAGATAGAAATACAAAATCAAAAACTTGGTTCTTTCAATTTTTCACATAAATTTTGAGGTTTTTGAATGTAAATAGAAAAAATATAAATAGAAAAATTGTATATCTTTTTATTACCAAGAACTTCACAATTTAACAATTTTCCATAGGACTTGTAGTTTGTTACCGGAAATCGAGATACACATTACTCTTCCCCATCTCATCCAATTTGAGTATTTAACCCTCACGTTAATTTATACTTAATTCTCTATCTTCATTCGTTTCTATTGAGGACAGAAAAGGTGTCCTTAAACTAACCCTCAATATTCATTAGAACTGGAGATATTTGTATCCAAAAATATCACAACACTTGGAGAAAGAATGTCTCATTATAAATGCATATATTATATAATTTGATCTTAGAACACTCAGTGACTCAATTCCTATTATTTGAGCTATTAGACACTCAAATTGCATGAGTTGAAGTTTGTTGATAGCACAACTCACACTCATCACCGTTTTTTTGTGTCTTTTGAATGATAAATAGTTTCAGGTCTGTTTGGAAAATGTCAAATTTGTTAGACTTTAAGATTTAAATTTAAGCTATTAAATTATTATCAACAATTAATGCTGCGGAGCGCAGCACACATACCCACTAGTATTTTGTAAAGTGGGAGTTAGTTAATAAATTTTGGCAACCTTTCGTTTACAATGTTATAACGTTATATAAGTAAGAAATATTTATTACATTTGAAAGGAAACTAGGATACGGACAAGGAAAAAATGACGAAAATGCAATATTTACAAAAATAATTAGTACCTTATATTCCTGTCACCTAGATTATAAAAATTGCAATGTTGAAAGTAAATAATTTTCCTCTTCCAACATTATTTAAAATTTAAAATGAAAATTTTATTAACATATACTATACACAATGCTTGTGAAATAAATTTTCAACTCAATTTGTATATTACATAATTATTCAAATTAATATAAATATGCATAGAATATTTTGTTGAAATTTATAAAACTTACATAAAAAATAGTTCAGGTGACACAGTCAGCACATCATACCAATTAGAAACTTCTGGTAAACAAAGTGTTAAATTTCAGGAGGCATTCTAATTTTTTTTACAGTCAGAGGCTTAAAATTGACCGATTTCTGATTGTAATTTTAATTGTAGCTCAGTAATTAATACGAAAACATTCTATTCGAAACCAAACAAAACAAAATACCCATTATCAAAACAATGGAACATCAGAATTATCCAAAAAATGGATTGGTGATCATTTAAATAGTGAAGTAATCCCATTATTTTCGAAAAAACCATGTTCGGTATAACAAATCGATGTAGTCATCTATTTAAACCCATCGAAAGAGAATCCCAGAATTTACGTGAACGAAAATGTAAAACGTAAAAAGAGAGAAAATTACTTAAATAAAACCGGTAATCCAATTTTTACCCAAATCTTCCCATCACTACTAGAAGGTAACATGAAGAACAAAATGTCATGCTTAATGAATTCTAGATACAATTTTAAACAGAAAATCGCTGTCATGCACACACAAATAGGCGAATTTCTGAAATCCACTTTTTTGGATTTCAATGATCTCAAAACATATATTTCTGGTAAAAACTCAATATCTAAATTTTGCAATACTTACTTTTTTCAGTTTGTATATTAAAAAGATTGATGGAAAGTTGAATGAAAGCGTCGGGATCTCCTCCATCTCATTCAATTTGCATGTTTAGTAGCTAAAATGAAAAGCCTTGAGTCAATAAATGATCTTCGACCTAACCTTGTAAAATCATAGTCCGTCCTTTTCCGTAGTCCAGTAAAAAAGAATCTATATCAAAAGTGGATTAATTATTTGTATTGAGAACATAAATAAATGACATGATATAGGTCCAGGTACCTAGACTATATATATATATATTATATATATATATATATATTCATAAATTTTTGTATATTTATTTTGTATATTAACTAACATTGCATAATATTTTACCTTTTATTAAAAGTTACCTCTGCTAACCTTATATTACCTACCTGTTGTTGCGAATACAAAAGGTAGTAGTAGGTAGGTACGTATATAATAAATTTTGTAGTTTTTAATCTCGTAACAGTTATTAATGTTCTATGGAGCATTTAAATATAATAACTAAAACAAATTAGAATAAAACCACTTTTTATGTGCACCTACCTACCTACCTTCCTCAGGTTTATACCTTTCGAAGAGAAAAGGAATAGTCAGGTGGATAATATATTTATGTTTGTTTATTTATTTTTTATTATTTTACCCGTAAATTAACTATGTAATAAATTATTCATTATTTTCTAACCACGTGTGGTGTCTCAATCTTCTTGCCGCTCACCCTTTTGTTGTATAAAAATAAATTATTTCGGTTATTTTACTCAAAAGGAAGATCACGTTGAACAGGACTGAAGTGATAATTGAACCAGAAAAAAAAGCAATTTAATCTTCTCTCTAAAACTTTGTAGATAAGATTCAAAGTACGTGAAAATTAGTTGAAAATATCAATAGGGAAAATGCTCAATTTTTTTTTCAGTAAAATCTTAAAAAGTAACCAATTTTTTGCATAAATATCCTTCATCTCCATAGTGATTATACATAAGGATGATTCTACGATAAGAGGTTCTAACGGTGTCCATGGCACGTATATACACTTTCTTTCAAAATTTAATAAAAATAATGTTAGTATGCACAAATGAGTTGATTGTGAATAAAAATTTTATATAAATTCACTCAGTGTTTGACAAATTTTTTAAAACATATGCTTACTTAGATCTACAAATCAGTTGCGATATTGTTAGTTATTCAACATGCGATTAATTAATAGCTACACATTCCAAGGTTCAGCTTATCTACGTCTAAAGGCGTTCGTCTACATTAAGGCCATATTAACTTCAAACTGGCTTACGTTCATGTCACTTTCCATAAAATATGAGTTATCTAGAGTTGACTGAATACTAATTATCCATATTTTGTCATTAAATCATAAAATCTAACTATGTGTTAATATATATGTTTTAAACACTATATTATTTTGAACAAAATTAATTAAGTTAAAACCAAAACTTCATTTTCATACATTTGATAGCAACTGAGAGCGTGATTTAACTATAAAATATATATCTCGTATGCCAGATAACATTCATTCTAAATACGTGTCTTTGAAACTAGATAAATTTTTTTAAATAACAAACATAATATATACACATTAATTATATTACAATTTCATAACAATAATTAATTCCATATGTGTTTCTTGTGAATGAAAATTTTAGCGAGAAAATTTAAATCCAATGTTCTAGAAATCACTCTGATTTTGATAATTTTATAACTTTCCTGAGTAATCAAGTTTGAATTTATGCATTTCCTAAACAAAATTTCATTTTTAACATACAATTTGGGAACGTGCTGGCCAGAAAACCGATTTGAGACCTCTTGTAAGTTAAAAATCCACGCTCTACGTAATAGTAGCAATTGAAGAATTATCAAGAAGTTATGTAAAAGGTTAAATTTCTAATATTTCCAAAATTTAATTAAGTATTGAAATAAAACTGGTAGATTTAGAATGATCTATATGGGCCACCACCAAATTTCATTTTTAAATATTAAATTTTTTTTTAAACATTTTTCTGTAGAAAAATATCTATGACTTTTGCTTATAAATATTGATACTAAATCAGCAAAAAATATAAAAAATTGTGTAAATAAAATTAAATGAAATTCGGGGACATTCTATGAATCTCAGTTTTGACTCGACAATATCTTAACACATTAACTTTATTTTGGAATTCTTCCATTTTAATATTAAGAGAAAACTCTTATTCCAAAGTGAAATTGTTTCCAGTTTGCTTAGTAGCTTTTGGAAATTTAAAAAAATTTGAAGTAGCAATATAACTGGGGCCTTCCACATCATCAGAAAAATCACTCAATTTCAGCATAAGTAAATAGTATGAAGTATTCTCAGATACGTTTGAAGTTCTTCTCTACAAACATTACTTCCTCGACATTTTTTAATCAAATAATCCTCATCTTCTTAGACTTATAAAGACGTTTTAGTTAGCTCGACTTAACTGGAACAGAAATATTGTACCCGGTTTATGTTATTTACGATTTAAAATGGAATTATCATAATCGGCAATCCAATGACTCCACTAAATATATATTAAATTGCCTTTTATTATATCTTTTCGTTGGTAAAACTACCCCTCATTAGGTATTTCTGTACAAAATATAGTAGTTATACGAAAATTCAACAATTTCACTAAATTAATAATTCTAACACACATATTGTAATAACATTTGTACTCTATGAAAACAAAAATAGTTACTACAAGATGAATATTACTGTTGGAGAACGGATCAATAGAATTTTGTTTTATTAAATTATTGTGCAATTTTGCCATTGTATTTATAATGAAATTGGAGTTAAAAATAAAAACCATAATAAATATAGACACATAACTCATTTTGGTTCCACAATTGATTTCGTTTTTGATGATATCACTGTCTTATTTTGAGATATAAATAATTACCCCTTAAAGAGGGTTTGTTAGAAAATTTAATTAATTAAAGCTATCATTTCTTTTTAAATTTAATACATTTCGATTTTTTGCACTAATTTCCTAGATCCCGAATTTTATAAATACGTATTTCGAATACAAAGTAGTCACCATCAGTATGAATTAGTAAGTAGTAATAATTTTCCGAAGAGATGTTACTCGTTGATAATTTGGTGACAAAAGTATTTTGATACATGCGAAATTTATAAATTCCAATAGCCACGTCAACCAATTAACTTCGATCACGTATTTAGTGTTCGGCCAATGATATTGGACCACGTGAATTTGACAGTTAAAAATACCAAAAATTTAACTTACAAAACTCTATAATATCTGAAATTAAATAATTTTAATTTCAAAATTACTTTCAATTATAATAAATCAATCTTAATTGTGAAATCTTTATTTAAATCGGAATTTAAAATAGGTCCTTTATCTAAATTGATGGTTTTCTGGCCAAAGAAATTTATGAATGTAGATGTTTCATATACATATAGCTCGGTACGATTGAGTATCGATTTTATGGTTATTTTCAGTAACCTGAGTGACCACACATGATTTATCAATTGTTCCAAATATTATGTGTGCCATAAGTTCTTTGAATCTTGTACCGATTTGTCTTCTACTTTGTCCAATGTTTTTTTTTTCGAGAAATTGTGTCATCCAAAGCGATATCAAATCCAACGAACATGTCAAAACGTTTTAGATACGTAGTGAAAATGAAAATAAGTAGCTTTTGCAATCTTTCAGAATTTTCAAATGTTGCTTGGAAGATTTGATTACAGAAAGACACCGAATGGAAAATACACGATAAGATTCATGTATTTTATAATTTTAAGTTAGCACGAAAGATTCAGGTCGTTGTGTTTTTTTGTCTTTTTGTTGCCGAGTAAAATCATATAAAACACGATTTATAATTTCAATTTTCAAAGTGAAGATAATAGCTTTCTACCCAACATTTAATTATGCATGTATATATACATTTATGAATGTATGTATGTATGTACATTTGTAATTACATTTTAAACTAAAACTAAACGTAAAACTACAAACTTTCAAAATAATAAAATAAACTATGCGAGAGTAACTATGACTTGTTTTTATTGCAATAATATAATAATTACATTTTATAATATACCTACCGATGCTTTTGAAAACTTATATGTATGTTGGAAGGCATTAACAGAATTCCTAGATTTTATAACAAAAACCAATGGATTATATAAATATAAATTAAATTAATATTACCAAGTTCTCACTTTTCTATACCAAAAACAAATACTGCATTCTAAGAGTCGTGTAATGCACTTTTTGTATTAATAATAATAAAAATATTAATCATGAGGTTTTACCTCTCACGCATATACATCTATAACGAAGGCCACCCACATCATTCTATTTAAATTAATTTAATGATGTGAGTGGTGTGAACGGTCACTTCGTTCTTGTACAAACAACGACTGTCTAATTACTTTATAATCCACCAACAGCCACTGTCGAGATACGAACCCGCAACCTCTTAGTATAAGTAGTCAAACAATCAAAGGTTATAACGCCTTTACTCACTTGAAACTAACCTGGTTCACAGATCCAAGATTAATTTGCTTATATCCTCTAGTTTACTTATTACAGCAAACAAAATAAGTTATAGCCATAGTATAAATTTGAGACAATATCGATTAGTTTTTATACGCTTTTACATGTTCAAGATATAAGGTGGGATGAAATTTACTTAATAGTTTGTTAAAATATTCTTGATTTTTATAATGATATGTTCATAATGATAAAAAACTAAACACTTATGAATCTTTAGCGTTAATAAGACCCTATATAAAGCTAGTGTTTGTGATGACTGATGGACACACGTATCCTCTGCGATGGTATTAAATTATAAAGGACAATTGACAGGGTAAATGATACTATTATAAAAACAATCTCCAATGCAAATTCTCGAAAAACAGATTCTAATTATGCAAAGTTATTTTAGAGCTATTTGTAAGCGAAAATTGATAAAAATACAATATATATTACATTAGAAATTGTCTTTAATATAGCGTTCTCATTTTTTGTGTGAATAATGAACAGTAATAATTATAATGAACACGTAATTTGGTTACTTAAATATATAAAAAACTTCATTCAAATTTGCAAGAAACTTGGATAAAAAGAATAAAAATAAAAAAACTAAGCGAATATTTGATAACTATTTTAATAAACTTTTTTAATAAATATAATGCTTGAATTCGATATAAAAACAGTTAAAGTTCGATAATAAACATTGGCGTTATACGAAAACCACAACTTTTGCAATAAGTCACAAGAATTTTCTAATAATTCTTAACATATTTTTCCATATTTCCGTTTATTACATCCTTATATTAAAACTACAAAGTTATATCTAATAAATGTAGGTACATTATGTAGAAAGAAACATCAGAAAACATGTTGAATTTTCAACGAATTTTTCAATTTTAGTTTTTAAATTCAAAACTAAAAGTAATGGTTGCCAATCATTTGACATTTGTGAAAGGAATATGCTTAAGGTATAGAAACAAGCAATTATGAATTAGTCTTGGCTTGGCGTGATCCGAATTGAAAGCCATTTTTTAAAAACTTCGATGTTACATAAGAGTTTATTCATCTATTTTCTTCACATAACAAAGAGAATGGGGTACTTATCAGTAAATTAAGGCTTTATTTGTGAAATATCACAATTGCAAATGCAAGCTTTATTATAATAAAGTTTAATTATTATTATTATTTTTTGGCAAGTTAGTTTTTCAATATCGCTAAGAATATTTAATTCTTAATTATATTTCTTGAATTTCCAGAACAGATTATATATTTTTTTATATATATTTTTATGGAAGATTCCCGGTTAAGAAAATACTGTAATTTTATGCTAAGGTTTGCATATGCAAAGATACGAATTTACTTGAAAGTAAAAATTTGCTCATTTTCTTATTGAAATAATTATAATGGTTTAAATCCTTGTAATACAAGCCGACACAATGAAATAATTATTTGTTTATCCGTCTCAAATAAATTTATCCGAGACATATTCCTTTAGCTAGTTGATGTCATTTATAACGAAATTATTCCGTGTGGAATTTTTCCATACTGTAAGTTTAATTATAGTAACATTAATAATAATAGTTTTTCCCAACTCAAATTCACATGAAAAGATTTTACCGAATAGTTTTTTTTTGTCAGCGATATTTTTAATTATCATCCTAAAATCGCAAAAATTACTGTCAGTAACGATAAGTATTGTTCAAAGTAATTGTTATCTCAAACCAAATATATCCCTTTCAATTCCTACTACAATTGTTGAAGATATGAGTTGTATCAAATCTTTGGTTTTTATCGACCAATTCTCACACTCTGTTTTAGATGTAGCAGATGTAAATAATATTGGAGGCATCTAAAATTATTTACAATCATTCGCACGTACAAACAATATTGACATACTTAAATGAACATTTTAAATGAACAATAACGAAATATATATCACAGGAATGAAACTACAATTTCATTTTCAATAGATTAAGCGCGATGCACATTGGAGAAACTTGGTTTTTAAACATGAAATTGAAGTTGCTTGCGAGAGTTCGGCAAGATTAATACAGATTGGTGCACACGGCGTTTAATGAAACTTTAGTTTCATTGATTTCAGAAGACCAAGATTCAAGAAATTTGTTAAATTTGTTTCATATTGATTTACTTTCAATCAGTCCGAGTGTATTTTATTTTATTCTAAAATTCACTTTGAATTTGTGGATTTGTAATTAATGGATTCACTAGTTCTAACAAGCGATAAAAAATGGCTTCGATAACCGAAAAAAATTCTTAAATGTTATCAGGATCTCTATTCTTATTCCGAGAGCTACACAAAAAAAACTCTGAACCCTTCCGGTACTTGCGTTTTTTTCTTATTTCTTATTTATGGAAAACTGTTGCTTCTGAGTATACGTTCTAATGAGACGGTTTTCTTGAAATCCATAACATGAAATCGATTATTATGCGCCGCCTTACTCGAACGCCGATGTGGTACATCCTTCGGTTTTAAAGTAGTCCATTTCAAGAAAAAGTGGAGTTTCTACAATGTTGACTTATAATAAGTGGAGATAAAAACTAACAAAGTCGACTTATGATTGAAAATCATTGTTTGGACTGTAATTAGCATTAAAAAAGTACTATAAATATCCAGTATTATCAATATGCTAAATTTGATCTTCCATTGTGGTGAATCCTACCATTTTACGAAAAAAATTTTTTTGTACTCTGATTTTTGGTTACGGATCCACTGGACCTTATGGACCGATTTTGCTCATTCACAAACTTAATCTCACTTTTAATGTAAAGAATACGTCATCAAAATTTCAGTTTGTTATCTCTTTTTGTTTTTGTAATATTGTGATAACGAATGATGGATGAAAATGGGTGCTAATTAAGTGTTTTTATGTAATTACCAATATGTGATAATTAGCTAAGTTTGGACAAACGGACAGTCGACAATGGACTAATTAAGTGTGTCTATGAACACGTATAACAAAATTTTCGAATAAAATTAATATACTCTGAAATATTATGCATGTCTTTTAAAATAAACATTTATTTCACTCATTACCTTAATTTTTTCTTGAATGTTCAACTTATATACTTGTCGAAATATACATTCTAGGTATAAATTAGAAATAATTTTAAAGATTTATTACGATTATAATATGGGCAAAACATACCTACAATATTATAAGTATAATCACACAAAAAAAAACTTTTGATTTTAATCTAAAATTACGTAATAAATATATATGTTGGTAAATTGTATATATTCATGATTAAAATTTTCCCGATGGTGTGGAAAACACTGTTATATATTTTCTTTATACAAAAAACTTCTTGAATCATAAAATTTATTACCCATTTTTTACACTTAATTTGAAATAAAACTGAGTAACCGGAGAGGTGACCTACAGATTAATACAAACATTTTCTTAACTGGTTAATTTTTTTATGTTATGATTCTTTAATCGTGTTAAAAATAGCCTGCTGTTAGTCAGTCTAATTGCGTTGGCAGTAGTTGTGAAAAAACCATGTATGTTGCAACTACTATCTAAAAGCTGAAGAATGAACTCCGTGCAATAAATTAACTAAAATTAGTGTTAAAATTAGCGAAGTGAATTTTATCAACAATCTGATTTATAGTTTTTGTATTTTCCGAAACATTTGCGATTGCATAAGAAAACATTAGAAAACCCATGAAAACTTCCAAATTTATATCTCTGTTTATGTGTTTTCTAGAATAATTCAAGTTTCTAGAAAAATTCAAAAATAATATTTATTTTACAATCGATCGGCTAGTTTTCGAGATATTGTATGAAATACATCTGATAAATCATCCACTGGATCGGATTTCTAGCGATATCTCAAAAACTATGAGTCAAATAGTTAAAGACATGTTATTTTTGAAATCTGCGGGTCAAAGTTATCCTAGACCATATATTTTAAAACTATGTGCATAAAACTAGTTGAGCCATATATTTCAAAAAGATTTGTTCAATAATTGTATATACAGTTTTTGGAACACCACCAAGTACGATCTAGAGATCAATTGAAGGGATGTATTTCATGCAATATCTTCAAAACCAGTTACCCTAGAAAACCCACAAACAGCGAATAAAAAACTTTTCGACGATTTTTTAAGGTTTCCATATACAATCACCTTAAATATAAATAAAAATGTCTCATTAATTTGTTTGTCTCCTGATTCATAAAATGTACATATATCGATTGTTTGCGCACAAATCTCGAAGTGTAGAAAACTTTGAAAAATATCCAGTTGGCTTAAAAAATCTTGCCAAACATCACTTTTACAAAATTCATCGAATTACGTGCTAAAAATTAAATACATTTTAAGCTCTTAAGTTTTGTTCACATTGATCAAGTAATTCAGTCTAGTAGCAAGTAGCTTAGATACTTGACGTGTGTGTACAGCATCATATTAGACAAATGTTTAGTAAAGTTGTTTAGTCAAGTAGTTTAGTTAAATTCTATTTTTTGTGTGCAAGTAGTACCTGCATCACTCTCCAATCACAATATACAAATGAAGGAAATATTGTTTCAATTACAAGATCTTGTTGAGTGTTTACATAATATAAATTAATTGACTAAATAATCAAATTATAAACGTAAATGATTTCTGATAAAGTGTTAAGTGTTTAGTACTTGTGACTTGACTAAATTACTAGATAAATGTGAACAAGGCTTTATTAGTGTTACATATTATGGGATAACATATAAACTTAATAATAATAAAAATAAGAATAATATAATAAATGACTAATTTAAACTATGTATATAAATCTAAATGAAGTGTAAGTTTTATGATCCACAATCTGTGTAATCACAATAAAATAAAAACGAGTCTCAACTGTCTTCTACAACATTTAAAAGAACAACTCTTAACATCGCATAATATATAATATCTTTATCTTATAATAACATTATATATATATTTATATATATAATGTAGTTAATCGTATAAGAAAAACTTGAAAAACATCTATATATCATGAGTATTATTATTATTATATAAGTAGTTTTAGAGTCGTATTTTGTCGACCGGATGTTACACAGACAATTTTCTATATATATCCGATTATCTTGATCATACAAAATAAATTTGTCTATAAACTTTATTAATATATTTTAATATATATGGAAAATTCTAAGTTAAGAGGTAAACTCGATTCCCATATTCATACTTCTTTTAAAAATTTAGAAAAAAATTACATTAGTACCTCTTATTACTTTTTTAAAGTCACTTTCCAACTACTAAAGTTATATAGTGACTACAGTGAGTATATATTCAATCTATACAACAACAGTACACAGCAATCCAAGATGTTCACCCATCCATGTTTTGACTGTGTCCGTTGTTGCTTAACTTTGGTAATCTGTTGAGATCGGTAATTACGTTACGTCAGTGGAAGGTCTCAGCTTTTAATATATAATTTTTATAGGCAGTGAATTACAATTAATTCATTAACTTAGTTTTCACACAATCGCTAAATGCCTGTTGTCTGCCCTTCAAAATTTGATTTACATCGAATTTTTGGGGCAGTAAATTTAAATTTGTACAGTCGCACCTCAAACATCCTAATTGTCTGTCTCCTAGATTGTTCATTTCCAATTTTTACTCAAAATCACTAACTTTATGTACGCCTTACTCCATAGAAACAGTTAAATTTGATATATTTCATTTTATAATTGCAATTTTATAAATAA
The DNA here is from genome assembly GCA_020423425.1 of Chrysopa pallens. Taxonomy (NCBI): domain Eukaryota; kingdom Metazoa; phylum Arthropoda; class Insecta; order Neuroptera; family Chrysopidae; genus Chrysopa; species Chrysopa pallens. Next base: position 137,995,092 of record CM035591.1, read on the forward strand.
AGACACAAAATTTTGTGTTTTTTATAGCATATATTCACGATAAATTTTCTCCCCCATATTTAAGATTTCTCCCCTGGTATTTTTATAATCTCAAAAAAAAATTCTATTTACGATCTTGATTACTGTGATATTAATCCTAATCGCAATACACAACATCCGAAATTATGAGTTCACTGAATATAGTCTCTTGTCTGGTCAAGTATATTTGGTAATGTTTGATCTAAATATTCAATAATATTGCAACTTGACTTAAAGTAATGCATAGGCATACTTGATCTTATTTACTAACGAATAATACTTCAGCGATATTTTCTGTTTTCACCGGGCTTCTTTCCCTTGTTGGATATTTTGTCAAAATATTGAGCAGATATATATACTTATTTTAATAAACCATTTTTGAAATTTTCAGATTCATTTTTAATTGTTCAGATCTGTTGGATGAGCAATAAATTTTTCATTTTTTTCTTGTTTTTGAATAGGACAGGGGAAATACAACATTTTATCAAATGGACACTGTTCTTTATGGAAAATAAAAATAAAAATTATAATAAATGCAAGCAAATTTCATTCGCACTATGAGATTATAAAATAAATTCAATAGATTTTTCAATGTTTTAATTTTATAATTTTTTTTAATGTATAAGACTTTTTCCATAGCAGTCTTTGCCCTGGTTTTCTAAAAAGATAAAAAAATGACTACTTACCTTACAAACTTGTAAAAATCAGTTGCTTTAATAGAAAAATTTTTAAGAAATTAGATTAAAAATTTTTTTTTTCGTGCAGCGTTTTATTAATTAAGCGACTCCTTAACTGAGAATGACCCATATATAAAATTATTACACTATTAATTGATACAATATTTTAATCAAAATTAATATACAGTTTAAATGAATTTTATCATTAAGACAAAAAATTCTAATGTTTGTATTTCTACTTCAATATTATTCCAATTTTCTTCTATTTTTAGACAATTTTTAAATTGATCTACAAAAATATATTTCTATTTTTAAAGAATTTTACATTTTGACGATTCTACTTAAAATGATGACTACAAAAAACATTGAACAAAATGTTTTCCCTAATTAATCAACAATTTTAAAAATAAGGAGATTTATGCTTAGATTTCAGCGCTACAGAAGTAAAACTATCTCCGTCTATTATTAGTTGTATGTTTTTGGTGGCAAATAGTTCTAAATTTTAAAGGTTATTAAAGTACTTCTTAGCTTTAATGTCCTATAATTACAGGACGATAAAGCGAAGAAGGACTTTAATCACGAGCTGAATAGCTCTTCAAGCGTAATTTAAATCTAGCATTCTGATTCGTGTATACTAATCATGTTATAAGAAAGAAAGTATTTTTATGTTCAAATTTAATCAAAAGAATTGAAAAATAATAAAATCTTAAATAACAAATATTATATGCTTAAAGAAAATTGGTTTACTTTATACATTAAAATAGAAGATAGAATATCAAATTCATTTTAATAAGGTATTTACATAATTTTCCACATCACAAGAGAAAACTAGGAAACCTTTTCCTTTACCACAATGATTTAAATTATTTATAAACGCTATAATATTATCATATTCTCTCTCATATATACATATAATCTGATAAAACTGTTCACAAATCGTAAAAGGGTCAATTCTAATATAAAGTATAGTAGTAATATTTATTAGACTAGTCAAAATAACTCCAAACATTATGTTATTAAAAAAAAAAGAACGAGTGAAGCTTACAGTACTCGCAGATGATGTGTACTATCTGCCATATCACCATAATAAGCAAAATAAATATTTTATCCCAACAAAATCACTTGTGTATTATATGAAATGATTTTTCATGACGATTCCTGACTGTGGTCTTACTTAAATATTTCGAGTATTGGTTTTATTTATTGGTCTTGTTTGATCTTGTTTGGTCTTGCGTATTTGATCTAATACTTACATAATAATATAATAATTAACGTAATATTTTAAATTTTTTATGCATTATAATTATAAAAATTGTCAAAGATATAAATCATAAATAAACTTAACTAACAATTAACTCATAAAACACCATTTCATTGCAACCATAGTAAACTGTATGGTTTCAACTCTGGGGAGTCGTAAATTTGTAAAAATTTCAAACCCGATTACTCCAACTTCCTGATTAAAGAGACAACTAAAGGAAATTATTCAAAGTACTACTGACACTTATATCTTGTAACATGTTACATGTTACATGCGTGCTCTTCTCTCACTCCGCCCGTTTATTTGTTATGATTTTGGACTGAGTTCTATGTTTATTGTTGTTTGTTTCTGTGTAGCTCGTAAGTGAAAAAATGAATAACCCACCAATCCAAGGAGATACGTCAATCTTATATTGCAGATTTTATAAAAGGTCAAGAATAATTATTCTTTTAATTTCTCACTGCCTTTGAAAGCGTTAACGCATTGCCCTATAACATTTTCTCTTATAAATTACTTCAATTTTTATCTTACTTTTTACGAATTACCGAATGTTAAATTCAAATTACCCCTATTGAGGGTAAACACCGCGCCTTCTTACATAATTATTTCAAAGAACTCCTGGTATTAAGTAGTCACAGAAAATTTCTTCTTTCTCTTTAATCGCATATCAAGCTTACACATCTCCTTGCAGTAATGAATTTTTCATGATTACTATGTATATAAAAATTCATTGGCAAAAATTATTTCCAATTAATTAAAGATACACAAAAATTTGACTAGTCTATAAAATTGTACTCACGTATTTTCATGCTTAATTTAAATCATTCAAGTTACTCGGCCGTTATACACTTTGTGTAGCAATTAACTCGACCAAGTGTTTTACATGAACTGAATAGACGAGCTTTTTCTAACTCAACTCTACTTGACCATTAGAAACTAAGCTTTATGTTGAAAGTGGTATTTATTTTAAATTCGTTCCTTTTCCAATACTGGAAAAATTATTTTACCTAAGGCAAATAATTAATCAGTGAAACAAACAAATGCATATATACAAATTGTTTTTCAAGGGCATTAGATTATAATTTCCTATTTTACCTTAGGCAATCAATTAATCAGTGAAACAAACAGAAAAAGTACAAAATTTTTTTCAAGGACATTAGATTTTAGTTTCCAGTATAAGTATACGGTGTTCTCTATGAACAGTACAAAACCGATAGCTTATTTTCCACGAACAAAAAATTGTCTGAAAGAAAGGTGTACTCATTCCACGAAAATTATTAAATTATATCTCATATAAATTTATTATTTTTTAACTGATGAAAGATATTGTCTGCAAAAAACAACTTTATTATTATACACCAGGGTCGATAATTTTTGAAACCAAAAAAAAAATTATAGTAAGATGAAATCCATTAGAAACAAAAGTAAAAGGAAAAATAATTTACGAGTAATATGAGGTCGGGAAATGGAAAGGGTTGAGTTTTTAAGGAGTTTTTGGAAAAACTACAAGTCTTATGGAAAAATAATAAATGGAAAAGTTGTAGGTAATTAATGATCTACAACTTTTGTATTTACAATTGTTTAACATACCCTCAAAATTTATGTGAAAATTTGAAATAAACAAATTTTTGGTAGTCTATTTCTATGTTTTATAAAAAAATAATTTATTAACGAAATGTGGTGAAAACTTAGCATTTTATGTTCCAAATAGACTGTAATTTTTTTATTTAAAATATTTATTTTTTCACCTGATTTTGAATAAATATCAAGAAACCACCCTAATTTTCAATCGAAAAAATTTTGAGGTTCTGTGAAAAAAGTACAGATACAAAAGTTGCTGATCTTTTTATTATCTACAACTTTACGATTTAACTTTTTCCCATAGTACTTGTAGTTTTGCCGGAAATCGAGATAAACCGTGTTTTACCATTAAAAATTCCACTTCCCGACCATATATCGCCCGTTAATTATTCATTCCTTTCATGTTCGTTATATTCTCTTCCGTTTCAAATGGATTTCATCCTACTATAATTTTTTTTTTCACTTTTTATCATTATTAAAGGTTTCTACCCTGGTCTATTAGTTTTCTGATACCATGTTTTTTTGCTACCCTACGAACAAAAACAATTTTAATTTATTTATGATTTTATAAGATGTTTTACACTCTCGTAAATTTACGTTAATTTATGAAGATTTATTTATTTAATAAATGAACGTAATTATACAATTTGTAGACTGTTTGTTTTTTTATTAATTTAAAGTTTATGTATCAGTAAAAAATTTATATCTAAGGTTAAAACTTGATTTTTCTTTTTGTTTATAAATTCATAATACAAATAGTCGTTTTTTGAATGTTTCAAACAGAATAATAAAAACTTATTTTACAAAAAACTTACCAATACGCACATAGAAGTATTACTGAATCTTCAATAATTTATTAAACGTTGCAAGTTTTTTCGTTTTTTAATTGGCCGAACGCCAATTCTAAATGATTTCGATTGTTTGAATATATCTGTCTATATATTTATATATCTATGTTTGTCGCTGTTACTTTCGAACGCGTTGTCCGATTTTAAGAAATTTGGTTGATCTCGTTTATCACTATGTGGGAATTCCCGTTTTTTTGGAAAAATTACATCCCGTTTTTAAGAATATCTCCAAAAATACCTATACATGACAGAATGATACGGTATTTAGATTAATATGAAAAGGAATTGGGGAAATAAAAAAGCTGTAATTTGGATTTTAAGAACAGATTTAGAATGATAAAGTTTTTTTGAGATTAATGCAAAATGCCACAAATAGGGGTAATGGGAAAATCATAATTTTTTACTTTCTGTAAAAAATCTCCAAAAATAGTAACTTTTTTCTAAGCAAACTAGCAAAATACGATTTTTTGTAGTCAATGTGAAACGATCATGGAAAATAGGGAAACATCCACATTTTATTGTATCCTCCACACTTTAGGAAAATACTCATATTTTTCGTGCAGGATAAGAAGACACAAATTACGATTTCCGTGGCACCTCGCTTTTTGATGAATTTTTGTAAAACGTACCAAAATAAGACGAAAATGAAGATAATCAATTTTCGTGATTTGGCCTATTTTTCGACTTTTTTTTAGAAATTTTCGTGTTTGTGTCACAAAAATACCACAATTTAAAACATGTCACAAGATTTAATTATTATTTTTTGTTAAATGGCTATAATTTAAACACAATGCAAGCACCAACAATGGAAATTTAATTCGGTTAAAAAAATCAACACTTGCGTATTTAATACAACTATTCAAAATACATCTACGCCCTTTTCGACTGTCATTAACCCATGGATTTATGGGGTGTAGTTTGCACGAGTCGGATTGGTTTCTGGCTCCTACGTTCAACCTATGATTAAACTACCCATAGATTTGTGGGGTGTAGTTTGCAAGGGTTGGGTTGGTTTTTGACACCTACGTTCAACTTATGATTTAACTGGATAACTCGAAAAATAGTTGAGAACTAGAAAATTTGTGTTCTTCATTTTCGTCTTATTTTGGCTTGTTTTGCCATAATTATTCAAAAAATTGACACGCCATGGACATTATTCTAATGGTTGAGGTCCATTGATCACAGGACGACTATACCTTGTTTTATAAAAATATAATATTTTAAAATCTTTAATAATTTTTGTAGTTTTTTTTTTTTTTTGTTATTTATGTAAAAAATGTATCTAATAAATGTTTTCTTTGTTACAGGACCACAAGTTGAAGCATATGGCTGATTTACAACAAAGTGTAGTTTCTGATCCTGATACAAAACAACAATTAACCAGTCAAATTATACAATGGGAAGAGAATTTAGAACGCTTACATTGTGAACAATTTCGATTACGATGTTATATGGCAAGTCTACAAAGTGGCGAACTACCAAATCCTAAAGTATGAAAATTATTTTCATGTTTATTTATTTGTTAAGATTAATGCAACTGATACGATTAAATGTAATCGCATTGGCAACATGACAAGATCCACTTGACTTTACCCCTTTTTGAAAAATATAATTGAATGTCTATTTGCTATAAAGCCAATCGACCTAAAATTAAAGAAATTTCATGTTGTTATTAAAGATCTGGACATATATTTATTTATTTATTTTTTGTTTCATCAAAAGATGATCATTTCTTGACTCTTGAAGAAATAAATTTAATTAATATGGTGGAAACGCAAATAAGTATTCAATATATATAATACTCATTATATAAGATAATTTACTTGCGCTTCCATCATTTTCAACTTATTCCACAAACTTTGTAACAATCAGACAGTTTTACTATTCCTAAAAAGTAGTTAAAAATGTTGGTATTTCCTAGTAAAAACTCACCAAAAATAAAAATTATTTTGGCAGAATAAACACCATTTATTGCTATAAAATTACATTATAATTTAAACCTTTTTTATTAAAGTATAAACACTGCCATTTCGGAGATATAATATTGTAATACTGGTACATTATATTGAGAAGAAATTATAACACTTTCAAATATTTTTTAATAATTAAAATTATTGTTTAGTTTAAACTGACAGATGTAAACTCTATACCAACATGACGTCATACAATGGCAGGTTGTGTTTTAAGTCACGTGATATAAATATTAAAAATATCGACTAGTAATTTTAATATAATAAAACAATCGTGTGCTTTTATGACTATAAGTATATTTTTACATAAATTTTAATTTTATTCAAATTTTATAATTTATTTTGCACTACGAAAACTACCTATTATTTTCAACTACTGAAAAAGTAATCTATATACCTCTCAACTGACATCTAAAGTTCAGCAACATCAGTCTCCATCAGTACTTGAATGGATGAACCCCTAGGAATGCTATGTAGTAAATAATGTAGTCACTAATATCCTTTATTGTAGAAAAGTGACCTAAAAAAAATAATAAACTTGCTAAAAATTTGCTAAAAAAATTATACATTTAATAATAATAAATAATTTTAATTTTTTCCAGTCACTTTTAACCCATGTTTCACGAGCTACAAAAAATACGTTAAACAAATTAGGCGTATTCACTGTATCATCATTCCATGCATTCATTTGTGCAAGAAGTCCATCATTATTAAATAATTTATTAGCGGGTCGTGGTGCTACAAAACGAAGACCTCCAATGCTTTCTAGATCGAATAGTGGATCAAGTAGAAGATCACTTCAGGTATACTATTATTCTTTTAAACAATCGGGTTTGAAATCCATAAATAATTTGTGGGGGGAAACAAAATAAAGATATGACGCATTTATACTTGAGTGAGATTTGTGATAAGAAAAATTAAATGATAAATTTCAACAGCCGTTTTGATGTTTTTTTTTTACTGTATTTAGATGTCACGCGATGAACCAGACAAATCGAATTCGTCAACAGTTAAAGTTTCAATGCCAGATGGTGCAATGACACAAATAATTTTAAGAGATTCAATGAGTGTTGAAGAATTTTTAGCAAGTGCATGTGCTCGTAAAAATCTAAATCCTGCAGAACATTTTATTCGTGTGAAAAAGCGACGCGACATGGAGGATCATAATTATTTTGTACCACATCGTAGTGATCTTATTGAAACTTATGTAAGTACAATTTTATCAAATATTCTTCAAAAACAAAAAATGACGTTTTACAGACTCCGTGTGTTATGTTCGTGAAATAATATATATAATATAACCTTACCATTGTGGTATGTAAGTTGCGCAGTGGTAATCTAAATATACTTTAGATGTTATAAAATTATTTGTATAAAGAGTTGTAGATTATAATCTTATTATTCATTTTTTTTAGTTACATACACATGAAGTTGTTGAAGTTTGTGCCAAAATTTTATACCAAGTAGAAGTACAAAGAACTACTTTAGAACAAATGTGGGGCTTTAGTGTTGAAGCGGAATTAACAGAGAATGCTGATAGACAAGATGAATTATGCTGTTATGTTAGTCGTGTTGAAGATAAAAGTGTTGCAATGCAAAACGGTATGTATGAGAATTAGTTATTTATTCGTAAAAGAGAATAATTTTACTATTAAAAGTGTCGGATACTTTACTCAAACATAAACAATTCTTGTTAGATTAATCTGGTTAACAAAATTTAATACGATTCGAAAGCTTACAACTGACAGAGGTGACTTTCATAGTTGTTTCGGGAGTACAGTTGATTCAAGAGTTTCTTGTATCTTTTAACATCTCATATTCGATTATAGAAAATAATAATAAGTAGTCTTTGTTTTTAAGACACCTTTAATGAGACCACCCACATTATTAATTTTACGCTACATTTACTTCACTACACACACTTTTTTACATTTTACAATTAAGTGGGAAGTAGGAAATATATTTGATAAAACTAAATATTGGTAGGCCAACTTTGGAAATAATTATGACGACATTAACCTAGAGTTTAGAGGAGAAACTACAGAAAACCACCAAAAATTTAAACGGTTTCTCCAGTCTTATCTTTGGAACGATAGCTTGATAAATTAACCACCTCATTAATTATAAATAGAAATGATTGCTTAGTTTTAGAATCTAATGCTAAGATATGCTGCCTTTTAAAGACTACCCTGCTAGTTAGGTAGTCTTAGTTATAGAAACTCCAAACTTCACAAAACTAACATCGTAAATGACTTTAGTCCAACTTTTTGGAAAATCTAAGAAGTATTGGTTCTTAAACGAAATAACAAAAATCTACATCTCATTTTGGGTAAATTTCTTTAAGCAGGGTTCTGCTCCGATTGTAATTGGGAAACCAAAACTCTAAATTGAAGAATATCGATACCAAATCGATTTTCCTGTGTAGTCTTCTAAGAATATCTTTCTTTTAAGTTTATCTCTATGTTTTATTTTAAATAAAACAAATTTACTTCTAGTAATTAGTAATTATTTAAATTATCCTTAGTTTTTGTTTTATTATTTAACCTAAATAAAAAAGTACGATTAAATATTATTGAAATTCAATCAGCAAAGGAATGAATCGAAAATTATTTTCGATTCGTTCCAATTTAATCCTATTGAAGTTTCGAAAGAATCGAAAATCAACACTTATTTTAAATTCCGATTAAATCTCAATGGTATTTAATTGAATTTTTTTATTTGGGAATTTACAATATTGCACATACTTCTCTGTCACTTCTTCTGCCGTCTATATTAGTTAATTAATATTTTAGGTATTATTAAAGGTGACGAAATTATGGTGATAAATGGTGCTATAGTATCCGATTTAGATATGATGTACCTAGAAAGTGTATTACAAGAGGAACTTGCACTTTGTATGATGATGCGGTCTTCACGTACAGAGCCTCCTGATTTAGGACCAACTGCAGGTAAAAAAAAAAGTAGTGTCCATTTCAGACACAAAATATTTTCAATAACTTTTCATTTCTTTTCTGATAACTGACTTTCAGCTTTCTATATCTTCTTCTATATGAAATATTTAAAAAAAGGATTAAATTAATTAATGATTGAAATTTGTTTTTTTGTTTGTTTAATCTTTAGAAAATGGATTTATTCCTACTCACTACTTTCCAGGAACTGGAGTATTACATTCTGCAACTGATGATATAATTGAAAGTTTAGTATGTCCTCCACCTCCCTCAGATCCGCCGATAATCAGTGATGAAATGATTAGTGGCCTTATTGTTCCAGCACCCGGATGGAGTAATTAAATTTTATTATCAATTTTAATTGAAAATGTCTTCATACTAAAATTATTTTGTGGTTTTTATTTATAGACTTAGAAACATCTTCAGCAACAACTGGAAATGTACATACGTCTTCCACATCTGATGGGACAAAAGTAACATCGAGAACAAATTCATTTGAAATAGAAAATTTATTAAAAACCGCTGAACAAGTTACTGGTTTCTGTCGATCACCAGGTGAAACACGGAAATCGAGTCCAACTGGTTCGGTTGCTAGTAATACATCTCAAGCAATGTTAACGCCAAGTCGACAATTATCAGATGCCGAAAAATTACGAAAAGTTGTTTTAGAGTTAGTTGAAACTGAAAGAGCATACGTTAAGGTAATATTTTATTACTGAATTAAATTGTCAGAAAACTTTAAATAAAGCTAAAAATATAATCATTGAAGAAATTGAGCTTGCAATTTCTGCTTTACAAGAACAAAGTTTAAAGAATACAAATCGTTGATCGAACCATCGGGTTATTAGAAATTCTTGGTACAACAAAAACCTGAAATAGAAAAATTTGTTTGATGGTTGCCGGTGTCAAGATTAACGATTCCTGAATATTCACGAACATATCCGTCAGTTATATTCACAATGATGTGGCGAGTAATTGTAAACCTACGACCTTGCCACCGAAAATTATCCAGTTCTAATCGAATACGTGAATAATACAGAATGGGATGTGTTTATTTAATTTTCTGTTACAAAAACTGTTAAAATAATTCTTAAAACTAGTTCCTAGCATTTACTACTAGCATTTTGGAACTAGCCTACGCTTTACCTATAATACATCATTTTAATTTGAGATTTATAATAATATTACATTGTTTAAAACTAGAAAAGCTTAATATAAAAAAAAGATGACTGCATTATCTACATTATCTATTCAAATTTTTCTCCTTCCTTTTATAACCATTTTTATCTATCAAACAACATAGCGTTATTTTAACCATTCAATTTTTAATTTCTGTACAAAATCTGTCTTATTTCATGATAAACTTTCTCCGTTTTATAAAATTTTCAACAAATAATTATCACTGTCAAATTGATATCAATTGAGGATATAATCTCATGTTAAAGCTTAATATCTTCTATTTTCTAGCATTTAAACAGCTTATTAGAAAATTATCTAGAACCATTAAAGAAAGAAACATTTTTATCAAATGCTGAAATAAATGCATTATTTGGAAATATACAAGAGATTGTTGCATTCCAACGACAATTTTTACAAAATTTAGAAGAAGCATTAGATTTAGAGCCTGATTTTCATAAATTTGAACACTCAAGTCAATTTAAGGTAATGAATATTTTTAAATTATATTTTTTAGGATATTAAAGTGATAATTTTTTTTATTTTTATAGAATGTATTGTTTTCGGTTGGAAGTGCATTTTTGTACTATGTCAATCATTTCAAGTTATATAGTTCATTTTGTGCGAGTCATAGTAAAGCACAAAAAGTTTTACATCCTAGTAAGTCTATTTTCTATTTATATATTTTTATCCAGTATTCTTCAAAAATATGTTATGGAATTTTAAACTTTTACCTTACCCCAACGTAATCTCCCTAATGGAACATAAAACTAATGGTTTTGAAAAACAATCAAAAACAAAATTGTATTCCGTCATGTCCACCCTTGAAAAAATTTTAGATCTTATTCATTTCAACATTTATCGTTCGATTCTGCTAAGAGCAGAAAAAGCATAAATCAAGTTCTGCTTAGAACATATCTGTTCTAAGAGTTAGAACATAAACTGTGTGACTTTAGCTTTAATTGCTGCGAGAAATCTATAAAATATTTGTACCAGAATATTTGCCAATCTAAATATACAATTCCATACATATCAGATATTAAGTCCAACATAAGGTTTATTTTTGTTGATTTACTTTGAGGTGTTTGAGGTATAGCATATCTCTCGTGAACTATGTACAGTAGCTCCTACTTTTACGAAACGAAATTTTGTTTTTTCAGTATTAGTATTTTTCCTATATTTTTCGAAAGATTAATGAAGGAAAATAGGATAATAAAGAATGAGGAACAGCAAAAAAACTCCCTCTCCCTACTCGTGGCACTCTTTTGATTTTTTAACACGTGAAATTTCTTCAACTGTTCATCAACACTTTCTCACAACTACTAATCAATCAGGTTCCTAATTTCACTGACAATATTGTCTTTCCTTAAATGAAGGCTTAAATTTGCTTAAAAATACTGAGCATTCTTATAAAAAAATACATGCAAATATTATCCAAATCAATTTAGATGATTAAATAAGAAAGACAAAGAAACAAACATACAAAATCCCTTTCCCATTTATAATATAAGTATTGAATTTGTTAAAAACTGTTTATGTAATTTTCAGACGAAGGGAATCAAGCTTTACAAGAGTTTTTAGCGGCTCGAAATCCACGGCAACAACATTCATTCACATTAGAATCGTATCTTATTAAACCGATACAAAGAATATTAAAATATCCATTATTACTACAACAATTAAGAAATTTAACCGATCAATCAACTGATGAACATCAACATTTAGTCGGTATGTAATCGAGAAGGCACCATAAAACAAACGCTTCAAAAACAAACAAAATAATTAATGCAAATTTACTTTTTTACTTGTTCTTCACACAGAGGCCTTAAAAGGCATGGAAAAAGTAGCCGAACATATAAATGAAATGCAACGAATACATGAAGAATATGGTGCTATATTTGATCATTTATATCGACAACATCAGAAATCATGTAAACAACCGATTGATTTGAGTCCTGGTGAATTATTATATTATGGCGGGGTGGAATGGTTGAATATATCAGACTTTTTAGGCAAAATTAAAAAAGGATTAGAATTACATGCAATGTGTTTTGTATTTAAATCGGCTGTTGTATTTTTATGTAAAGAACGTTTACGACAAAAGAAAAAACTTATGGTAAGTATTTTGCATTTTACTTTTACAACAAATTTCGCGTGTGTTGAGGTCGAAAAACATACCATTCTCTCGTCTAACATTGAGGGTTCACTATGTTTTGGTTTTTTTTTTTTAATTCGAGTGAGATTTTGACGAAATACGAAGGATTTGAGGATTTTTTCTTCGACCTGTTGAGATGTTGGCACTTATTTCTTAAATTCCTGTTAAGTTACGTTTAAACGATTATTAGTATTCTATAAGTATAGTTTGGTCATATTAAATTATTTTTATAAATTAATTAATTATAAAGTATCAATTAATACTCATAGCCATGCAACTACAAACTTTAATCAGACTTATTTGATTTGAAATTAACATAAGTATAGATTTCTTTTTTTAATAATTATTAATGAAAACTAGGATTTTTCGAATAAATTCCGATTTTTTTCCCCAATTTCCTAGAACAAATTATTTTGTATTTTTATAAATACGTATTTCGACTACAAAGTAGTAATCACAAGTATGAATTAGCTAGTTTTAATGATTCACTGAGGAGATGTTACTACTGCAGACCGTCACCAAATTAGCAACGAGTAACATCTCCTCAGAGAATCATTACAACTAGCTAATTCATACTGATGATGACTACTTTGTAGTTGAAATACGTATTTATAAAAATACAAAATAATTTGATTCAGGAAATTGGGGCAAAAATCGAAATTTATAATTATAGGCTAATAAATAAAAAAGCCTTGCAAAAGGCCAAGCTTACTGTTACAAAATACAAAACTTAATATAGATCTTTAAATTTTGGAACGTATATAAAACGAGAGAACGTTTTCTTTTTTTTATGTCGCTTTGACTGGAATGCCTCTGCGCATAGGCAGTATATGTCTTGACAAATGATGTATGAGATAAGACAATAATGACTATTTTTCTAAGTAACCAAGTAATCAATGAATTCTTGTTTAAAATTACTTTTTTTTTTTCATAAAATTTGTTTTTGGGTTGGGTCTATTCTATAAAATAGTGTAAGTTGATATTTAAATAATATAAATTCCAATTTGATTACAGGGTGTTACGAGTAAATTAAATTCAAATGAAGTAGAAATAATTAGATATCAAGTATTAATTCCAGTAACGGAAGTACAAGTACGAGCATCATCCGCCAAAGATATGGATTCACATTTCCTATGGGAACTAATACACCTGCGTAGTCAGGTTATGAGACGTTCCGAAAAAGTATACATTTTATCAAATAGTACGGCAGATTTCCGAAATGCATTCCTCAAAACAATACGACAAATTATTCGAGAATCGGTTAGAAATATGTCAATTCCTGCAAATAAATTAGGATCGGGATCAAGTATTTTACTACATTCGCACAAAGGTATCTAAGATATACTATAAGTTTATACGGACACTACCATCAGATTCTCAGACATATAGATTTAAATAAATTCCAGGGTCAATGAAATCAAGTTGAAGATGTTATGGTATAGATTCTTGAGACTTCTGGCCTTCGGAATGTTGAAATTCATTTCCTATGATTTCATTTCCAAACATTTCTGTACTTTTTCGTATAACTCTGAGTTCATACTATGGTATTGTCCGCTGAACCTTAATTAATAATCACAAATTAAAATTATGTTTTCCCATGTGTTATTTTTGTTCAGATAACATGAATAGTCAAACGTTAGAACGACCCAGTTCTAATAAACCACCAGTCATAATGCAAGGATCACATACGTTAGGAAAACCAAAGAAATCAAAGAATGCCCAAAGACTGTCCGCTGGAAATATTGATTACGATAATGTTAGTCAAGAGAATGAAGATGGTCCTCCTCCGACAGTTTTTAGATCGAGAAGTAAAACAGTTGGAGACGCGGCAGATCCACCACCCAAACGACCTACAACAATTATGGATAATGAAAAATGTGATCCAGGCACAAAGTCTGAGGGAGAAGAAGACTCACAAGCAGGACCGACGATAGTTAGTAAATCAAAAGCTCAACTTGGACGTACACCAAATCATTTAACACTTAGGTACTGATACTTTTTTATTGAATGCTTGATTGATATATTTCTAATATAGTCCAATTTATACCAATTTTAGTACAACATCGACATTATCTGCTGGTAGCACTGGTTCACAAGCACGATTAATACAATCATCACATCATCCAGAACATTATCATCCTATGCCTGTTAAGGATTTAGGTAAGGGTAGTTCATCACCACCATCCAATCAAATTGAGAATAACAGCCCTCAAGATCAGACAACAATAAGCAACATTCAAATCAAAGCTGATGTACATGCATCAAATGTTGTAGATCAAATAGATAGTAGTAGTTCACCTAAGAAATATCAAACTAGATCTAAGTCTGATGATTTATCTGATCAATTTAAATGTGTTCAGAGTAAATCACCAAAAAAATCCTTTTCCTTGAATGATGCAAATGAAAAATTACTGAAACGTACGAATTCCTTAAGTGATAATAATGACAAATCACCAAAGAAAACCTCACCTAAAAAGATTACGGAACGTGATAAATCACCGAATAACATATCTCGAGATATATCTCCTAATACAAGAGATAAATCTTCCAACGGTATTCTTAGAGATAGATCTCCGAATAACGGTACTAAAGATAAATCGCCATGCAATACACCTAGAGATAAATCACCAAATAACATTACTAGAGATAAATCACCAAATAAAGATAAATCTCTAAGCATTTCTAGAGACAAATCTCCTAATAACGGTACTAAGGACAGATCTCCATGCAATACTCCTAGAGATAAATCACCAAACAATATTACTAGAGATAAATCCCCAAACAATATTAATAGAGAAAAATCCCCCAAACGTATGGACAGCAAAGAAAAACTTTTGATAAATAATATTTCCCGAGAGAAATCTCCCAAAAGATCAGAGAGTGGTATTGCTCGTGAAAAGTCTCCAAAAAGAAGCGAAAACGGTATAATTCGTGAAAAATCTCCTAAACATAACGAAAACGGTATAACACGTGAAAAATCACCAAAACGAAATAATTCCAACGAACATAAAAAAGAACGATCCCCTAATCGTAACCAAGAGAGTAATAGATCGAGTATTTATTTACTGCCCACCGATAATAGTTTTGATCGATCATCTCCAAAACGTTCCCCTAAAAAAATACGTGATCGATCCAATAGTAATAATCGTAGCGAAGAAGTAATTGTTATCAAACATCGTCGTAGTTCCCGATCCGAATCACATTCTGTTAGTCCAAATGTTTCACGTAAATCTAGTTTAACGTCAAGCTCACGGAAAAATAGCGAAGAAGAAGCTCCTAAGAAAACGTATCATATATCCCGAAAAAATAGTGATCCATATCCAACAAAGTCAATCATAAAAAATAAAATATCATCTCGGAATAATTCAACAGAATCACGTAGCGGTAAAAGTTCACCAAAAATTATAAAATTATCATCACTTAAAAGTAATTCGTACGATGCAAAAATTTTGAGTCCATCAAATCAACCACAAATAACTTTCGAACAACATGCTGCAAAAGAAATGTTAAAAAGTCCAAAAAGTAGTTTAAAAGTATCCAGATCATTAAGTATTGAGAATCCGACATGTATGCAATGTTATCTAAGTAGTAAACACGATGGAAAAGGATAGCATTTAGTTACACCGTCCTCATCACCAAAATTTATGACGATGAGCCTTGACGGTTATGGTGAAGAAATATTTCGAGCACGTGATCGTGTTGATGATAAATGTTGTTGTGATGAAATACGTTGTTAAGAATATCTACCTTTTTATTGTGTTTCCAAATCGATCAAATTTTTAGTAAAATGTTGTTCAATTCATAATTTACTTATACTTATTTTTAAATAATTTATTTTATTTTGTATTCGATTGTTTATAAAGAATTTATATTATAAATTTTTTTGAACTCTTCAAGGGTTCTCCAAAAGTATGTTTAGATATTTTTTTTATACATAAAAATTTTAACAAGTTTTCGATGTCATGTGATTGAAATCCAGTTAACATAACCTAGTTATTTTGACATTTCATTTGATTCCGTATTAATTTTAGTAATTAGCATGATATTTGTTAGTTTTAAAATCCTTGTATACGAATTAGTATAAATAAAATATTTGTTTCAATTTGAATGACGCTTTTGGAAAACCCCTTTTCAACAACTTGATATAAAAATGTTTTTATTCATTTTCGTATTTAAAATAATGAACGCTTTTTAATTCGGTTGGTCTGTATTGGAAAATTATTTAACCAAAAAAACAAATTGCTCATGAAAATTTTACATCTGATTTGTTCTCTTACATTTTTAAAAAGGGTAGTAAAAGAATTTTGATATAAAAATTATTTAAATGGATAAATAGAAATTTTTTGTCAATTATTCGATGGTGCATTTACAGAATGGCGATTCTGAAAGGATATTCTTGTTTTACGGTTGAAAAAAAAGTAGTCACATACTTACAAAAAGGTTTGTCAAATAAAATGACACTTTCTCTGAGCAGGGTTTGAAGTGTGATTTTAATAAACAAGTGTCATTTGGAAGTGTTTAGAAAAGGTTCGACATAGTACAATAACCTATCTTTGAGCTCTTATTGGCCCAATAGATACATATATAGTATCTTTTTTATCTGAAATGTTTCGTGGGATACTAAGACTACACACGTGGACTGTATTTGAATCTGAGGAGCGGTAGTTGCTTAGTGTGAATTCCAGAGCAATGGTCACAAAGTCTTGTTCACATTGATCAAGTAATTTATTAAAACTATGTAAAGAGTCATACTTATGTAATGGTTTAAATTATATGACTCTGACTGGAAGAACAATTTAATGTCCAATTTCTTCATTTGTTTGTTGTTGTCATGTTTGTGATACAAGAGAGGTACTACTTGCACAAAGCAATTAGTTTTTAACTAAACTACTTGACCAAACAACTTTGCTAAACATTTGACTAAAATGTTGGTTTCACACACGTCAAGTAACTAAACTTCTAGGTACTTGACTAATTTACTTCATCAATGTGAACAAAGCTTAATACTTGCCAATCTTCGAAGTAAATCGCTAATATTGATTGGAACTGCTGATTCGGAAAAGATGATATTTATCAATAGATAGGTAAAAAATGTGTACAGTTCTTTATTTCTGATGAACTTTTTTTGTTATAAATGTTTTGAACCACTGAATACCTTTGCTTTTTATCCCTCATCTGCAATAATATTAACGAAAAGCCTTTAATTTGTAAAAAAATTGAATTAATAACAAAAAATATTATATTCGAACGTTGATGTTATAAGAAGAAAATATGGGTGGATCCAAGTTACAACCTACAATTCTAGCGTATAATTTTCATAATACAACATGGAATCCTCAATTATATCCCATCCAAATTAGATAGCGTACATTATAATAATTTATATCGAGTTGTGTTATAACCTCAAATAAATAAATAAAATTTTACAAACTAGATATTTATGTGAAAATTTGAAATATCTAGTTGGTACATTATTAGTATTGTAGATTTCAAATAGTTTCAATGTCTTTTGGATTTCTGCACATAAAATTGTGACCCATAATCTAATATTTTATATATAGTTGGAAATATTTAAGAAATATAAAGAAGAGAAAATACGATTTGAAAATACTTAGAAAAATCACATAATTTTTCCAACCATATATAAAAATTAGTAGCACAAAATTTTTTATCCTAAAACTAATTACAAAAACAAAAAAAATTAAAAATATGATTCTAATTAAAATTTGAAAATTGTTATAGGGTCACCAGTGTGGAAACCAAGGGACAATGTGCTGATACCCGCAGTAGACAATATGCAAACGTCATCTTCGTCGGTACCGACCTCTGCGGCGATGATGACCACTTCCACGAGCACCTTTAAACGGCCCGACGACGCCGACGGTAAAGGTGGCTCGCATACGTTACCTGGTCGCCATAAGGCCTCCGGTAGTAACTTAACAGGGTCGAGAAAGTCCTTAGTCGATTGTAGCAAAGCCGATTAAACTACACACACAAAAATATATTGATTTTATATGAAATTATAAATATAGAAAAAGATTATTTGAAAAAAGAAAAACTACACAAAACACACACACACACACACATAAGTATTCCATTTTCTAGTTCCTATTAATTGAAAAAAAAAAAAAGAAATTTAACGACCAAATTGGCATTTTATATCACCATAAACCAGTTTTCTCTTGCAACAAACAGTGTAATATTTAATAACAAAAATAATACCATTTTTTCATTTGTATAAAATTTGCACACTTCGGCTAAGGTTAATATTATAATAAATATAGTTAATACATAATCTAATTATTACAAAAAAAAAATGGAAAAAAAAAATCTTAAAAAATCAATTACGACTGAAAAATTATTAAAAAAAAAAAAAAAAAAAGCCCCAAATCAAAATACAAAAATTTACTCTACAAAAAAAAATGTAATAATCAGTGCAAAATAGTAACTAAAAACAAACTTGATAATGCACTTATTATTAATCAATTACGTAACCATTACGTGGATTTATTAAACCAAAAAAAAAAAGTATTTATTAAGAATTATTAATTTAATATTACATGAAAAAAAGTTTTTAAAAAAAAAACATAAAAATGAAACACAATCACTTCAATATATGATGCTCAGTTGTTATTTAAGCTGTAATGACTATTTAATAAATAAACAAAAATCTATTAATTATAAGAGAAAAAAAAATACATAAACGGCTGAGTACTGTAGGAATTATTAACAAACATAAAAAAATTATTTAGTGAAATTGTATTTAAAAACAAAAAAAAACCAAAAAAAAAAAATGCACATTTTTGAATCATATTTATTAACAAATTTTTAACAAAGACATTTACATAATATATTCCTCTTGCGTTTTTCAAAAAACACTTTTTTTATAATATAGATTAAATACAGTCTTTATAATTTTAGTTTTTTATCATCTTTTTTACGATTGATCTGTATTGATTATTTCGTTGTTACAGTGTGTGTAATATTTTTTGTAGGTTATTGACACAATTAACGTTGTTTTATTATGAACACAAAACAAATTGTTTCATTTTTTGTGTGCGATTGTCAGTTTTGGTATGTGTTGTATGTTAACACATTTTATTACAAACTTAAAAACCAAATAAAAATAAGTAACACTGATCAACCAATTACAGTAATATTTGTAGCCAATGGCTACTCATTTAAATCTTCTCCGTTACTTGATTTGATTTAAATGAATTTGATTTTTTAAATATGTCTCAAACCACAAACACAATATTTATATTTTAAAAGATCAACTAATTTCTTAAGATGTTCGGCTATTTGTTCCAGTTCTCAAAAAAACAGTTGAAAATAAAACGACGAACGAGTATAGCTCTTACTTTTTTCATTATGTTGTATTTGGATTACAGATCCAATTCCACACAGAAAAAACGTCGAGCGAAGACGTGGCACACCATAAATAATTCCCAATGCCCCACGTACCTCCGTCGGGAATTCGGCTTAAAATACATTTACATGAATAAAAAATTTTGTTCCTATCTAATGAAACTTTGTAAATGCCGTTATGCCTATTAAGACTGGTACTGTAAAACAATCTCGCACAAATTCTCTGATTGATGGTATGTACTCCAATCTATCCAGTTATGTTGATTCCCGAATGATTTATAAGATCTAATACCTGGGCTACCTTGATAATCAATTAAGTAAGTAACAGTGGCATAAATTGTAAAAGGTCGTTGAAGATGACACACAAAACTTTATTATTTTCCAGAAAAAATACTAAACGAAAAATTTGGTATAGAAAATGTTGCTAAATAAATTAAAATTTTCATAGAAAATTTTGCTATATGTAAGACCCAAATAGTTTGGTAATTTTTATACTGATCGGAACTTGTATGAAAATTAGAGGATAGCGGATGAACTTCAGATCGCGTGTATTAAATAAAATAAAATCTTCCTTTTACGTGTTATGGTCACGACAGTTTGTAGCCATAACACGTGCTTTACACAATTGTAAACTAATATGATTACGAAATAAAAATTGTTCAAGGTTGGGAACAAAATGCATAAAAAGATGGTGACTAATACAAGATTGAAAAATGTGTAAATTAAGTTAAACAATACTGTGGTAGACATAATTATTATGACTGAAACAATTATCAACAAAAATAACAATTAAATTAGTAAGTTCTTAAACAAAAAGAATTGTTTAATTTACACAATTTTTGTTTGTTTTTAATTTAGTATTTTTATCAAACTTATTTGAAAAAATTCGATATTCAAGTTAATAAGAAGCTAAAATTGTTTTCCTAAAAATTAACATAGATAATTTGTTTCTACCAATTTACTTCCTTGGAGAAAAAACTATAAGCTCTATGCAAAATAAAGTATTAAAAACTTTACACATCTACCGGGAATCGAACTCGAAACCATCGAATTGCTAGTCCGAAAAAACTACTCAAGATACTTTATTGTCAACTATGGTTATTATGTGTGTAATGACTTCAATCCAACTATTTTATATGCTCGTACATATAGTGTGGACCATACATAAACATGATTCGATTGCTTGTATTAATTATTATTATAAATACAAGCTAAATTATGTTTAATTTTTGTGACCCAGTTTGGATCAACTCAAATTATAAAAAATAATTTTTGTACCGGAGTGTAATTCAATTATTTATTGAATAAAAACTTTTGACACATACTGTAAAATAAAAACTGGACCACCACAATCCGTACTTATAACAAATAATTCAGTTAATAAATGAAACAATTTGTTAATTAATTTTTTACTAGCAATTAATTAAAATAATAAAAATAATTGATAATTGATTTAACATAATAAATCGAA
Source organism: Chrysopa pallens (assembly GCA_020423425.1). Classification (NCBI taxonomy): domain Eukaryota; kingdom Metazoa; phylum Arthropoda; class Insecta; order Neuroptera; family Chrysopidae; genus Chrysopa; species Chrysopa pallens. The sequence continues at coordinate 138,016,565 of CM035591.1, forward strand.
TCATACAACTATTGAACACAAAGAAAGTAATTGATTCTCAAACAAATTGTTTTTTTAATAAAATTGACATCAAAGACTGAAGTAATTCATATTTATGTCGAAATAGAAGAAATATAAAGACTGTGTTTATATCTAATTAATTTTGTTAATCACTTTTAATCCCCCTGCCCCACTCTTTGTTTTTTTTCTAATAAAATTTATATATTAATTATTAACAAAGAAAGAAAAAAACGTAATGATATTAGAAAATGAAGCAAAAATGATACTGTAGTTAAATGATATAAAATATTAAATTTTTTATTTCACGAATTGAAAATATGATGCAATCAATGACTTTAAATAATATTTGATTTATAGGAATTTTGTCTAATCGCTTATAAGCGATAGTTATAAGTGATTGTGACATCATGCGAGATTTTTTTAACCTCAAAATCAATATAATTTAAGTTATATTTTTTGTATCGTATTTTTGGTCGTAATGTTAATACTGTTCAAATTTTATATTTCAGTGGAAAATTTGCCATTTATTTATAGAGAATTTTTTTATATGGGTTACGTAAATGAATTTTCAATTATTGTTAAAGGCACATGTTATTATGGTCCAAAGTATGTGAAATTAGGAATTTGAATAAATTTTCTTTTTATCACAGATTGTATTGAAAGATAAAAAACGAGATGTCGTTTGAGAAACGTTTTTCTAAATGTAAACAATATAGAAAGTATTGCCTTTTGCCGATGTTATAACTGTGTATGTACAACAAAGATATTATACAGATAGAATAAAGAAAGAAAGGCAACAAATTGGCAAGCAAAGATACCTGGTATATAAGCTGTCTCTCTCAGTCATAAAACCCATTTGAACGAGCTTCAATATTTTGCTTATTTTATCTGTATAAAACTTCTGAAGATATCGAGAAGCGATTTTGACGAGTCTATTTTTAATCAATTTAATAAATCACTGTAAAATACAATTTACGAATGGAAAACTTATTTGAAGCCATTGAATAACAATATGGTCGCATAAATTCGTAACTCGCTTCAGGTTTTTGCAGGTAAAATATAAAAAGAAAATTAGAAGGTTTTTTATTCAAAAATTCATTTTTGCACACACATTTTTAAAACTGGATTTTGGTTAACAATTCTAATTGGTTGTGGAAACTGGTGGACAAACTGGAAAATTCGTATTATTTTCTGAAAGTTTTTTAATGTGTTAAACTTCTTAAAGATGAATTTTTATATTCAGCCGTAGTCTTTCATAATATTAAAAGGTGCTTTTATAAAAATTAACTTTTTTATATTAAATTTATTCTTTAACGATACAAAATAAGATGAAACTATCGGAAAATAATTCTAATTTTTTGTCCGGTTTTGTTATTGACTGCTAGCACAATTGACTTGAGCAAAAAATGATGACCAAAGATGTGAAAAATTATGCAAACCTTTGGACTTTCCATCAGCTATATTGGTGTTTTCAGCTAAATTGATTCGGAGAAGTTATTCTGCTAATGGCGTAATTTTTGTGAACTCGTTAAGGACAGAAATTTGAGAGATGCAAAATCAAGAACCAGTTTTTTTCTTTTAGTCATGAAAATCTCTTTCATGAGACTGTAAATTTTAATTGCGACACAGCTTTGAAGGTTGTAGATTTCCGATTAAGAATCCGATTAGTGGAAAACTAAATCTCTCGCGAGTCAGGCAAAAATATTATTGCATTAGCGATTCAATTATCTTCATGTTTAAATATCCAAAACGAATAGGTACCCATCAATTTAAGGTTTTGTCAAATAGCAATAGACTATATTTGTTATTATCTGTCATAACAATGATTGAAAATTGATTTAAGACTTCAGATAAAACGAAACATAGTCTAGTTTTCGCAAATTGATTGATTTTATGCAAATAAAAAATAGTTCAAATAATTTAATCACATTTTACTATTAAACAGTATTTTACTATTTTAATAATTATTATTAATACAAAATGATACAATTTTAATTAACAAAAAATTTCCTCAACAAATTATACGAAAAAAATTATTGAAAATATTACTTAAAGAAAATTTAATTAAAACAAAAAACTGAATTTAAGATTTATATTTAAACAAAAAAAAAAAAAAAAAGTATTAACACCAGTGTTAATTATTAATTAATTAATTAATTAGCTCAAAAAAAAAATATAGTGTCATCGTTATCAAAATATTTTTAAATTTTATGTAAAAGTCTACTCTAGTAAACAATATTTTGTACAGTTAAAAAACAAAAAAAAAAACAATAATACTAATTAATTGTGTCAAAAACCCAAAAAACTACAAAAATACAAAAAAAAAATAAATAAATACAAAATGTATTCCCCCGTCTCCCCCCATAAAAAAAATACAATATTTATTTCTTATAAACAAAGTTGAAAATTACATGAATTTTTTTTTGTATGTAATTTTTAATTTTGAAAATATTATTGATTTATAAAAATTTTTTTACTGCACGAATTTATTATCTAAGATATGAAAAGAAAAACGAGTAATAATTTTCTTAGAATAAAAATTAAATAATTACGATGATAAACAAAAATAACAAAGAAAATAAAAAAAAAACTCCCAATACATTTTCTAGATAGAATATTATAATTTTCTTTTACAGTTTGTGAAGTCCACCTATTTCAATAAATACCTATTTAGATTAAGAGATGTGATCTTAGAATGAGTTTAAAACTGTTTCGACTAAAATTTTGACTTTGAATCGCTTAGAGATTTCTTGAAGAATATGAAAATTGTTCATCGTGCCTCCTTCTTCAATTTTCTAGTTCACCTACGGTAAGAAAGTAATGAAAATTTAAGGGAGACCGAATAATTACTCCTTAACAGAAATGATTTTAAAAAATAAATTTCGATTTTCTGCTCCAATTTCGTAGATCAAGTATTTTTTTGTATTTTATAAATAAGTATTACGACTACAAATTAGTCTTTATCAGTATGAATTAGCTAGTCATAATAATTCTACTAGGAGATGTTATTCGTTGCTAATTTGGTGACGGTATGCACGGAGAATCATTACGTCTAGCTAATTCATACTGATGATGACTACTTTGTAGACGAAATACGTATAATATAAATTGCAAAAAAAAAAATTATCTAGAGCACAAAATCGAAGTTGTTTCGAAAAAACCAAGAGTTCCCTGAGATAATTTTCATTGATTAATTTTCACTAATGTAAAAATAAAATTTTTTTTCTATTTTTAAATGTTTACTTTTGTGAGCTATATAATTCATGTTTTTAAAATATATATTCCTTCAATAACCCACAAACAAAATTCAGCAAATCTTCAGTAGTTGCAAAACATACCTAAAAATAATTAAAAATACGATTAATGAAACAATAAAGGTATTTACACTCTCGTTATAAAAATAAATTAATTCTAATTTCAAATTGTTAGCACATATCCCCATCAACTGCACACTCTGGTGGCAGAGTAGGTAAAGTAAATATACAAAGATTTATACAAAAAATTAATTTTAAAGATACCTTATCAATGTTGTTTTTTGTAAATCAAGGCCAAGGAGCTAAAATAATGTGTAGAAAAATAATTTAACTACCCAATACCAAACATTATAACACACCCAAAAATTATTTTAACCAAAGAATAAATTTTTAAATCTAATTCTACTAATAATTGGTAGTTTTGTTTATCAAATTTGAAATAAATTATTATGAAAATAAAGGATCACTTTCATATTATTCAGAAAAACTCCAAAGATTAGCCAAAACAAAGATTTCAGTCTAAATTGTTTTTCACTTATTCACGCATTTTCTCCTAATCTAAATTGCAATCAAACGTAAATCATACAGTTTATGATGTTTTATGTTTGATAAAATAAAAATAATCACCCCTTACCTCCCCAATACCCTTTATGATTTAATTTAAAAAGAAAAAAATAGAAATTAAACATTACAAAAATTGAAAAATATGATATTGTTATATACATTATTAAAAATATATACTTACATATAGACTCGAAATTTATCTATGATTTTTTGTTTTCCCGCTTTGATTTATTCTGAAATATAAAAAAATTGACGTATTTGAACCAGCGACCACGTAAAAACGGGTGTTTCAAGTTTGCTTTTGGTTCGCAATAAAATGTGGTACCACAAAACAAAATTCGGTCTTATTCGGAACGACTAAATAGACAAAATTTAGCAAACTGCCCACAAAAAAAAATGTGTTTCATTTATATAGTTTTAACGAAACTATCTAATATTCAGCATTGCATTTTTGATGGTGATTTAAGGCCGGTCAATTTTCGATTTTATTGAAAGTTTATATGAAGTTGATAATCGAATGGCGGTTCAGCAGACGCATTCAAGGTGGAGAAATAATAAAATATATTTCAGGTCGCTTGAAATTAATAATAGAGATAGTTTCAATAAAAAAAATAGTCAACAGAATATTTACGGGTAGAATAATTGTCAGCTGAATATGACATTTGATTGCCTTAGATGAAGATTGCCTGGCTACTTAGCAGAAAATTTTATACTGCAAGTCCATCCTCTCGGAGCTTGCAGACTCTCATAACATATGACTGCTAATAAACATTCAATTCCTACATGAATGAATCAACTTGAAATGATTGTGCCATTTGCAACGGCACTACCCCGGACCATAACAAATCAATCCACATCTTGCTTCCATTTAAAAAAACGTTCAAAATGGTCTCTCTTTGGCGAAGAGCATGCTCAATTTCAATTCTATCAATGACTACTGAAAAATTCCATCACTTACAAATATATCCAATCAGTTTGCAGTTATTTGAGATGGAAAACACTACGATGATGTTGTGCATTGCACAAGCACTCGCAAATCATTTTACTATCTAAAATACTCAACGCCTCTATTTTTATGCACTTTAAAAAAGCTTTAGAATAGGCACTTTTTTATCAAATATGACTTCATAAAGACTAAATCGATAACACTGTTAAACTGACGTTTGGTTTCTGTGCTTAAATCGGCGCGAATTTCGTTAACATTAAGAGAACATACTAGTCGAAAATTCTAAATCTTTGACCAGTGGACAAATGATGGAACCAAAGAAACTCGAAACACCCTTAAATCGTAAAACAACTGAATGTGTGTGTATATTATAAAGACATTTTTGACTGATAATAAGGTACCACCGCGTATTTCATATTAGACAAAAAAAAAACAAAAAATATTTCAAAACCAAATCAAGCACGAAATATTTTGTTAAAATTATCGAAAAAAAATTGTTGAATATTTTATAATTTAAATGTTTTTTAAATTAAATGTCGTTTATAAAAAGTTTTTTGCAAATCAATGTATGAAAATAATTCAATCGGTTCATTCTGAATAAATTTTGTTAAACAAAAATTTTGGTCTCGATAGATTGAAAAAGTGTTCCGTCACGATGTATACCTGTAGTCCTTCGATATCGGAGTTATCAAAATATCCTTGTCGTACACATTGTTTTAAATCACTTTATAAAAATAAATTTTTTTTAAATAAATTAAAATTATTACAAGAATCTTCAAATCATGATCATATAAAATTTCACACTGTTCAATTGGACTTTTGACATGACATTAAAATGATATTAAAAACTTTTTTAAATACAAAGATTATCATAATAATTTTTCAAAAATCGATTTATATAAAAATGGTAAAATATTACCGATATATTAAAATTATGTGTAAGACAAGGACATTGTGAATACTTTGCTACAGACAAAGATAAGTAACTGCATAATGACGTATTTACTTTTCTAGTCTATACGTATTTTACTTAACTAGTAACACAACACAATCACATTTAATAATGTATTCAAATATAAATATTGTTATTGATTAATTAGAAATCAATTGATCAATCAATATGTAACATACTTTTTATGTGTCTTTTTTTTTACATAATTGAGATGAAGAAGAATAATTGTAGTTCAAACAAAAAGAATCAATTCATAATATTTATGTATTGTCAGTTAATTGATTTATTATTATTTTTAATTAATATATTTATTATTATTATTATTACTATTAATTATTATTATTATTATTAATAACATTTGTTATTGATTAATGCCCGTATTGTACTGATTATGAATTATTACTATTGTAAATATTATAACTTATTAAAAACAAAAATAAAAATAAATAAATAAAAAAACAAACAAACAAACAAATTATTAAAAAATACTAAAAAATCAAAAAACGAATCTGTATGTATGTGTGTAACGAACAATTAAACATGATTAAATAAACAAATACCGAATTCAGTTGTGTCTTGTTTTATCTTTATTCATTTCCTCACATCCATTGTAGATTCACAGATAGTTTTCAGCATTACTCCCAAAGAGAATTCAATGTTATTTCCCATGGACACCGTGTATCATATTGTTTTCTTTCTTTGCTATCAAATATAAACTATTTAAAATTTAAATTTTGATTTTTTGCACCAATTTCCTAGATCAAATTATTTTGTATTTTTATAAATACGTATTTCGACTACAAAGTAGTCATCTTCAGTATGAATTATGTAGTTGTAATGAATCTCTGAGGAGATGTTACTCGTTGCTAATTACGTGACGGTTTGCAATATTTAAAATGTAGAAAATTTAAGAGTAGAAAGAAAGGAACAATGGTGTTTACGCATTTTTGAAGTTTATTATGTTAGTTTGGCACCTAGTGCAAAGTGCTCACCTAGTGCAAAGTGTCCCTGAATCAATAGTATTCAAATAACAGGAAAGTACTAAAATAATAGTATTAAAATAACAGGCTTTGTTTTTGTTTACAAAAAGGGTTAATTAATTTTTAAACGTATTTGAAAATTTTATTCTATAAAAAAAAAGTGTTCTTTTAAAAATCTCAAATTTTAACCCCTCGCTATAAAGGTATGAAATCATCAAAAACCGTCCCTTAATTTTCAATGAGGCGCTAGTGAGAGGCGTTAATAGGGCCTTCAAACATTTTTGTATCCATCAGTGAGATTCCATTTTAAAGAAATAATATTTACTCCATTTCACCTTGAAACGATTTTCAATATCAATATCAATCACAGTGATTTATATCTAATGATTACAGAAAATTTTATACAACTCATTTTATATATCTTAATATCTTCAAATGATTAAAGGCTATTAAATTTTTGTTCACAGATCTAAAAATTCTGACCCCTATTCAATAAATTTTAAACCACCCGTACCAGTATACAATAAAATAATAAATAATTATTAAAAATTACACTACAAAAAACATTAGTCATTGGTCAAACTCAAAGTTTATTTTACATCAATAAAGCAGAGCAATAAGTGTATATGAAAAGTCTGAAAAATATAGTTGGATAATGTTCATTAAATTTAGTCTTATCAATAATAACATAACACTGATAACACAACCACATTTAAGTGTTTTTAAACAGTAATTGTTTATTAATAAAACACACCTTTTAAGTTTTATTTGATGTTTTATTAATTATTAAAATAGTTACAGTGCAATTTTTACAACAATAATTAAATAATACAATAATAATAAAAATATTTTTTAAATTGGATTATTTCATTGTGTTTATTTTAAAATCATAATAACGGTATTTTATTACACTTTGTGACCAGTTGATTCATTCATTAGAGAGAGGTGAATTAATTGAAAATTGTTATCAGTGATTGACAACGTATTGAAAATATTTATTTTGGTAACTGCAATCATGGTCAATAATTATTACATAGGAAATTAAAAAGCTACAAATTATTCTTCAAATACTAATTTGTAAGTTATAATTTTATTTTTATTTCTCACATAAGAAACTAATATTGATCAAAAAATTACTAAAAAATAAAACTGACTTCAAAAAAAGGAACTAAAATAATTTTTGAAAACCTATAAATAACTTCTTTATGATTTTTTTTTTTATAATTATTAATGAGAACTCTAGGATTTTTTCGAATAAATTTCGATTTTTTGCCCCAATTTCCTAGATCAAATTATTTTGTATTTGTATAAATACGTATTTCGACTACAAAGTAATCATCATCAGTATGAATTAGCTATAGTTGTAATGAATCTCTGAGGAGATGTTACTCGTTGCTAATTTGGTGACGGTTTGCACTTCTTTATGGCCAGTTATCTATTCCAATCATATTTTTAACGAGAATATATATTTGGAGCTGACTTGATAGGTAATTGGTCACAGGCAGATTATTTATAGAAGTTTTTAATTTAAAATTATTTTTAACTTTTTGATTATAGTTTCTTTGAAGATTTTTTATTTAAAAAAAAATTTTTTTTTTTACTCTTGAGTGTTGTATGCAATCACGGAAAATATATTTTTGGTGATACATACTCACCAAAAATTTTTCCTCTCCCATCGTTTCCCTTAAGTGGTGGAATTTTGAATTGACCAAATCGAACTAGTCAAACACATTATTTCTCTTGCCTTTATTAAGAGAAATTTACAATCCACAAAGACCTGCACACCTGCATCAGATAATATTAAAAATTCACAAACTCCAAACTTTAGAAGCTGTTTCAAAACTTCAAATAGCAGACGTCACATGGTTTCACCCACATAGTTCCCGTTCCCGTGAGAATACAGGGATAAAAAGTAGCGTATATCACCCGGGAATATTGTAACTTCTCAACGGTGAACAAATTTTTTAAATCGGTCCAATAGTTTTTAAGTTTATTCGTAAAATTTCATTAGCATATTATTGATTTTTACAATTCATTTCAACTATTTCTCCTTTTGCATCATAGACATTTCAACCTTGTATGTATACCTAAGATTTTCGCTTTTGATTTTCAAGGAGAAAATAGAATAGCTTCCTGTCAGGAAATTAATAAGAATTCACATAAACGATTTCTTTAATAACTGAATTAATTATACAGAGTTAAAAACAATCTCATTTGTTTAATTCTAATTAATTTAACTTTGTTTGTGTCGTAATTAAAAAATATGTAAACTGCATGCTTCAATTTTAATGATGTCCTACTTTCTTACCCAAACAGTGATTACTTAAATAAATAACAATAATATTTATTTTTTAAACCAATGTATGAGTTTGTGTGGTAACTAAACTATAACTTAATCATGTGGATGTTGTATATAGCGACTGGCCTATATTTTTACAAAATTATTTTGCAACTTCGTGTATGTAAATTAAGTGTCAAGAAGTTGGTTTTGGCAGGTTTTTAAAGCTCTTCTTACAAACACTAATTTTTCATCCAAGTGGTTACATTTTGTCTAGACAAAAGAACGTATTTGCGATTTTCTCACGCTTCTCCCATGCTCTGTGTACAAAAAATGCGATTTTTAATTGCAATTATCTCACGTTAGATGCAGTAAATTATCTTCTAATTTTAACAGTGTGTGTATTATGCATTTAATTACCTATAGTCAGTTTGAAAGATTTTTTAACATTTTGCTTGCATTTCCCAACTATCTGAACTGACCAAAAAAACAGTCATTGTAAAATCACCCTGTATTTTTAATGACTTTTTACTTTTTTTACCAATTTTTATCAACAGCCATAACCCAACTTCCCCAACTTACCAAAAATTCAGTCATTATAAAAGTTTTTTGTTTTTGTTTTCAATTGTTATCAAAGTGTGGTATAGAAGTAAATTAATAAGATAATCCTTATTAAAAAAAGTAAATTATAAATTAATGCGTTTCTTCAATATTTCATCAATTTGATAGTCGCTCTTTGTTCTGCTGTACTTTGTATTTTGAGTAAACTTCTTTTGTTTCCACTTGTCATCAAAAAATATTGTAGAACAAAAGTTAATTGGTCAGATGATCATTATTTGCTTAAAGTATAAATACTTACATTAATTCCTTTATTCGTTATTGCAATTTCGAAATTGCTATGTCTCACGTCGTATTTTCAGTAACCTTTAAAATTTCAAGAGTATTAGTATTTCAAATTAATAATCAATTCACCGTATATTCAAGATGAGTTTTAGTAAAAAAGGCAAAATAAAACGAAAATAAAGAATACAAATTTTCGAGTTTTCGTTTATTTTTCGAGCTATGGACGCTCTTTTAGTCCCTACGTTCAACCTGTTATTATACTACCCATGTGATTTTTCGTATTTATGTGTTTAAAAACTTAAAGTGTCAATAACTCGAAAAATAAAACTTCCCACTGACGTAACGTTATTACCGATCTCAACCGATCACCAATGTTAACAACAGACACAGTCAAAACATGGATGGGTGGACATCTAGAATTGCTGTGTACTGTTGTTGTATAGATTGAATATATACTCACTGCAGTCACTATCTAACTTTAGTAGTTGAAAAAAGTTGAAAAGTGACCTAAAAACAAATAAATAAAAAACTAGATAGATATGAAAACTCGAAAATTCATCAAAATATTTATATTGTGGTATTCTGCATTTTCATCTTATTTTGGCTTATTTTACCATAATTCATCAAAAAGATTGTGTCACCGCGAATATTATATATAAAGATTGTGTCACCGTTGTCTAATTTTCAGTTCAATTTTTTTTTTTTTTTTAAATAATGAATGCACTTTTAACTTAATAACTCTTCCTTGATATTAACTCATAAAGTTATTATCAAGTAATAAATCACTATTCTTAAATTTTGGAAATATATAGGGAAAGTAGGTAAGATTATTGTGAATGAAGACACTATGGGTCGAGTTGATCAATATTTTTTCGTTATTTATAATTTCAAATCTATTAAAGGGGAATTATTAAAGTCTATTTGATTATTTAAAATTATTACTTTTGGAGTTTTATTTAATTTATCTTCAAGGTTTCTAGCAACTTTAATTTTTGGCTTTTGTCACAAATATGTAACACCTCCGGTGAATAACCAATACAAATAGACCTTAATAACTCCTCTTTATTAAATTTGAAATTATAAATATAAAAGAAATATTTATGAACTTCACCCATAGTTTCTTTATTCACAATAATTTTACCTGCTTTTCCTATATATTTCCAAAATAAAAGAATAATTATTGATTACTTGATAATGACTTTATAAGTTGAAAGTGCACTCGTAATTTTAAAGTGAAAAATAGACAAAGTTAAAAGTTTCTATATTAAATTATTAAAATATACATCAATTTGGTTTTTTTATGTAATCATTTATTGAATTTATCTTAATTAATTAGCACTTAACTGACCTCCATACACAGTCACTGTTTGTGTATACAGAGGATGTGTTACCAGTTAGCACCAGATTTTTTTTTTACAAGTTTACAATAATAAGTATTATAATTAGCTTCCTCAATTTATGGTAGTATATATATATATATATATATATATATATATGTATATATATATATATATATATACATATATATATATATATATATATGTATATATATATATATATATATATATATATCATAAAATTAATACAATATTTAAAATACTGTTGTACTACATAAATTTTAATGAGTAGGTATACATAATACATTATTTATACATTAATTTATGTTATAACTAAAGTATGTTAATTTTTATAAAAATAGACTTGTTAAGAAAAGTATGTTTAATGAAAATATTATTATTACCCTCTTGAGTTAAACAACACAACATCATAAATATATATGAAACAGATGGACACACTGATTTAAATTAATTGAACTATTCGATAGATTTTCAATAATATTCGGGTGTTTATATATATATAACTGAGAATGAACACAAAAAATGAAACATCTATAATAAAGACAATCTCTAATGTTATACACATTGTATTTTTTTTCAATTTTTGCCCGCAAATAGCTTAAGAAATTTTTAACCAATTGTTATGAAATTGCGCGTGTTTGGCCGAAGTAAGTACTTATGAAATGTACTATGTCACTTACTTTACTTTTGGGCCGGAACACAAAATAAGTGTTAACGTAGTAAACATGACTTAATATACAACGCAATTTTGCTTATTGTTGATGTAAACAAATCGGACTGGAACAGATCTGTCATTGTTCAGATACACAAGCACTTAATTCACTAAATCATCGATATTATCCACTGGGTCATTTAATATTTCTTCCAATAAAATATTTCTCATAAAATTATCCATTTGCAACTATTTACAGGAATTAAATTATATTCCTAAATTTAGTACTGTCAATTATATTCAGTCTATGAAATTATGTACGCGATATAACGTAAACCGGTGTTTTGTGTTATGTTAAGCCAGTAAGTCTGTCCTGGCCGAAAACCGCATAATCAGCTTGTAAAATTTTAATTTTTTTATGCTGACTGGCTTACTAAGTTTAGTAAGTAGTTACTTCGGCCAAACACGCCCATTGTCTTGGGAAAACAGTGGGAGTGTCATAGAATTTTTCACTTTCAATTTTAATTTTTACTTTGGAATTAATTTTTTCGGGATAAACTATTTGATATGGCCTCTGTTTTCATGGTTAGATTGTGCATACACAATTTCATAACATTTGAGTTGTTATTTTTTTAGTTATTTTTGCGTAAAAATTTAACGAATACAAGGATATGTCGAAATTGGGGATTCAGAAAATCTGTCATATTATGAGCCACTTTCCACAAATAATCCCCATCTACAATAATCGAATAAAAATAAATTATTATGTTAGTAAAAATTTAAATTTAAATTACTTCATTTTATCTCCAATATGATCAATTGAATTTATATTTTTTGATCATGTGTGTATAATTCTTTATACTTTTTTATGTAATAAAAATTTATATATTTTTAGCCTTCAAACATAAAATTGGAAAAAAATATTTTCTATACATCACCACTCAATCAATCGATCGAACGATTTCATCCAGCAGTTCAATACAATATTCACCGGAATCACACACGCTAAATAGTATTATTATCTAATAATAACCATAACAGTAGTCAATTCTGTGTGTGTTTTTTATTAAAATAATAGTGACTTTCAATTAATTGTTATAACCCAAGAAATTAATTTTTTTTTTTTTTTTGTTATTTTATAATAATAATTTAAATCATAAGTTTTAATTAAAAAGAATTATAAAGTAATTTATAAAAATGTGCATGTGGTGGTCTATTATTATTAATAATAATTATAAATGAAAAATTTATTTTTACAGTAGAGTTCTTTAAAAAAATAAATTGGTGATTGCAATTTTATGTTATCTATTGGTTAATGAATTAATATCTTGTTATTGAACCTTATAAACCTTGTGAATTACTCACCTGAAACAAGAATATTTAAGTGCTTTTTACCTATCGATATTTTAATCGTAAGTAAAGTTCACACATCAGGAAATTTGTCTCTTCTAATTTAATACTTATCAGTATTTTTCTATAGAAACGATTTTATAATTATTAATTAGAACTTTAGAATTTTTCGAATAAATATCGATTTTTTGCCCCAATTTCCTAGATCAAATTATTTTGTATTTTTATAAATACGTATTTCAACTACAAAGTAGTCATCATCATCAGCTAGTTGTAATGATTCTCTGAGGAGATGTTACTGTGCAGACCATCACCAAATTAACAGCGAGTAACATCTCTTCAGAGAATCATCGGACAACCGGAAATGAACTAATTACGTGTTTCTATGAACACCTATAGCGTTAAATCATATACCATTCATATATGATTCCAGGGACAGATAATCCCGGGTACCAGACAGTAAGGAACGCCAGTGGTGCCCCCTATTGGCTGGCCCCGCTAAGAAATAAGTGGAAAATACTATTTTAAAGTCAAATTTTAACTTCTTCCCCGGACGTTGGAAAGTGAATATCTGTCCTTGATTAGTATAATTCTAAATTATTATTATCTATTTATTTGTACATAAACAAATAATAGAATTTAACAACAATGATAAAAAATTGAATCAATTAAACAAATATCAAGTGCAAACAAAAAATAATTATAAATTTTTCCATTGCAATAACCGCAATAATTATTCAGTTCATTATTATTTAATAATTTTTTTGTTATGCCTTCATAAATATTTAAAGAGTGCAATATGGCAATTCATGTTATTAACATAAAAATCATTATATATCGGCGCAAATATATAAAATTTATTCGTATTAAATTTAAGTTTGTTGTCTTGTGAGCCACACATTGAAAGTATTAACAAAATTTTGGTTGAACGTGTCAGTAGTATTAGTAGAATCTCTTATTTGACTGATTCTAAATTAGCTATACTTCTCATCAAAATGTGAAAATCACAACTCAACATCATAATAAGACTTAATATAAAATTTACTATTTTCCATCTCATTCTTGAAAACGATGGTTTACATGTTACTTATATACTAGCAAGTGACGTCATATGTAAGCATTTCAGTCTTTGTTTAATCAGACTTTTTAAATATCCATATCTTGCTTATTTTTAAAGATATAAAAAATATTACTACAGATCGATGTTTGTGAAGTAAAGACGCTTCAATTGAAGTAATAAAAAAATTTTGCAAATAGTCTATTTGTCCTCACGCATTGGTCCTCACACTTTAACTCAAAATAAAATATAGAAAGCTATCTAAAATTTTGAAAGCATAATCTAAACCGTAAAAAATAGAAGAAAACATACAACTTAATATTTTTCGTAAATTTTTTAGATTCGCCCTAAGTCCGACCTAAATTAAACTAATATACACACATAGGTATAATAACAAACTCTTCATGAAAGTATGTACTACGTATTTTATGTATTTGAAGAATATTAATAATTATATTATTTTAATAATCATAAAAACAAAGTGGTTGGACAATTTGCACTGTTAATTATTACATTGTTTAATAAGATATCAAAATATACACCAAAATTAAAAAATTAAAAAGTCTCCCCTACCCTGAAAATTAATATTTCAAATTATTTCCCAAACTAATTTTTACTTAAATATTCGAAAATTAGATTAAGCGTTCTATTTTTATAGTTTCGTTTCCCGGCGAGGGGGAGCAGTTTTCCCGTTTCAATATTTTTTAAAACGTGATCAAAAACTGGAGAAAATAATACAAAAAGTATGTTTTCATAATGTCTCCAATAATTTTATGCTAATAACGCCTATGGATTAGTCGATCAGGTGATAGAAAATCCTCCAAATTTTTGATAATATGACAGTAGTAAAAAATTAAATTTACTGTTCTTTTATTATTATGTAGATTACTCTAATTAGTGTATCAAGACTATAAAACTGTCAGGCAATGACTGACAATGAGTCACCTTTTTATTATCATTATTTTTTATTTACAAAAAAAAGTATGATAAACTATTGTAATCATGCCAGGAAAAAACATAAGCCATATGATAAATTTTTCCAGTTAGATTAAATCTTTCCTGATGTAAAACACCTTTCTTCAAATATGAAGTTTTGCATTTCAAAAGACGGAAAATATCAATTAAAGTTTCGGAGATGTAGCGAGCGCACCTGATAAAAAATTCCTATTAAATCACATTGAAGTTAAATCGGAATCAGAAAGATTGAATAGAAAATTTAATTTTCTATTGAAACATATTCAAAATTTTGAATACATTTGAATAAGATTGAATAGGATATTATTTCGTATAGAATCCTATACAAATTTTGAATAGGATTTAACACAATTTTCTAATTCATTTCCTATTTCCTTACAGGATTACCCCATTGAATATGGATCTTTTTATTATCTTTTTATTAAATCTCGCGTACCTATCATTCGATTTTGATGAAATTTAATATGTACATTAATACATGTTTATATTTCTTACCTGCAAATTGAAACTCAATTTGTCAAACTGTTTCGGAACTATTTAAATAAATCAATTTTATAATGGGTAAATGCGGTTATATGGAGAATCATTCATCGATTTCGATGAATTTTGAGAAAGTGACCGAAGTAAAATCGATTAAAAATAAAGTTGGTTTCGTTTGCTGATCGCTTCAGAAAATTTTATATGATTGAAGTGTAGAAAACGCATTTTTTCTTCGTATATTTAAATTGCAAATCATAGATATTGTATTCTTGGATTTTATTCTGTATTTGATACTTCTGTTAAAAAGTCCTATTCAATTTTTTATTAATTGAAAAGAAATTGAATATCTATTTAGAATTTTGAATAGGCTTGAACATAAAATCATTTTTTCAATGAATTTTCGTCTTCAATCTTATTGATTTCCTATTCATTAATATTAAATTTCTATAGAATTGAATAAAACTTTTTTTATCAGGGAAAGTAACACACAGTGAGTGGTACTTTCTTAGTAAATTTGCCAACGGTGAGACATAATATTAATGATTTAACGTAAAATTTTAAGTCGCATACTCGCAAAAGAAATGGCAGACTATATTGTGTGAAATCGTTTGCAAATTACCTTATAGCGTTCATGTAAATGTAGTCTGGCAGCTAGCTGAGAAATAGATTCAATTTGGAAGAAAATATTTTGTCTAGATAAAAGATCAATAATACGGCTCGCAACTTTTGGACCACACATGTTTACCTACATAATGTAATCTTTTACTCTATCATAATCTATTAAATGGTATTTAGTTGTTATACTCGACAACAAAAAAAAAACACACCGACCTGAACCATTCATTTTTACTTATAAAGAAAATACTCATTTTTCATGGAATACTTGATAATATTTTCGCATTTAAAATCAAGATCTCACTCTAATCACGAAAATTAAATGTGGAAAAAAATTTAACACACTCTCAATAAATTTAAACATTTTATATAAAATAAATTTCGAGTTTTTGCCCCAATTTAAAACCGTCAGCAAATTAGCAGTGAGTAACATCTTCTCGGAGAATCATTACGACTAGCTATTTCATACTGCTGATTAATTTGTAGTAAGCATATTTATAAAATAAAATAAAAAATTAAGATCTAGGTCGATGGGGGCAAAAAATTGAAATTTGTTCTCCCTGATAATATTCATATTCTATACAAACTTCACACCATTCTTACAGTATAATAGCTCTTAACTTCTGAGCATTTAAGCAATAAATAAAAATTTTATTAATTTTGTCAGGGTTTAAATCAAACAGAAGATCTAATATTCGATTTAAAGTTTCTTTGTTCATGCAGCTCGTTAGATAGACCTTCTTTGTATTGTGTAGAATAAGACAAGTTAGCAGAAAATTTTCTGGCGTTTGATATTCCTTGGTGTTGCATAATTCACATTCAGTTTCGCTGTTCCACCTGTAAAAAAGACCATACATTAAAAAATATCTTATCCGAAGATCTCCCATCACACGGAGTTGAGCAATCAATTCTGATTTTTCGATATTAAGACTTAGGGTCAGCACACACCGTAAGAGCGCACACCTGATCAGAAAATCTGATGTAAGTCTTAGTATGTGTTTTATATTAGACCCCGCATACGACAAGAATTCCTATAAAGGCATCAGATTTTCATAAGTGTGCATACATATAACGGATGTCTGTCTGAAGTAGCATCAGAATTTCTTATCAGAAAACTACGACCTACGATGTTATCTGAGGTATGCCATCTGTTAGTCAAAAAAGTAATTAATAAATTTTAAATATGTGAAAGTATATTGGTTCGTTGTACATATCCGATGATATGTGCTTGCTTAAGATTTTTGCCTGAAGTTTCATCAGATTTTCTTATAAGAATGTCTTATAGGACTGTCCGATGGTGTGCGTTGAACATCTGATTTTCTCATCAGAAAATCTTACGGTGTGCGCTAGCTCTTAACCGAACATATTGATTTGAATCTTGTGATAGATATTTTTATACAAAGACGTTGAGTTTAATCTTCTCCCCTTCTATTGAAATATATTAAATCCAGTAAAATTTGCTGCCAGACTAAAGACTACTAGATTTATAGACATATTACATGACTCCACTGTAATCAGTTGCATGTGTAATACTCGTAATACTTTACCACAAACATAAGAATTACATACATCATGTAACAAAACAACATTGAGATACAATGATTGCAAACTCCAACACACAATTTATCCAACAAACACTACAATTACATACATACACAATGATAGATTCTTATTGAATAGTTTGCATTATTCTCTTAATTGATCTAAATGCGATGTAATTATTCAATTGTTAATATTATTGTCATACATCAAAATCATCTCACACAACCACAAACATTATTTAATACAGTGATGGGATAAAGTTCATTAAATTGTTGGCAAAAAAAATTATGTGACTTGAGTTTTTTTTTTTATTGTTACAGAGAGTGAAATCACCTGAAAAATTTAATTGTTAGAAACGTACACAGTGAATGAATGCATTTATAGAAAATATGGCGGTACATTTTGAAAAATTAAAGAATATTATTACACCAAAAACAAAATTAAATATAAGTAATGTGTTTTTAAGTCCTGAAGTTGGATTTAAAATTGTACATAATTGTGTTACCAAAGAATTACGTGTAACAATTATTGGTGCACGACATTTACCTAGTTTATATGGTTTAAATAGTGTCCATGGATACGTTATTAAGGTATGTTAATTATATTTCTCTACTAACTTTGTGTTTAAAATTATCTTTTTTAAATTACAAGTGCACTTTTTATTTATCAAGTAATTAATAATTATTCTTTTATTTTGGTAATATATAGGGAAAGTAGGTAAGACTATTGTGAATGAAGAAACTGTGGGTGGAGTTGATAAACGTTTTTTTCGATATGTTTAATTTCAAATTTAATAAAGGGGAGTTATTAAAGTGTATTTGATTATTTAAAAATGTTAAATTTGGGTTTTAATTTAATTTAATTGATCTACAGGACTCTAACTAATTTATTTATTTTTTTTTTAGAAGCTCTGGAAATCAATAAATAAAATACAATTTTAAATAATCAAATGGATCTTATTAAATTTGTAATTATAAATATAAACAAAAAAATTATCAACTCCACCCATAGTTTTTTCATTCACAATAATCTTACCTACTTTCCCTATATATTTCCAAAATTTAAGTATTATTCATTACTTGATTAAAAAGTAACAACTTATAAAAAGTTGATGTTCACAAAATAAATAATACATTTATTTATTTCAACCTACTGATCTGCTTGTTAGAAGAAAATTTATATTTTATTATTAATATAAGTAAAGAAAAATGGGTTTTCGAAAAAATATGTACATGGCTGTAATAAATTCAGAATACAATAATTAGAAATCTAAGAGCTCCTAGGCGATTTGAGTAACAAGAATCAACCTTGAGACTTCAGTTGAGTCAAAAGTATAAAAGTTAGAACAAATGTTTAATATAAAAATTATAAACCATATAATTTTACATAACAAAAGTTATTTTCATTTTTTGGCTATTATTACTTTTTTAAACATGCACACATAAAATTTACATATATATAAAATGTATGTGTGAAAACTTCCAGACGTTATGGTTCAATTATTTTCAATAATAGCCAAAAAAAGAGAAAGAAAACTTTTTTATATAAAATTTTATATTCTTCAATTTTTATTAAAAAAATTTAACTCTCATCGTTTTGATTTTCATATATTTTACAAGTTTTGTGTCAATGGTGTGCAATTCTAAATAGTTCTTAATTAAACCGCTAGTTAGAGTCTTCGTACGCATGAATGTCCAATAGGCGCTTTGATCTACATCTATGTATTTTTAAGTATCATGAAAATTTAATTACAAGTATTCATGCTTCGCATATGTCGATATGTTCAAAAAATGGAAGCAATCCGAAAAAATTACATATAATTTTTTTGTTTTTAAACAATATTTTTTTTCTTTTTAAAGATTTAAATGAAACAAACAAATTATAACTAGGACTAGTTTCGACCTTTCATTCTAATTAGCACGAAGACAACTGAAAACTAGTTAATAAATTGTGACAAATATTCAATGTTAAATCATATCCCATTCACAGACGTATACCATATACTTACTTACCATTTGATTTGATAGGTGAAGTTGTACTTCCCATAATCATCGAGTCTTCCATGTTTCGTTAAACGTTTCATAGAAAACCCACATTTTGCATGTTTCTTTCGAACCAAGTTTTACTTGAATAACACTCTTTTTTTTATTTTAGCTATTCTAAAAAATATTTTCACTTTTATGGACTGCTCTATCGAAGAAAATCTTTTAAAGTAATGATCTATATGATGATTTAATTCTTTTGTTTTTATTTTAGGTAAAAATCTTCCCTGGAAAAATGAAATACGAAACAAAAATACAAAAAGAATCATGGCCTGTATACAACGAAGAATTTCTTTTCCATTTAGATTCACCGAGTGTCAATGCAGATGAACAAATCAATGGGAAATTTTTAGTATTAACAGCATATGCAATTTTAGAAAATAAAGATTCGTCGAAAGATACCAAAGATCAAAGTGATGAAATTAAAAATGATACATTCAAACGAAAATATCAACGGAAAATATCAAAATTATTAGAATACACTAAGACTGATAACTCATCAACAGAACAACAGCAACCACCGCCGAAAAATGAAAATCAAACATTAAAACGTTTAGATAGTAGAGCGAAACAAATTGATAATCCAATGACATTTGACAAGCGACGTACTATTGGCAGTGTCACGTATTCAATACAATTTAATCAATTCGATAAACAATCGAATTTTTCTCGAACCACTGGAGAAATGTGGAAAAATTTACAAGATTTAAATTCTTCGCCGGGTGGTGTTTCGCCAGAAGGTCTCAAAACAATAAATGTAACAAATTTTTTGTTTTATAAGGGGCAAGGGTAGATAAGCTGTAAATTTACACCTATTGGCATTGTATTTTTCGAATATCATAGCTGCAGAGTTTGTTTTAATAACATTAATATTATACCAAAATTCATATTTGAATATTATTTTGACGTTATTTGTTTAAATCTTTTAAATAACGTAAAGTGCGCAACTAACTCAATTATTTATGTGCAGAGGGTAACTTTTTGTGCCGGAATATAAATTAATTTATTTTCAAATTGTCAACTTTACCATGTTTAAAAAACATGTAATGTCAAATTTTTTTAATGTTAATTAAAAAAATAATTAGTGAATTTAAAATATTTGAAAGTTCATTGTGGTTCGTTGTACGTATCCGATGATATGCGCTTGCTTAAAATTTTTGTCTGATGTTTCATCAGATTTTATTATAGGACTGTCCGATGGTGCGCGTTGACCATTAGATTTTCTGAGTGAAGTGCTTATTATAATGTCTTTAATTGCTTATTATAAGACTGTCAACTATTATAAAATTCTAATCATGAATGTAGTTTTATTTAATAATAAACAATACGGTATCAGTTATGTTAAAGAAATTACCGTTATTTCGAAACGAAATCGATGTTTTAACCATTTTAACCATACCATATTGAAGAAGATTTAGTCTCTAGATGCCATTATAAATTCCTATAGAATTAGATCTAAAATAGACTCATTACAAATATCTCAAAAATATATAGCTATCTACCCCTTAACTTTTCGAACATTTTCTATAGCGTGTGTTGTTCATAATTTTTTTTTCAGTCATCAATTAGAAAGGGTGACATAGAGGTTGGTTTATTATATCGAAAGTCTGACGATGGCGAAAAATGTTTATTTACTTTATCTTTATTGAGAATGAGATGTAGTTTACAAATAATGCAACAACATGAACAATTAAATGGTTAGTAATTAACGACTTTGCCAACTTTAAAACAACAGTTCTAAATTTTTGGTTACTATCACGTTTTGACTGATTTGCAAAAAAATTTTCTATGAGCAAATGCCGTCAGCTTTTTATGCGAGCATTATTTTTAAAGACATTTTAATTGTAGATTAAATAGAAAATTTTTTTATTTTATTTCTGTAGTGAATAATCAACAAAAATCGATCTTATTCGAATCCAATAAAACGCATTTTTTTTAAATAAATTCAAACATTGCGTTTATTGTTTTTCTTTGCAGAATAAATTTAATTCGAATCTCCAACAAATATTAACAATAGCCATAGAAACATTTGAAGTACTTCGTTTAATTTTCATTTAGTCGTAATTTTTCATAAATTTTAATTGGAGGCATGGCTTAGATAGTAATGTTTATTGTGAATCGTAGTAGTAAAAAATTACAGTAACTACACTGTCTAAACGAAGCCTTGAACAAATAAAACCAGCTAATGCTGACGCAAAGTATCTGCAGAATCGATGTGCAAAATATGAATGTGTCGCTCATTGATTGCTTGAAGTTCAATGGAAGCTCAATCTTAATTTTTTTGGAAACTGGACTCAATTATCGTAATCTTTAGAAAATATAAATCCTATTAAAAATTAAAATCCTATTAAAAAACCCGCATTATATTAATTTAAAACAATAAATCACTTTTTCTTAGAAATATAGATTATATATAAATTCATTAAATGTTTTCAATACGGATGGGGTATTATTATTCCATTTTCCATCGATCGTTTTTTCCACGATAAAAAAAATACAAATAATTTATTTATGAATTTATTTATTCTAGGATATTTATATATAAAATTACGAATAAAAAAAGATGGACAAATAATCGAAAAAGGAAAAACTGAACAATTTACTCCATCAATCAGTCATAAATTTGATCCAAAATCATCAAATATTAAAGCAACTATCTCAATAATTAATTTAGAAAATATATCATTTGAAATAATCTTGATGAGTAAAACAAGACATGGAAAGAAAACGGATTTAGGACAATTTCTGCTCACATCAAAAAGTAAATCCACGTATTTAAAACAATGGGAAGAAGCATTGGAACATCCAAATGAAATCATTATGATGTGGCAAAAACTTGAATAAATTATTCAGTATTTCTTTTTTTTTTCATTGTGATAATAAAATTAGAAAAAAAAATGTTTTAAATATACAATTAAATTTATTTTAATATATTTTATGTGTTTATTCCATATTTTGTTTTCATTTTTTCGATTTCTTCTTGTTTTTTATCAACATCAACACGTTTGAACGCTTTGTTATGTTGATAATAAAGTACAACCAGGTAACGATTACAAACATTAAATCCTGATAAATGATCGCAGGCGTTTTTAGCGTCGAAAATATCTTCATATACTACAAACGCTGTACCTCTGGTCTCTGCTGTGTTCCCTCTGTAAACCAAAAAATAAAAATAATTAAATAAATGCCATGCGTGCATTTAATCATATAAGTAAATCCTAATTATTTTTAGTGTATTAATTTTAACTTACAGAGTGTAAAAAGCTCAGTAAAACTAAAATTATTTTCTAATGCTAAAGCATAACCTCACTAAACTTACACTCGAATTTGTCGGATTGCTCCATATTTTCCAAATATATCATACATTTCTTCTGCACTTATTTTATATGGAAGATTTCGAATATACAAAATTCTATTGACTTCTGGAGGTAAGCGTACCTAAAAATTTACGAAAATATAATAAATGAATTAAAAACATACTATGTACCTAAAACATAATTTTTATTACTCAATTTTATCTTATACTACTTACATTTGTACGCCTTTGCATAGCTAGAGCCATTGTATATTTATTTTAATTTCTTTTTCACTTCAAGAAGTATTTTAGTATCAAATAAGTATTCTTGCTAATCGAAAATTCGAAAACCTTCAAGACAAATATTTTTGACAATTGATCTAGTCGGAATAATTCTTGAATACTATTTAGATCATAGACGTAAGCCACAAATAGAGCGTTAATAAGAATATTGAATATGGATTTTTTTAAGTTTACTCCACAGTCCACGGTCTTATATACCAGATGACATTAGTAGCTTTTGGCTAGTTTTATAATAACAGGACTGAACGAAAAAGAAATGTGAATGGAATAATAAGTATGTATCGATAGTTGTAGTCAGTATTGGTCAGTATACTCTATTTGCATGTTCGGCATTTGTTCAACCATATGTTTTACAATTTTGGAAAAACTTTTTTAACATGCGACATTTAGATCTGTATTTATGACTATGGTCAACCATATTAGTTGACTATTAATTATTTATAACATGATGATTTTAACTATATGGTTTTGGTTTGGTGCTTTAAAATGGTCTACCAGCTCTTAGACTATAAGTCTATGTGTATCATTAGCACATTTATGAAACGTCAAATAATACAAAAATAAATGTTATGTTTGAAATGTTGTTTGAAATCTACAGTTACAGATGAACTTTTTAGATTTTTGTAATTTGAATTCATCTTTGGATACTAAGCAGTAAATACATTAGATTTTCATGGGAACCAAATATCATATCAATTAAACCACTTTTTTGGCATTTCATAAATCATAACCTAAATTTTATGTATTAAAAATAAGAAAAGTTTTAAGAATGTTTTCCTTTGCGGTAATATTTTTATAGTTAATAATGAAAGTATTATATAATTGATGCATGATAATTTTAAAATTTTTAGAAATTAATAACAAGAACAACCGTAAACGCTTCAAAATTATATTCAACAAATTCTGGTAAAAACGTAGCGAAAAATATTTTGCGAAATCCGACAAAAGAAGAATTACAATGGCGAACTCCATGGCATAAGAAACCTAATGAATTTTATAGCAAGTTTAAATTATTTTCTCCAGATAAACCTGACAATGCAAAAGTTTTACAATTCTTACAGTCCGATTTCGATTTTCGACCGTCATCAATTAGAAATTGGTTTCGTAAAAAACGTCAAGAAATGGAAGACGATTTACAAAAACTAAATTTACAACGTTTAGAAATCCTGGGAAGTGAATTAGCAGCTGCACATTTCATTGTACATCGAGGGGGTTCAGTTAAGTGAGTTAAATTTCATCATTCTAATAATCGAAAATTTTCAATAAGTTTATTCTTTTAGATTTTGTAACGACGAAACGATTTATAAACGAAATGAAGATGGTGAATATGATTTGCCATCACAGTACAATCCCAATTATGTCATTGAAGAAATAAATTGTAATAATGTACCAATAAATTATGATGGATTAGAAAACTTCTCAGGGTTAAAGAAAATCAAAAAATTTATTGTGAATGGTTGTGATCGAATAGATGATTGGTGTCTTGATCGAATATCGGGACAATTTTATGCAACCTTGGAAGAACTAGATGTTAGAAGTTGTCCAAATATTTCATCACGTGGATTAGAGGCTTTATATCGATTATCGAATCTAAAGATTTTATATGTAGATAAAATAGATAGTAAAACTTTTGAAATGGTATGCTTATTACTCGAAGAATTAAACCCTAAGCTAGAAATTAAGCATAATTAATCTTGTAAATTATATTATTTTGTTTTGTTAATTAATATATGAAGCAATCCAAAAAAGTTGAATAATTTATTTATTACCTATTTTGAAATAATTCATGTTTTAAAGTATTTTACGTTATAGATTCAGAATTGGATATCATTGTAATGTTTTTGTTTGATTTTCCAACATATTTACTGTTAAAAATCTCTACGTTTATCGTTTTATTTCATTGATTGGCACATTGAATTATGACCGCAATTGAATTAGTTCACTCTAAAAACTTGACTAAGGTGCTGAAATAATCAATTCAAAATTTAATCCAGTCATGTATCCAAATTATGTATTTGTCTGATTTAATATTAGTTATATGAGTATTATAAATGTTTTGTGTTCTTAAATTATTTCAAATGTTTTTTGTAATTGTTAAAATAAAAACGTTTTTGAATAATATTGTTTTTTTTTTAACTTCCCGTTATGAAAATCGAAGATTTTCTAGGAAGTTATTGGTTTTAGCCCGTTTTGAAAAAATCGATTTTTCATCAGATCTCGACGTTTTCAAGTTCCCTGACTACCCCTGCAAAGTTGTCACTATGTCTATATGTGTGTGTATGTGTGAAAGTATGTGAGCAGCTTATAACTTTTAAACGGCTCAACCGATTTTATCGCGGTTGGTGCCAATCGAATAGACTTGACCAAACTTAGATTTTGAATACAATTTGGATCGATAGTAGAAAGTTGCTAGGATGGCCTTTAGGGTCAACCGTTTTCCAAATTTTTTTTGTTCGTTTATTAACCATGTATTTTTATTGTTAATTCATAAAATAATAATGTTAAATATTATAATTTGTGAAAAATTAGTTCCAATTATATTTTCTCTTCAAAAAGCGAATTCAGAGAAAAATTTGTGAACAAATTTTTTCAATTTAAATTCGATAAAAATGACACTTTATTGATAAAAATTACATTCCTAGGATTCCATAATTTGAAAACAGAAGTAATGGGAGCTTAATTAAAAATTGCTATTGTTGTTTCATATCATTGTTAACTTTAGAATCCAATAGATTACTCCCACATTAACTAATGAATGTTGAATGGGTTGAAATAATTACTTTAAAATATACTTTATTATCTACTTAATTTTCCAATCTTTTTTCTCTATTGTTTTGAGTAAAATAAAGGCATTGGAGCCATAAATTTAACAGAATTTAAACTGACAATATTAATATGGCAATTGATTGTCTAAATCAAATAATTTTTCACGAACTTTTTATACAGTCCTTATTTTTAAACAAATTTTGGTTCCGATTTTCTAGGTTTTGATTTAAATATAAAATGGATGCGTGTATTTTAGTATGTGCAACAGAAGCTATACTTCTTTGGCATCATTAAAATAACAATTTTTAATTGCATGCAAATAATTAACTACAATAAAATAATAAAAGGGCTGCAGAAGGATAGCAACACAGTCAATAAAGCTCAGATTAAATTTGAAAAATTAAATAAATCATTATATATATTCTTACATTAAGTGTAACATAAATCATAACAACAGTTTCAAGCTGTGAATTTTGTGTGACGGTAAAGCGCGCGCATCTTAAATTTTCACTCATTTTTAAAGAAGTAAATCTTCAAAAGTGGAAAACCGGCATAAATCAATGTCTGCAGATTTTTATTTTTAAAAATATTTTGGGATAACGATTTTTAATTTTGAATTCTTTGACAGTTAGAGAATCACGAGTTAGTTATATCACATTTTAACGTGCAACTTTATTTTGATTCATAGTTAAAGTAAAATTATTATCTGAATCGAAGAAAAGAATTTCCATTTATTTTCGAATTTTCTTAAGATTAAAATATGTTTGCGAAAAGACAATTAAATATAATTTTAATTTTTTTAATGAAAATTACTTTCTGGAGACATTAGATCGTCCAAAAGTTTGATCGGTTTATTTTATTTACCATGGAGATGTGACCGATTTCAACTCCATCGAGTATGCGCACTTGCATACATGTCCAATCAGACTGCTATTGGTCGACCTAAAATCTGATTGTTACATTTCAAGATTTCAGGTACTTCAATGTTGTAAGTTTGAGGGAAAAAGGGGGCCATAAGCGTTCCTTTAAATTTCCACGACTTATAGAGAAAACTTAATAAGAAAACTCGAGAAAATATTATGAAAATTGTATCCTCTATCTTCATCTAATCATTTTATTCACATTTTTGTAAGGCTTATGGATCCAAGCATTCAGGTTTTTCTTAGTTTTTTTATGAAGCATTTTGAATTATTCTTTTTCGAATATTTCCTTGTAACAATTCAACGCAGTGACCTTTGAATTTTATTTCATTTTTTAATATGCTTAAACATTTTGGTAACAATGGAAGGAATCTATAGAAATGAATTCACTTTTTAAATGAGAAATTACACCAGTAGCGGAGTTTGGAGTGAAACTAAGAATTTTCAAAACTTATTTTTAATTCTTGAAAATATGAAAATTTGAATTTTTTAATACAGAACGGGTATAACTTTCAACGGAACTTTTAATCAGGTGCGTAGAAACGATTAATTCCAGGTGGAGCAAGAAAAGAGTTTTTTTTTTAAATTTATATTATACCGCCACTTAAAATTTTGAATTCAATACTTGAGACATACAAGAGTGTTTTGTTTTGTAAATAAACAAATTATAAAAATGTTTAATTATTGAGTCCTACAAAGATCGATTTGAAAAAATTAATAATTAAATCATTCTTAATTTTTCTTAAAAAAACTTTTAATTTATAATTTTTGGAATTTGCATATTCAAAAATGGACTCAAAGCATAATGGAAATTGGAATGGTAAGTAGAATTTATAATAATTTAAAATAATGAAAACAATTTAATTTGTAACATGAGAAAGAATTAAATTCAGCAATTTATTTCAAATACTCATATTTTATGGAATATAAAACCGTTCATCCAGAAAATTTCTGGATTGAAAATTTTTTTCATTCAAAATAACCTTTTGAGGCAACATTTTTGGTGTTAACACAAACTTTATAAGTATCTAGGGCAGTGGCGGATTAAGTATTTTGCCGCCCTAGGCCCTGTCTGATTCGCCGCCCTTTTTAAAGGATGAAATTTTATTTCTTTGAGACCGTTCATATTATTTAGATATAATATTTATTTCGTAAAAGTATAAATGTTAAACAATACAAATAAATATTAACAACATAAATTTTCTTAAACTATAATGTATAACTTAATTTTTAAATATCTTTTTTCTGGCTTTCGACTGAGCAAAATCATCAAATATGTCGTTGTAATCAATTTCTTGAACTAGCTGAGCTTCAATTGACAGTAGTGCTAAAGCATTGAGTCTCTCTTGGCCCTTAAAACTAATTCTTCATATCCATTGTGCACAATACTCTCACTTCACTACAGTTATTAAAATTACGATGACATAAATAAAATCCTCCGACTAAAAATTATGGATCAGAATTAATGTATTATTCATACTCACAACAATGTCACATGTATGCAACTATATCACATCAATCGCTCTAGTATATATCGACATAAATATATACTTGAATTTTAATAACATTTTACAATAATTACGAATTATTGCTTTAAGCTATAAAAGTTGGTTAATATTCGTCAATATAATTCACAATATTGCGAAAATGAAACATCAATTTTATTAAATTTTGATTTTCTTCAAATTGTTTCTATTTTTCAAAAAATTGGGTATGAAATAGATATATTCATTTATTTGATTCTATATAAATCATTTTTAAGAATAAAAATATTTTTATATACAAATAAAAACATGAATTTTAAATGAATACTTATATCAATTCATATATGAAACACCGGAATCATTGAAAATAAAATAAGAAAACATTGTGCAATTTTAGAAGTAGCTTACATGTAAGATTAACTTTACTAAAGATACAAAAAGTCAACAGAGCTTTGAAAATTCTTCAAAAAAACCTTTTCAATATTCAATTATTTCTGTTATAAAACATTATGTATCAGTATTGCACTCACGAATAAAAAAGTTAATCAAAAAATGAATAACATTATATTTCACAGAAATTTATCTGTAAATTTATATAAAAAAAATCAGAATAAATCCTTAAAATGTATTGTCGTTACATTATATCAGATATAAAATTTTGACTTTCTGAAAAATTTGCCGCCCTAGGCCCGGGCCTCACGGGCCTAGGCGGTAATCCATCACTGATCTAGGGACTAAGTGGTTAACATATTGAATTGCAAAAATTATAAAAAACCTTTCCTATTGGTCAACCCAAAATTAACATTTTTCAATTGTTGTAAATGATGGAAATCGGTTATTTTTATACATTTTATGTTAAAAATATCACGTTTTTTTCGAAAATTTTCTTAAAATCTATTTATACGGCACTAAAAATGGATATAAAACCAATTATGAAGTAATAACTAACATGTTAATTGCAGCTTAAAAACTTTGCCTATAACGTGTTGCTTAAATACAGAAGATTCTTTTAAGTCTGTGAGGCGGGCGAGTGCACCTCAGTGAGGGTGCGCAATAGATATTCTTATACTCGACATATATATAATATATTAAAGATACAAATTTTAGTCTAAAAGTTGTATACTAGTCCTAAATAGTAAGATAATGCTCGTGAATGGGCCACTTTTAAATCATACAAAATAGATGAAAAGTTCAAATACAAAAAATGTTTGTTTCTTTAAAACAAATCACTTTTGTTTGAAACATTTTTTCATGAAGCGTTTAGATTCGCCATAATTTTTAGCTAATTAATACATTATTATTATATAACAAAATATAACTAATTTGGGCTGAATATTTAATTAAAATCTTATGAATGTTAATGATTATAAATAGTTCATCATTCATACACCAGTCAATGTCGAGTATTTAAGTAATTCAAACTGTTAATTGTTATCTGCACTTGTTTATATTATATTTGGACTAATATTTCAAATAAAATTAGTGTGTTTTTGAAAAAAGTAATTTTTATGTTTTTAAACTTTTATCTTAAAATTCCCCGAACGTTTAAACCATAAATCCTTTTACGAATTTTACGCATATTCATAAAATCTTAAGACACTTCATAAATAATGCTATTACTTGCTAATTTTAGCCTTCTATATTGTCTTTTCCCTTTTAAATGTTTTTGGTGTATCAATATTTCAAAGAGCTACAAACTTTAGACATAACTTAATATACCCTCAGATATTGCATAGATATAAAATATTTGTAAGACAATAAAATCAATTTTTTTTTCGGCTTGACACAAAAAAAGATTTAACAAATCAATATTTATACATGTTTTTGTTTCCATTTAATTTATAAAAGAAGTGTATCTTTGATAGTGCCGCTATAGCCGTTATTGTGTAAGATAAAAAAAATTTATATAAATTTAGTTTCAATAAGATTTCAACATTAAACAGACGCATTTCAAAAGAATAATAATTGACAATGAATTCAAAATTTATGCTTAATATTATACGGATATATCTGTGTTTAAATAGTGATTTGGTGTTTCCGGAATTAAGCTCGTTTATTAATAAGTAACTAGAATTGAAACAATGGCTGTTTCCGTCACATTATATTAACGTTAATTACGAGAGGCACAAGGTGCCATTTTAACTATTGTTTTAATTGATTCATAAATTTTTGAATAAAAGGTATGTAAACATTAATTAAGTGTAGAGATTTCTTTAAAATAATATTTAATTTCATGAAGTTATGGACAATCAATATGAGGTTGTTTCAATTAAACCTCAAGAAATATCTGAATCAGACATAGGAACACGTATAAAGTTAAAACGACGATCGTGTACAAAACAAATCGATATTAGTAAATATGCTTTAGATTATGTGGACAGTGATATTGATCCAGAATCACTTGTTTCATTACCAAAAAAACCAAAATTTACGTTCAATAAATTAAAAAATAAGAAAAGAAAGTATACGAAACGACAGAAAACTTCACGTAAGTTTTAAAAGATACTTTTCATATATCTATGTTTGTGTTTTTATTTTATGTGACTAATAATTTTCCGAAAATAATTGATTATTTTTATGATATTTTTGATACAGGTATGTATCTTGTTTACCTATCTTATAATATCCAACATATATAAGCAATAGCATCTGTATATGAGGGTTTTAATTAGTGTAAAGTTTGACTAACAGAATTTTAATATAGTATTCTCAGATGTATCTAATTATTGTTACCTGTTTATTAATACAATTATTTTACCTGTGAAATATATGTCACGGTATAAGTATTAAAATTATTCTAAAGTTTGTGACAGTAGAAATATTGAATGCATTAACAAAATTTTGACCAAATTAGTCTTTAACACTGCCTGTGTGTTTATTTGTCTGTTCGTAAAAATGTTCCATAGCTGAAAATTGACTTCAAGCTAATGAATAAAACAAAATTTTGTTGTTTTCTGATCTTTTAAACCGTAATTAATAGAATAAAAATTTAATCAAGCAAAATATATAAATAAACAAGTTTTGTTTGAATCTAAACGATTTGGCTTTTTGTTTGTCGGTAATGTAACGAAAACATATTTACCAAATTTGATAGGAATGTTTATCACATTTAGAAAATTTACTATACGGATTTTGGGAAAATCTCATCCTTCGGGGAAAATCTACAAAACTACTCATTTATTCTCGTATACATGCTACAAATATGCGGTTTGTTTGATTTTGATTAAATTTCCTAAGTAAATTTATCACTTTCAAGAAAATTATTGTATGGGAAAATTTTATGGCCTTCATTGGGAAAAATGTTCAAAACTACTAATTGTTTCGTGTATATACTACACCGATGCGGTTTGTTCGATTTTGATGAAATTTGATAGGCATGTTTATTACTTTCAAGACATTTGTTGTATAGTTTTTGGAAAAATTTCATTCCCTCCTTTAGGGAAAATTTCCAAAACTACTAACTTATTCGTATACATACAGCAAAAATGCGGTTTGTTCGATTTTGATGGAATTTTGTGGGCATGATAATCACTTTCAAAAAATTTATTGTATTGTGTTTGGGAAAATTACATCCTTTGCATGGTGAAAATCTTTAAAGTACCACATTTTTTCTATGCAAGCTAGGAAAATGCAGTTTTTTGCATCCAGGATGGAGTAATAAGGAAGAAATAGGACAATTCGTAATTTTTATTCTCTCCTTTTTCGAGAAAATCTTGCATACTGATAGTAAGAAGGGCCCATTTAATCCACTCCAAATTACTTATTGACCCAAAGTAGTAGGATCTATTTTCTAACAAAACGATTTTGAATTTTATTTGTATGTTTCTATCTGTCTATGTTTATTTGTTTCACTGTAATTTTCCAATACGTTGTTCGATTTTGATGAAATTTATCAAATACGTTTATCACATTTACGTTATAAATTGAAAACATTTCATCGCCTAAAATCCCTATTATATATATATATATATATATATATATATATATATAATATATATATATATATATATATATATATATATATATATATATATATATATATATATATATATATATATATATATATATATATATATATATATATATATATATATATATATATATATATATATATATATATATATATATATATATATATATATATATATATATATATATATATATATATATATATATATGAAACCCTGTATTTTGCAATTAAGCTGTACAAAGCTATACAGGGTAGCTTCAGGTGTTTTTACAATGTTTATTAACACTAATCCTATATAATAACTAAGTTATTACAGTATCTATAATAAGCTGCAGAATGTAGACAAGTGATGGAAGAAATAAAATGATCAGTGAAAAATATTAAAAATGTATATTGTCATTAAAAATTCAAATTTCAGAGAAGATGCTCTTTAATAAATTCAATAAGCGGGCAAAAGCCGAATTCTGGTAATAAATAGTTTTCGAGAAATTAGCATGTTTATTTAAAACAGGCTCTTACGAAAATCATAAATTACCTAGTTCAAAGTGGTCTGATTTTTATTTTGAAAAATATATATTCTACTCTTAAAGAGTTATATTTTAACGTAAACTAAAAGAAACTTAATTCGTTTAATTACTTAAAAAAAGCATAAAAAAATAAGTTATTTAAGGAAGTACGAGCGCCAGGCGGGGTTGGGATAGGTATCGACTCTAGCGCGGTAAGGGGAACGCAGTAACCATATGATTTTTTTTCAATATATAGATATACATTTAACATTGGCTAGTGGCGGCATTTATTTTTCTTTTAATTAATACACTTTAATTAGTCGGGCAAGTGTAAATGTTTTTGAATTAAATTTATCACTAATATATTTATTTTCATCCATAAGTTTTTTAAAAATATTCACCGACAGTTTTACGAGAAAAATACAGAAATGTATCAATGTTTGAAGGTTACCCCATAAGACCAATGTTAAATTGCTCAACTTTAAAGTTAATTATTTATTTAAATGATCGGGCAATCTCCTTCAAATTTTTGGAATTTGTTTAGACATATTTAAACTTTGTATTAAAAAAAAATCAAGCCTTTTATCAAAAGTTGCCTTGGTGCTCGTACTTCCTTAATGTATTTAAATGTATTAAAAAACATTAAATAACTCATTTCTAATGCTATTTTACCAAATTTCGATGTCCGTTTTCTTGGTGTATTATGTAACCAAATGTTTTCAATCAGAATTTAAATTTCGAATTAAATGCAATTCAAACCACATTTTATATATTATTTTGGTTACAAAAACTTGCACTTTTAAAATTATCAATTGCTACCTAAGGTTTTAAAGAATATTGTTTCAATTTTATAGATACTTCTGGTACTATTGGCCAATCAAAAGCAGCAGATTGTATTAAA
This sequence comes from Chrysopa pallens, assembly GCA_020423425.1. Taxonomy (NCBI): domain Eukaryota; kingdom Metazoa; phylum Arthropoda; class Insecta; order Neuroptera; family Chrysopidae; genus Chrysopa; species Chrysopa pallens. The sequence continues at coordinate 138,050,598 of CM035591.1, forward strand.
CCTGATGTTTTTAATGAAGGTATCATCGACTTAACTAAAATAGAAATTAATCCTAAAAATGGAAATTATGGATTAGTACAAATAAATGCATCAAGTAGCAAGAAATTTCAAACTGAAAACAAAATAGAAATCACTGGTAAGTTTTTTTCTGCGTGTGTTTTTTTTATTTTTTTTTTATATATATATGAATTAAATTTTTCCGAAAATTATTGATTATTTTTATGTTATTTTTGATACAGGTATGTATCTTGTTTACCTATCTTATAATATCCTACATATATAAGCAATATCATCTATATATTAGGGTTTAAAATAGTGTAAAGTTTGACTAACAAAATTTTAATATAGTATTCCCAGATGTATCTAATTATTGTTACCTGTTTATTAATACAATTATTTTACCTGTGAAATATAATATGCCACGGTATAAGTAGTAAATTTATTCTAAAGTTTGTAACAGTAGAAATATCAATTTATCACTTTCAAGAAATTTGCTGTATAGTTTTTGGGAAAATTTCATTGCTTTCTTTGGGGAAAATCTCCAAAACTACTAACTTATTCGTGTACATACTATAAAGATGCGGTTTGTTAGATTTTGATGAAATTTGATAGTCATGATAATCACTTTAAAGAAATTTATTGTATAGTTTTTGCGAAAATTTTATCCCATACTTTGGGCAAAATTTCTCACTACCCTTTTTTTCTGAAAAATATTTGCCTACTAATCTTGAATAAGAACGCTCAATCTAATACAATCCAAGTAACTTATTTCCCAAAAGTAGTGAGATTTATTTTCTAACTAAACGATTTTGAAATGTATTGTTCGATTTTGATGAAATTTACCAAATACATTTAGCATATTCTGGAAATTTACGTTATAATTACAAATTTTTCTCCAAAATTGCAAATTTTTTTTCAATACATTCAGTTGTGACAAATTTATCCTAATTTTATATTTTATTTTGGTTACAAAAACTTGCACCTTCGAATATGTCAATTGCTACCTAAGATTTTAAAGAATATTGTTTCAATTTTATAGATACTTCTGGTATTATTGACCAATCAAAAGCAGTAGATTGTCATAAACCTGATGTTTTTAATGGAGGTATCATCGACTTAACTAAAACAGAATTTGATAATAAATATGAAAATTATGAATTTCTACCAATAAATTCATCAAGCAGCAAGAAATCTGAAACTGAACATGAAATAGAAATCATTACAATAGATTCGTCAAATAGCGACACCTTGTCATTGCCATCACCAAAAATTTATTTGGATTTTGAAAATAACAAAGAGAACCAACTTGTACCAAACGTTTCAAATTATAGTAAAAGTAGTAAGTATATATTATATATCTAAACTATTTTCAATATTATAAATTTTGTAAATGTCCCTAATAAAACGGTCTTGTCCAATCTTATTGAAATTGAAAATTTTTGAATAGATTTTAATCCAATGCAATAGGAAATCATTTCTTATTAAAATCTATTCATAATTTTGATAAAGATTCAACAATCATTTCTTATTAAATCCTATTTAAAATTAATCGGATTCAACAGGAAAATCATTTATTATAGAATCCTATTCAATTATAAATTTTTGTATACATTTTAATAGGACTCAATAGGAAATCATTTCTTATTAAAACCTATTCATAATTTTGAAAAGAATTCAATAGACAATAATTTCTTATTAAATCCTATTTAAAATAAATCGGATTTAATAGGAAAATCGTTTATTATAGAATCCTATTCTATCTAATTATAAATTCTTGTCTAGATTTTAATTAAATTCAATAGGAAATCATTTCTTATTAAAACCTATTCATAATTTTGAAAAGAATTCAATAGACAATAATTTCTTATTAAATCCTATTTAAAATAAATCGGATTTAATAGGAAAATCGTTTATTATAGAATCCTATTCTATCTAATTATACATTCTTGTCTAGATTGTAATTAAATTCAATAGGAAATCATTTCTTATTAAAACCTATTCATAATTTTAAAAAGAATTCAATAGACAATAATTTCTTATTAAATCCTATTTAAAATAAATCGGATTTAATAGGAAAATCGTTTATTATAGAATCCTATTCTATCTAATTATAAATTCTTGTCTAGATTTTAATTAAATTCAATAGGAAATCATTTCTTATTAAAACCTATTCATAATTTTGAAAAGAATTCAATAGACAATAATTTCTTATTAAATCCTATTTAAAATAAATCGGATTTAATAGGAAATTTAGCCAATTAGTAAAAAATTACAAATCGGTTACGTTAATCGTACACATGAAATTATTTTTAAAAAACTTATTATTTGAAATAAAAATGTTGTTTTGTATTAGGTGAGAAAATCTCCTCGTCGCCTTCTCAATCTTCAATTTCTTTTTCCAATTCTGGTAAGTAAGGATAAACAATAATTTTTAAAATATAATTTTATAAAAAAATGTAAGCTTTTTCAACGAATTTATGTATAGACTTTTATGAGGAGGGTCCGGGCATTTTAGGATTATTTGTGCTTTGAATTATTTACCTAAAGAAAATATCTGCTGTGACTCCTCACAGAACTTCTTTTACTATTATATACTTAGTATGTATAGTATTATTTGCCTTTCGAAATATGAGTAGCTGAATTTTTTTGCCTTGTATGAATTTTCTCAGAGAAATGTTTCATATAAAAAAGCTTAAAATGTTCTGTAAACGTAGTTTGAATAAAATTGTTATGGTCCAGGAGGTAGCGTAGCAAATGGCACAATCGTTTTCAGTCGGTTAATTCATGTTTGAATTGAATGTTTCTTAGGCGTCATACACTGTTATGAAAGTCTGCAGGATCCGAGAGGGTAGATGGGCGGGATACTTACTGATTAGCCATGCAATCTCCATCTAAGGCAATCAAATGTCATATTCAGCTGACAATTATTCCACCCGTAAATATTCTGCTGACCTGAAAAAAGCGATCTGAAATATATTTGATAACTCCTCCACCTTGTTATTAGTCCACCTTCGGTGCGTCTGCTGAACCGTTATTCGATTATCAACTTCATATGAACTTTCAATAAAATAGAAATTTGATCGGCCTGAAATCACCATGAAAAATGCAACGCTTCCTCTTGAAATATTACAACCATTTTTGATAAAAATTTGAAAATCAATATAATAAGGTGGGCCACCCGGTAGCTAACCAATATACACATAGGATAATTTCTGAAACCCACTATATTCAGGGGACCTCATAACAAGCGTTTTCGGCGATAACTGAATATTGAAATTTTTGACTCTATTACAAAGTTTTCTTTTACTAGCAGTTTATAAAGTTAAATAAATATTAATTGTAATTTTTATTCTATTATTGAAGACCTGCTCAAAGATACCCTTTGGAGATTTGTGAAAATAAAAGCCAACTGATTTTGACTATTTAGCACATAGAGGATGTTATCATTAGACTTGATAAGAGGACAAAAGATATTTTAACTTGTTTATTGAGAAGAAAAAATTTACTAGAAATGAAAAGCATATAAGAATTTTAATAATGTTATCAACTAAAACTCAATTTTATTAAGATACAATTATTCTAAAAATCTTTTTAAACTTATACTTCTTTAGGCGCATTTGAAAAATTGATGAGAGTGTAAATTTAAGATGCGCGTGCATCACCGTCCCACAAAATTCACAGGTTGAAGCTGTTATTATGATTTATGTTACACTTAATGTAAGATAATAAATATTTATTTATATAATTTTTCAAATTTAAACTGAGCTTTATTGACTGTGTTGACTATCCTTCTTCAGTCCTTTTATTGTTTTATTGTAATTAATTATTTGCATGCAATTAAAAATTGTTTTTTTAATGATGCGGATGAAGTATAACTTCTGATACGCGTACATTAGTACATGCGCCCATTTTTTTTTTTTTACTTAATAGTACATTTACGTTCATAGTTGATATCCTGTACAAAAAAACCCCAAGTGTATATCGCTGTTTTTATTAAATACTATAAATTATTTTTGATTTTATTGATATTTAATATTAAATAATTTTTAGATACTGAAAACTCGAAAGAAAAAATACGTCGACCACAAAATGCATTTATGATATTTGCAAATGAATGGCGTAAATACCTTGCAAAACTGTATCCAAATGAATCCAATAAAAAAATATCAATACGGTTGGGTCAACATTGGCAGATACTTGATGACAATCAGAAAAAAATATATTATCGAAAAGCCAAAATTTCTGATGTAGAGCATAAAAAGAAATATCCAGGTAATTTAATTTTAATAACTTAAGATTATTCTTAAAATTATTGTTCTAAAGTGGAAAATGATTAACGACAAGTCTTTGACTATCTTCAGTTATTTTTGAACAGTTCATCTATTAAAAGCCATGCGTGGTACTGCTGCGAAGGCGCTGCTAATATAGTGCCAAATTTAAGTACTAACAGTGATTTCTTGTTTTGTGAATGCACAAAAGTATACAAATTGTTTATGTTGGGAATATCATATAAATAAAGTCCGATTGAATCCTATTACAATTGAATTATTACAGTTGTCAAAATTACAATTTAAAAAATTTTAGAAAATTCAGGAAATTTTTCAATTAAGCAGAGTAGTATCCACCCTGTTTTATAAATAGCCGTCCAAATTCACTTTTGTTATAAAATGAAAAATTTTTGAGTTTTCGTAAAAAACCATGAGCATTTTTTAAAAATTGAACCAAATAAAAATATTACAACGCAGCCACAAAGTTTCAAAAGTATGGTAATCAATAAACACTATCACTATACCGAACTGTGGCCTGAGTATGAGAGATGAATAATTGTTACAAATCTTAGAACGATGACTAACGATGCTGTTTCAGTTCCACTATGAAAATGTCATTTAAAAAGAAAAAAAAAAGCCTTCGAACCCGTTATTTGTTAACAGTTGATAGATATTGAATCAGGATTGTTTACTAAGCACAGAAAAACTAGTTATATACCGCCCACATTTATAGAATATTATAGCATTGATCTTATATAGTTGTTGGGTGCAATGCGTGCAAGCGGACAATGACTAGACATCGACCCGTTATTCAACAAAACGGTTAGTCCGTCACCGAGCTATTCTCCAGGAGGTATCGAGTGTCACTTGAATATACCTTCAAAGCTCCACCAGCTTACTACTACTTCTACTTACGTATACTCTGAAAGTCGATAATGCCACGGTGTTTTCTGTTTGTTATATTGTATATACACCGTCAACTTGAAATATATACATACATATATGGTTATTCTTTTTCAATATATCATTCATATAAATCATGCTATCTTTATCGAATTGAATATTTCGACGAACCAAACCTAAGGTGGTGCATTCCATAACAAAAGTCGATACCGTACTTTGCCATCACATTGGAAAATACTATGTTGATCCTTGTTTGTTTGTTATCTATCTCAGTTTAATCACCACGTGGCTTCATATGCTTCATATATAATTATAATAGACAGTATATTATACAACTATATAAGAATCTGTGAATTTGGCATTGGATTTTTTTTTTTTGTCTTTTTTCTGGGAGGGTTTTTTTAATGCTATTGTTTCTAATAAGAACGATACATATATATTTTGTATGAATATAATGTTTGAAACTAAGCATTATTAATATAAAGTTAAATTGTTCAAATCGTATTAATTATAGATACTACGAATTTAAGTATGAATTAATTTAATTCAGATTGACAACTTGAGAAAAATTACCAAAATTTTTATATTCGCATAGATCCAATTTCGATATTATTATTGTAAAAAATAATATAATATAGTAGAACATCGATAACTCAAACCTCGGTAACTTAAAAACCTCTATAACTTCAAAAAATAGTATGTTCCCTTCCCATCAGAGCCCAAAACTTCTATAACTAAGTATTCTCAGTATTGGCCCTCAGTAATAGGAACAAGGGTACATACATACCTATCCCTAACATAGACCATAGATAACTTAAAACCTCTATAACTTAAAATATTTTGTGTTTCCCTTGCACTTTAACTTATCGAGGTTCTACTGTATTTTGTAATGCGAAAACTGATAAGATAATTTTGAAACTCAAGCCAATTATTTATTTATAGTTAGGCACTATTAATTTAAAAGTTGGCTTGGCATTGAAAAGAAATTCATGAAAGTTTTTATAAGATTTTTAAAAATTAGTTATTGTACACGTTTGTTGGTGGCAGCACTGTCGTTAGGGACAATGGTAAATACTGTATATTATTTTTGAAAAGTATTTCGAATTCAAAGTTGATTGAAAGTTCACTTTCTTTTATACTTAGTTCGAACAAAGACAGCTTTACACTTCATCTTAAAAGCAATCGTACAAAAAAATGTATCAATAATTTCTTAAATTTTCCGGGTATAAAAATTATCGTGAAAAAAAAGTAATTTGACTAAATGTTTTTTCTGAATACTACATTATTCATCTCATTGGTTAATAAGAGCTATTTTCCAGAAATGCTTCCTTTCCAAGAATTCGTACTACATAAAATGAGTTACGGTTTTTACAAATTATATATAAGTTACATAAGTTCCTATGTTTGATAACCAATTCACGTTACCTTCACCTGCATAGTAGATATTATACATTTGAGTACTTGGAATACAGTTTGACCCAAATATTAGGACATTGCGTAGTATTTATATAGGGTGTCCATAACTAACGGAATCGGAAAGTATATTATAAGAAGTTTGAAATTGTTTTCATACCTATGTTCATGCTGAATTCATTATATATATACGTGGTTCCGTATAAAATATAAAATTACAATGCACTACAGTATATTCAAATATGTATGAGGGTATATTAAATTTAGTTTAATGTACCCGTTGATTTAGCGTAATATATTTGGAACGATGAGAAATATTGATAGTAGCAACCAAATTTTGTTGCCAGTATTATTTTCAGTAATAAAAATTGTATTTCAACATTTGACTCTGATTATTGAGTTAATTTCTGATTTAATTTATATAAATTTTTAAGTAAAAGTCTTCAAATCACGTAAATCGGTCAAGGAGATAATCATTAATGTAAAAGCTACGTTGAGATATGTAAATGGAGTCAAGCTATGTACGCAAGCGCATTATAGGCTATTTTTGAAATTGTTATATGAACATAAGTATAAAAAATGGTTTATAATGACTCAAGTTTATATAGAACGGGTATTAAGGACCAGCGCAAACCATCGCACAGTGCAATAAGAAATTTTTAAAAGAAAATCTGATCATACATCAAAGTGCTAAAGCAAGCGCATGTCATCGAGTATCCTCGGATACGTACAACGAACCACAATGAATCAATGAACTTTCAAGTATTTTAAATTAATTAATTAATTTTTTTTTAAATACATGGCCTACACCCTGATTTTCTGATCAGAAATTCTGATGCTAATTCAGACAGCATTATCTGATCAGCAAATCTGATGTCTTACGTAGAAATCTTACCGTGTCCGAAGTCTAATATAAAATATATGTTATTTAGTTACATCAGATTTTCTGATCAGAAAATCTGATGACGTGCGCTGGGCCTAATACAGGAGAAAATAAAATTAATAGTTTTCAAGTCAATAGAGTTTCACTATTTGGTACATCAAAATAATACTAGGATTATACTTCCGTTCCTCAGAACATCTAAAAAAGACCAGCTACATAATTTTTTTTATATTCTTTATCTGCTTCCAATATATTAAATTCATATGGAGTAAACGATAGGCATTGAGTGAAAATTAAGATTTTCGTAGGTAATGCGTATACTGCCTTCTTTGGAAAAGAACTACGGACACCGTAAATCAAAATGTTTTCATTCATTTCTATGAGATTACAAAATATTAGTTTATCAATCAAATGATGTATAACTCTATGATTTAACATAGGAAATTTCTTCATATTTTATTAATTTAAATGAATAATTATTTATATTTCCAAAAATAATTATTAATGCAATGTCTGCATTCTTACAATTTCCAATATCCTCAATTAAATGCCATTTTTTTTTTAATTCAATAATTTTTGTTTGACTATATAATTTTATTTGCTATATAATTAAATGCAAACAATTGAACAAATAATTATATTTTCTAGAATGTGAATGTTTTATTACAAATTTTAGACCCACGGAACGCATTAATCGATTAAGAAGTCTCTTCCACTTACTATGCACGATACGGGAGATATCGGCATAGCTCTTGAGAGGAAAAATATAGAAAACAGCTCTACATGCTGGTTTGATTTGATATATTATAAGCAATGGGCATACTAAAACATGATTCACCATGTATATATTGTGTCATTGATAAAAACCTAGAATTCACAATACCTTCTTCATCTGTGTAAGCATTTACTACGAATTCTAATACATTTGTGATAATACATTCGTTTCACAGAATTATTTCATAAATTTAAGTGTTAACGGTTTAATCTCTATGCTATTTTTCTTCTTAGAAAAGTGCCATCAAGAGTTCGAAGAATTTATATATAATTTTTTCACAAAAGGTTACATTTAAAACTGATACTAACATTATAGTCCCCGTCAAAAAAAAAACGCACATATTTGAACATAACATGTATTTTTAAATTAAAAAATACACGATTTTTATGTTGTAATTTTAAATCAAAGTTGTACTTGGGTGAATCGAATTAAATCAGTTCAAGACTTTAAAGCACAATAAAAAAACGTTTATTTTTTAATTTAAAAAAAACATGAAATATTCAGATAGTTTTATTTTGGACTGGCATTTTTTTTTTGATTTTTAATATTCAAATAATATATCTATTTCAAATAATATACTCAAAATAATCTATATAATATACCCCCCCCCCTGGGGGTAACGTAATTACTGATCTCAACCGATCAATAATGTTAAGCAAAATTAAACACAGTTAGTACTTGGATGGGTGACCGCATAGAATTTCTATATATATATATATATATATATATATATATATATATATATATATTTAATATTCAAGTTATCTATTTCAAATAATATTCAAAATAATCTATATTATATACCCCCCCCCTGGGGATTTATATATATATATATATATATATATATATATATATATATATATATTTAATATTCAAGTTATCTATTTCAAATAATATTCAAAATAATCTATATTATATACCCCCCCCCCACTGGGGGTAATGCAGTTACTGATCTCAACCGATCAATAATGTTAAGCAACATTATACTCAGTTAGTACTTCGATGGGTGACTGAATAGAATTTCTTTATATATATAGATATATATATTTTTTTTAATATTCAAATAATATATCTATTTCAAATAATATACTCAAAATAATCTTTATTATAAATCCCCCCCCCCCTGGGGGTTAAGTAATAACTGATGTCAACCGATCAATGATGTTAAGTAACATTATACACAGTTAGTACTTGGATGGGTGACAGCATAGAATTTCTATGTACTGTTGTTATATCTTTCTGTTGTTGTATAGAATATCTCCAAATATAAAACGTAAACATAAAACTTATTCCAAACAGTGCCATCCATTGAAAACTTGAAACAGTGACAAATAAAACAGTTTTATTAGTAACAGCATGCGCCTGCTAGCAATAAATTGAATATTTCGAAGAAATATGGATTTAATTTAAATTTTTTTAGTAGAATTTTTCATTTTTCTAAATAAACTGTATAAGCTTTTTGAAAATTTTGCGAGGTAATGGAGAATTTTTTTTTAAATTTATATATTTTTTTTTTTAAATAAAAATATTAGCGGATTTTTGTTTCGCCAAAATCACGTTTTTCATTTAAAAAAGTTCCCAAAAAGTAAAAAATTGAAATTTCTGAAAAAAACCTCTACGGCGAAAGTGAAATCCATGACAATTTTACACAATAATCTTCAAATGTTATACTTTAATGTACTATGCGTTTTAAATAATAGATTTTAACTATGTCAGCAAAAAAATTCACAAATATTTGCCTTTTTTTTACACGAATTAACTTTTGCCTCCCCTTAATAAAACCGTAGAGTGTAGAGGGTTCATAATAAATATAGATATGTATGAATTATCTCTAAATTTAACTTATGAATTGTCGCTAATTTAAACTTATTCTAAAGTTTGCTTTTATATTTATTTTTATTTTCTTTTACAAGTATAATTTGTTTTGAGGTCTCTTTAATTCAAAAAGTGGGTTTCAGATGTCTGTGTGCATGTTGGTTAAAACCACACTACATGATGATCACTCATATTATTATAGTGATTATCAAGTTTTTATTTTTGCTCGAAAATACCTAAATTCATCAAAATTCGTGTTCTGTCTTCATATAACCTCTAGTTGTGCCACGAATGTTTCGGTAAAATTGGACTACCGGTTTTCCCCGGTTCTTCTAGTAATTTTCAGGTTTTAAGGTTTTTTTTTTTTAGAAAATTTCATCAACAATTTTCTTCAAAATTAATGGTGATAATTATTTGTGTGTGTGAGAGAGAGAATATATATATATATATAACTTTCTTGTCTGAATCCCTTGTTTTTTTTTTTTTTTTTTTAATAATTTTTAATTATAAGTGTAGGGCTCTTTAGTATCGTATAGAACTAATTTTTTTTTTATCTATAAGTTAGTTAATTAAATATATACAGACTCTATAATCAATTAAGTTTTTAATTTTATTTTTTTTTTATATTGTTTGATAATATGATTTATAAATTGATATTATAATTGTTTAATAGATATGATTTAAAAAATTTAATATTAGATTCACTTAAATTGGATACATATTGAAATATAAACAATAAATTGTTATCATATTATAAACATTTGTTACAACCTGAAAAAAAAAATTATATTAAATATAATATTATTAATTATTTATTATTAATCGAAAGATATTATTGAGTGTCATATTATATATAGACTAGCAGGAATCGGCGCACGAGTACCGAAAACTATTCCACCTCAATTTTTTTATGCGATCCTCTTCAAATTGCCCTCCTAATGATATAAATGCATGTTGCCATGGCGCAACCCGGTGCCATATTGTTTAAACCGAAATTGTTTAAACAATTGCAAGGCATTGTTATTTTTCAACCGGACAAATTTTTTTTATATTCTTTATTGAAATACCAATAAAAAAGGTCCTATGACTTTTAACGATAAAGTTAATATTTTTAAAGATATGAATTTTTAAAGGTTCGAAAAATCTCAAATTTGGGTACTTTCAACCCATGAAAAATATATTTAAAAAAAACATAATGTCTAAGTAATATTTTTTTTTTAATTCTCTATACAATTGTTAATAATATTGTAAAAAGAGATTTTAAAAAATTTCATTGTTTATACCTTTTTTTAATTGTTAATAAGTATGCGTCGCTTACCTTTAAGTATCGCTGTCTCTCTCTGACTCATGGTTTTTTAAGTATCGCTGTAAGCGACGCATACTTATTAACAATTAAAAAAAGGTATAAACAATGAAATTTTTTAAAATCTCTTTTTACAATATTATTAACAATTGTATAGAGAATTAAAAAAAAAAAATATTACTTAGACATTATGTTTTTTTTAAATATATTTTTCATGGGTTGAAAGTACCCAAATTTGAGATTTTTCGAACCTTTAAAAATTCATATCTTTAAAAATATTAACTTTATCGTTAAAAGTCATAGGACCTTTTTTATTGGTATTTCAATAAAGAATATAAAAAAAATTTGTCCGGTTGAAAAATAACAATGCCTTGCAATTGTTTAAACAATTTCGGTTTAAACAATATGGCACCGGGTTGCGCCATGGCAACATGCATTTATATCATTAGGAGGGCAATTTGAAGAGGATCGCATAAAAAAATTGAGGTGGAATAGTTTTCGGTACTCGTGCGCCGATTCCTGCTAGTCTAATATTATAACAACTTGTGAAATGTTGATAAACGTATAAGTATAAACATTGGAATATTTTTGAATCAATTTGATGTTAGAAATATTAATTTGTTTATTGTTATGACATTTTTCAAATATATTTTAGTTAATACCTAATAAGTACAGTTTCAAACAAATTTTTCAGTAAAAGGAATCTTTCATATACATGGATTTTAATTCGGATGCTGAAACAGAAAAATAATTGCTTAATCCAAAATTAGGACAGTCTCCTAAAATTAAGACAGTTCTTGATCACCATGATAAAAATTATTATTTAATCGTATAGACATTGAAATCAATAGAATCATATTCAAAGTTTGAATAGGATTGAATAGGAAATTTCAATCATATTCATTCGTATATTCCTTGGTCACCCTGAGAAAAAAGTACTATTCAATCCTATTCATTTCCTATTCATTCCTATTAAATGTCTATAGGATTGAATTGTACTTTTTTATCAGGGTGACCGAGGACTGTCTTAATTTTGAAAGACTGCATTCGATTTGACCTCAGATCACCTGTAAGTTTTTCCTTTCATTTTTGTTAATTCCATTCCGTTTCCAATAAGTTCCACTATAATTTTTTCCCACTTTTAACCATTTTTAAACACTTCTACCCTGGTCTAGTAGTCAACTACACTTCTGATCTGATATTTTTATGTATAATATGAGGACAAGTGAACTATTTCGTTTTGGGTGGCGATTGTCAGATTTTACAACCACGATATTGTTAATTTGCCTTTCTACCAATTTTGTTAGTTTTCTTTCTGATTCGATTACAATGTCTATCTTTTATTATATTTTTTTTACAAAAATTATAATAGAAAGCTAATATTATAAATTTTAGATTTGGTTGAACAAAAATTTTGTTCAGTTTTAATTTTCGTGAAATTTTTTAGCCAGGAATTATTTCAACAAAATTAAATTCATCCTTGAATTCACCATTCAAATGAAATCAATAAACATAAAAAAGAAAAAATGTTACCATATTTTATATTAATTCCAAAAAAGATAATAATTAATCGTCTTATTTTGAGAATAAAATGTTTAAACTTTAAAAAATATTTAAATTTATTTTTTAATGTTTAAAATTAGTTTCTAATATTAGTAATGAAACAGACCGATTATTAGTATTATTATTTACAATAATATAATAACAATAACAATTGGTTTGGAAAATGTATTAATATGTATAAAATAAGTTTGTAATTGTTGGGGAAATACTCTCATCATCATATGGATATAACAACACTAGTCCATATAATAACAATAATTGTAAAATGGGCATATTATTGTTAATACCAATGATAATGATATGAAGATGTATATACAATATGCTCATACAACAATACAATATTAATAGTTCGACAGTGTGTAGTAATAGTTATTATAATCCAATTAAATTAGATTAAAAAAAAAAGGAATAACTCTCGAAATGGAAGACAACTTAACCATTATAAATTCCTTTATTTTGACATTTTGCTTCAAAACTCAAATATTAGGGGGGAAAAAAAGACACAAAAATCAGTTTTTTGTAAAATAAATTTAATTTTGATAAAAAAAAAAACTAAAAGAAATAGCATGAAATTTTACGTAAAAATCACCCTGATAAAAAGGTCCAATTAAATCCGATTGAATTTGACTCGGATTTAATGGGAATTCCATCTATTTCCAATTAAAACCTATTGAATTCCAATTAATCTGATTGTATTTGAATCGAATTCAATGGGAATTAAATTGAAATTTCCTATTGGTTTTAAATGGAAAATATATCCATTTAAAAACAATTCATTCCAATCAAAACCAATTAAAATTTTTGAAATGATTTTAATTAGTTTTAATCGGATTGAATTGGTTTTAAATGGAAAAATAATTTCCATTAAATCCGATTTAATTTCTATTGGATTTAATAGGACATTTTTATAAGGGCATATAAAAATTGTGTTCTGTATCTTTTAGTATAGGGAAAATAATGTTAAAATATTTATATCAACAATATCAGAATTTTACACAAAAATATATTCCATATAAATATGAGATTTGTGTGTGAGTTAACAGATTCATGTGCTATACATTATTATTTTCAAACTTTTTACAGTGGGGATCCCAATTTAACAAACCTTAACAAATATTAAAGTCATCAACAAAATTTTGGTACAGGTGTTTATCACGTATAAAGTTTATTTTCGCCTGACCAAACAAAAACGTAAAACATTTGAATAACTAGCTTAAATTTTGGCAGCGTATTTGAGACTTAAAAAGGGAGTTTAAACCAAAACAAACTACTATTTTCTTAACTTGTTTAGGCTCTCCACAATTTCAGCTATGATAAACATATAACATATATAATTATAATACATATTATTGTATGACACTATTATAACTGTATAGACTGCATATATTTAAAGTATTTTATAAATACTAATGATTAAAATAATTAAAAAATTGATACTCAATTATGCGCGGAGTATCTAAGTGATTAACACTGTTAAGGACATAATTTAATAACATTTCCCCAAAAGTTATCGTCAATGGCTTGTGTCGCTCCAAAGCTAAACCGTCTTTTGCACTCCGTTAATGATGTTATAATTCAATTTACTGGTCAAACCATAATTTCGACTAGACGCGCTCAATTTTAATTATTGGAAAATATTGTAGATAATTTTTACGTAAAATTTCCCACCTTTTCGAATGACGCTATTAGTTTTTCGATCAAAATTCAATTTAACAAGATATTTTTGAAAACTAATTTTAATGTTCTTTGACTCCTATTATTTTTTGAAACTTTTTATGATACTTTTCAGGCAACGATTAAAATATGAAAACAATGATTTTAAACAAGTTTATAGCTGAGTTATCTTACATTCCGAGGTTAAATCCTTAATTCCCTGTATTATTAGTTATTTGTAAAGCTAGTTGCAATAGTGATGACTGGCTTCACCATCTATACCATACAAGTTTACATCGAAAATAGTATTTTATTGTTTGATTTGTGTATATATATAAAAGCTCTTCTTTTTAAATATCAATGTATGTGAAATAATACAACGTATATATGAAGAGAGATAGTATGGATATAATATTGTCGGTTGAATTTGGTTTCAAAACCAAGTTTCGTCTCGCCGCGACGTGCTAGTGTGTATTGATTGGCGCGCGAATGAGCTTCACAACGCTTTTCAACAACACTGTTTTCAGTCAATGTCCGGACATCGCACGGAGAACAGCGCATTGCGAACTAACCCCATACACACCGCTATATATTCTACTCTGCCGCGTCAATACGACGCTAAAAGCCGATCGCTTAAGCTCTACGATATATATATATACAATATATACTACACCAGTCTCCACTTACAGTTCTTCATTTAAACATTATTATTCCACTAATACCAACTGAATAGAATAAAAATTCAAATTTTGAAAATGTTGCGTATAAATCAAATTTATGAAAATTTTACGATGAAAAATGATCAATAAGATTTACATACATTTTTTTCTATGAGTTTTTTTGAATAATAGTATTTTCACGCGTTAAAATTTCTATATTTGTTTTATATAATACTTTGCGATATTTTACGATACATTTGGTTGGTTGGTAACAGAAAGTGAAATAGATATATAAGTAATGTTATTTCAGTTTGTTGATGAAGAACGAGGTGGATTTTGTGCGGTATTCTCAACAGTGAACTGTCAATAGTTAGTCAATACTCTAGTGCGCGAAATGTATGTCGTCAAAACCGACCACGGTTGTTTTATACTACATTGGTGGTCAAGTTAAATACTTTATAAAATAAAGGCAAGAGAGCGAACGACAGTTTAAACTACTAGGTTTGATAACTTTGTAAGGTGTGTTTAAATTTTTCGAAGTTTTTGTGAATAATTTTATTAGGTCAAAATTTTACTTCCAATGTTTACAATTTTTATAACAGCGTGCGTGGCAAAATTGATAAAGGACATTTGAAATCGATTACAAACTTCATCACGTAATTATGTAATAAAATGTGCCAATTAAAAATAAATGAATATCTTCCATAAAAAATGATTTTAAAATAGAAGTTTTTTTTTTTAAAAAAAAAAGCGCGCCAAAAAACTACTGAACAATGGATTGTTGCAATTACATGGACTATCAACTACAATCGATATATAACTATAATCGTACACAGTATAACGATACTGGTGCATATCATTCATCAAATGGTTATCATAATTCTTCAGTTCCGCCACCCTATTGTTCGTATAATAGTTTTGGATCGAATAGTAATAGTGGATATCAACATTATCCATCGCCTAGTCCACATCATGTTCCAAATCATGGCAATTTTAATGATTATTCGTCACAACGAAATTATTATAATAATGATCGAACAAATTCCAATTATTTACATTACGATGGTGCACCACCAATTGGGGGTGGACATGCCCCACCCCCACCGCCGCTGCCACCACCGCCAACGCCGTTACCATTATCGTCAGGTGGTGGACCACATTTATTTGGGGCTAGTGCATCCTCATCGACATCGTCGTCATCCACACCAGCATCGAATGGTACAACAGCAGGCGCAACAGGTTTGTTGTGAAAGTGTATCTCTCTATTTTGTCTAAAGTATATTTATTTTAATTTAAATGCAGATCAAATGTATTTTATTTATGTTATGAGACGACAGTATCTGTATTGTTATTGTTTTGAAACTGGGGTGTTTTGGGAGTTAGGGATTTTAATATGCCTGTATGAATTATTATACAGATATAATGTTTTGTACCGGTACATTCAATGTTGAATTTTCAAACGAATCTTTATGTTTTAAGCCTCCTTTATTCCATTAAAACTAAATTAAGTCAATTGACATTGTTCTTAACGGAAAAGATTTGACATTGTTGTATATGCAGTACTGGATTTATGATAGGGACAGTCGGGGCTAGTGCTCAATGCGGAAAAATTCAGAGAAATTTTCTCCGCGTTATGAAAAATGCTTTGAAAAAACTATCAGCATATCAAAAACTTCAAATTATAATAAATAAAATAATATTTTTTCAATATCAAGAGTATGTTCAAAATTATAAATATTGCAGTTTCTTTTAACTTATTGATTTTCATCTAATTTGGATGAAAGAGGTTGACATATCGGCGTTTTAGGCTATTTCTAACCATATCCTAATAAAGTATGTATGTAGGCTCCACATAACTTTTGGGATTTGGGGCGTTCTAGAATATTCTAAAAGTTTCGGCCGATTGCTGAAAGTCCTATTTAAAAATTTATCATATTTATTTATAGTTGTGACACCCATTGCCCTCGAGCTTTTATCGAAAAAAATTTCTAAATGAAAATCAAAATTTGTTTTTTTTTTTAGAAATTTTTTTTGACAAGGACTTTGACAAGCCCTTTGTTTTTTCCGTAATCTTTCAATTTACGCACATAAATAACTTAAAAAATAATTAACCAAATGTTATGAAATTTGCATTGCCCTCGTGCTTTCATCGAAAAAAATTTCTAAATGAAAATCAAAATTTGTTTTTTTATTTATTTATTTATTTTTTTTGATAAGGACTTTGACAAGCCCTTTGTGTTTTCCGTAATCTTTCAATTTTCGCACATAAATAACTCAAAAAATAATTAATCAAATGTTATGAAATTTGGTTTCAAAATATTGACATGAACACAGGCGACTTGTTAAACAGTTTGTTTTTGACAAGCCCTCTTATTTCATGCCAATATTGTGTATACCAAATTTCATAACATTTGGATAATTATTTTTCTATTTATTTACAACTGGAAAATTGAAATAAATGCAATGTTTATTACATTAAGGAGTATGATTATTACAGAGTTAAGTTTTCCCCTTAATAACTATAAAATACTAAGAATAACTTTAAAAAACATAAAAATTATATTTACACTTATTAAATATAATCTTATGAGATGAACCTTTTTATACGTGCATCAAATACATAAACAAATAATTGAATATAATACTATGCGGTGGTTCCTTCTGGATTTGTGTTCTATTGTGTCCTATATCCATACAAAACTCCTCATACTCTGGAAAACAAACAAACCTTGAAAATACATACATACATACAGTTTTGAAGTTTGTGTTATTCAATGTTTACATATTATTAATTGCCATTTAACTCTTACTACAAAATATTTAATGTTATTAGGATTGTTTTATTGGTAATAATAAATGTCTATCTGCAGGGTGTTTATTTATAGTCCATGGACTTACATTTTACTATTTTAACACGTTTTTATTTTTATCCTATCTTTGTTGTTCTATATTACCAGTAATGTATCCTATAATATCCTTTTATCTACGCATTTGTTGCAGTTACAAATGTGTTGTGATTCTTGGATCTCATAAGCAGGCAATTCAGGCCTGTATAATAAATTTGCAAATTGTAAAATAATAAATTCTATAATAGAGAGGGATAGATCGAGTTCTGTGACTGGATATTAGAAGAAAGTTTGCTCTGAGCCTTGGGCATGATTTCTTTAAGATAATTATAGACAAGCACTCTTTGTTTGCTGAGTGACTTACAATGTGCTTAGCACAATTGTATTAACCATTGATTTATGTATACTGATTTATATGTTTATTCTATAAGGATATTTCTCCTTACAAATTTGACTTCTTAGTTGAATCGATAATCAATAGTCGAATTTAAATTTAAATTATAATTATGTTTATTTCATTTTGATTGATAAATTAGTTTTGCTTTGGTTTTTGATCTTGCGTCGATTCAAACTGGGAAACTTAAATTTTTTGACTGCTGTAATTTTACAGCTTTTATGTAAATCTTTTATGTACTTCATCTAAGTTTCAAGTGTATTCAACATCCTGAATCGAATCACTGTCTCAGTGATATTCGGGAGGCATTTTATCATTGGAACCGGGTGTCGGGTATCCTTACCGATGGTTTTTTATGATTTTCCATTTGGTTTTCAAAAAAAATAGAATCGATAGAACAAGCCTTAATAAAACGATTGAATAACGATTCAACATTATCTGTTCATCTGCTAAAAATGAGCTAGTAAAAGTTTTATGTGAAAAACATACATTTTTTGTGATTTTTTCTACCTCTAATAGAAAAGAAAAGCTGGATCATGTATCCTTTGGGTCCAATTAACTGATTTTTCTCACGATCTTTGAGTAATCTTAAAGAAAATAGACTAATTAGGTGATTCTATAATTACTAACATTACAAACTTTAGACTAAAATTAATATACTTTTACATATTATATATGTCGAGTATAAAAAAATATTGATGAGAATAAATTAAATAAACTTATAATATACGACATGACACCTTACTTAACTCAATAGATATTAACCTAATTAAACAATATAATTTGATTATCACATTATTTTAAATTTTTATTAATTAAATTCTTAGATGATTAATTTTAAAATTGAGTTTGTAAAGTTGATTTTAGATTTGAGTGTAATTTTAAAGTAAATTTTATTGATGTATCTTAAAAAATAATATGGATAGTGTTTGTTAATTTTAATCTAATAAAAGTAAATCTTTTGATCATTGCCAATTGAAGAACAAAATTCAGTTTTACTTATCAAGAGAAAATATTTAATACTACAACTATATTTTAACCTAGATTATTTTCGTGTTATTTTATTGTTTACATAACAGGTAGCCGGATCACGAATCATTGACAAGCTTTTAAGCACATATCAATTAGAGAGTTTTAGTTAAAACAAATATTGCGTGTCCTTTCTTACAGAAGTAGCGTTTTATTATTCATGTAATAGATATAATATTTTATATGATAGATATATCTTTAATATTTAAAGTAATAAAGCTTTTGTTTACCGGACAATAAATGATAAGAAAAGTTTTTAAATTTTTGTTTATTTTCAAAATGGTTTTTCCGGTTTTGAAAAAAAAAAACAATTTAATTTCATCTAATTTAACACAATATATAATATTAAAATACATATCATTATATATGATTATAACTGGATATTTACTGTATTTTATGTATGTTAATGATTTAAATTAGTTCCAACATTGATGGTTATGTCGAGTATCTAAACGATTGGCTGTTTTCGTCACTTCAATTTTGAGTTTTCAAAAAAATTGGACAAAGTATTCATGATCAAATTTCTAAGGTTCAGAGTGTTCACTAAGGCTCATTTTAGCCAAGTTTTAATAGTTTTTGTTGCTTATCAACCAGCTAAGTACTTTTGCTTCCTGGTAATTTAATAATATTTAGTTTTATCTTGAAGCTTATTAGTTAAGTCTTAAATAGTGAATTTTATCGAAAAACATTTTTTTTTCTATTGTTTTAATTTGAGGTGTTTTTTGTGATTATATAAGAAATCTTAAAAAATTGACGAATTTTTTTTTTTGGCTGCTGATGGGTTTTCTACGATTATATTGAAATAAAAAATTCGAAAATAACATTAATTTTGCTACCGGTCGATTTGTTTTGATATATTGCATGAAATACATCCGTTAAATCAATCCATGGGTCGTAGTTTTGGTGATTTCTCAAGAACTGCGCGCATGCATTTCGTAGTTTTTTAATGGTACTCCTTAAAAAAAATAGAAAAATTTTTTTACTCCCGATTTGGATGTAACAAATGTTCTAGGGTTTTATAGATCTTAATTATCCTAGAAAAGTCATAAACAGCTTAATAAATTTTTTGAACTTTTCCGTCACTTTTTTAAGGTTTTCTTCATAGTAAACCCTCATGGCATACCCTAAATCAAATCAAAATGTTCGGACATCCCATATATTTTTCAATAACGAACAAGTTTAATTTTAATGTTTATAATAACCCAAATAATAGCAAATATATGCTATTTAAGCGTTTATTAATTTGATTTTTGAGGTAATCAAACATTATTATATTAATTAAATAATTAATTTTTATATTGTTAATAACATATCGTTTTAACTCCATTATCTGTAAAATTAGACAATTAATAAACAAGGAAAACTACAATATAATATCATTCACCACATTAAAAACAGTTTATTACATTCATTTATTTTCTCTTCAATAAGAAGAATTCAGTATATGTTGGTTTCTTAAACTTACAAAACTTTTTTTTTTAATAATTTGAAATCTGTATAGTTGCATAGAAGTCATTTCTTAATAGAACCAAATAATTTCTTACAAATTAGTTTGTTTATTTAAAACAAAAAAAAATACATTATGGGCACCGTGCATCAAAATGTTTTCAATCGTTTCTATGGCTACAAAATACTACTTTGTCAATCAAATGATATATAACTCTGTGAATAGTCGATGACTTAATATAGGAAATTTCTCAAAATTTTAATTATTTTTATTTGTAATTAAAAATAATTACTAATGTAATTTATTCAATTATTGAATAAATTATAATTATAATAGCTTCAATTAACTGTATTTTTTTGTCATTTTGTTTGACATTTTCTATACAATTTACATGCAAACAATTGAACAAATTTTCTAGAATGTGTGAATGTTTTATTACAAATTTTATGCACGGTACGAAATCTTGTACAATTAAGACATAAACATGATTATAACGCATGTACGCTTGCATGAATAAATAGAAAATGTAAATAAATTTATTGTAATTTTGTGTCATTTTTAAGAACTTCAATTTTGGATAAAATCTATATTTTGGATGTATAATACGTTGCAAGCCTCAATTTTGGGTAACATTCTTTCTTTCTTTTTTTTGTTATTATAAATAAGAACTACATACGTATGTGCTGACCGTCACCAAATTAGCAACGAGTAACATCTCGTCAGAGAATCATTACAGCTAGCTAATGCATACTGATGATGACCACTTTGTAGTCTAAATATGTATTTATAAAAAAATAAAATAATTTAATCTATGAAATTTGGGCAAAAAATCGAAATTTATTAAAATTATTTTGGTAATTACATAATCCAAAAGTCTAAATGGATTGAATTAATATTGTTGTTTGTGGTGTTGAGTTCCAGTACTTAATAAATACGATGGCACCCTTAAAAGACTGTCAAGAAAAATGTGTCGGTATACGATTTGAGTAAACTGCAAAGAAACTAAAAATATTAATGTAGGTAGTAGAATGCACTAAAAAATATATTAAATAAATATTTATGATTAATTATTATTACCCATAATAATAATAACACAATAATAAACATTGGTATTGTCATTATACAAGTGAGTGAAGTCAGTATACTGTTTGTTTAATATTGTTATTAGGAATGTCATTTGTATATCACTACGGGAGCAGCTAGTCTTACTCGATTCTATAATAGTTCTAGGTATACGTGAAACAAGATAAGACTTATTTCTTTTGGGTTGGTGAATTTATATTTTACTTATACCGAAATCTTGTCCAGATTTTTCCTTATGAACTATAGGGAAGATGCACACATTTGTTTTATCACTTCAAATTGAAGCGTAAACATTAATTCATTCTAAAACATAATACGGAAGATGTATAAATATTCTTTATTACTTCAATTGAAACGTCTTTACATCACGAGCATGAATTTGAAATTATTTTTAAAAAAATCTTAATATGGACGTTTAAAATTCTTAATTAAACAAAGAAGAGTATTTTCATAAGTGACGTCATAGATGTTCATCTCCATAGTGTTTATACATAAGGGTCATTGTACGGTAATAGGTTCTATCGATATCCATGGCCCATATATACACTTTCCTTAAAAATTTAAGATATATAATGCTAATATGCATAAATAAGTTCATTGTGAATTAAAATGTTATATAAATAACATTATTCAAGAATTTTGTTGTCCGATTTTCATGACCGCTTATCGTAAAATCATCCAAAAAACTTTTATTTATAAGAAAGAGATGGAAAATAATCTTTTAGAGCTTTTATAATTTATTCGCTTTTTAATCAATTTTAATTTTCAAATTTTTTTTTACGAACTTAATCACAGTGTTGCCCAAAATACATCACCAAAATTTCCTATAGAAAATAACTTGTAGTTGTCATTAATATTCCAGAAAATTTTTCCAATTTTTTTCCATAAAATTTTTCTTCAAACATTTGAAAAAAAAGCCATATTAATCAACTTTTGCGATCCCATAAACATTCAGTTTTATATACGTACAGATTCTGTGTGACCAGCTCTCGAACATTAATATTAATATTTCTTTTTTTTTATATTCATAATAATATTTTATTGTTCCTTTTCTTTTGCCTTTTTTTGTTGCTTTATAATAATAATAATACATAATATAAAATTTAACATTCATATTAAATAATTCATTTTAAAACATATTTTATATTCATGTATATTATTGTTTATTTTAAATAGTAAGTATGTATCTTCATCATTGTAGAAAAGGAAAAGTTTTTCCAACATTTATTATTTTATATTTCCATTCGAAGTAATAAACAATTTTAATACATAAACATTTTATTCATCATAATTGTTAAATGATGAAGAAGTAAGTAAGATGTTATTTAATAATTAAATATACATATTATATACAACATTGAATAAAAAAAATAACTTTTATTCATATTTCTCTTTTAAATGAAATAGTTAAAAAATCTGTTTAAAAAATTAGATTTAAAAAAATAATTCATGGGCGTAATTCACACGTGATAGAAGTGAAACTTGAAAAATGTGTGTGATTCATGACAAAGATACAAATATAGAATTTCAGCTGTAGGATAATTGTAGGGTTCACTTCTGAGGATATTGATACCAAGTTTAAAATTATTATGCATTTTATTCACATATATATTACATATATTATTATAATTATCTCCGAGTTTGAATTTTCGATAAACGTTTTTATTAAAATGCCGTTTTTAAAATAATGAACTATTCATTATACCACGGTTGTTTTGATGCCTTTACGCAGGAGCATGTACATATACTGCAATTCTGTAATACACTCTTTTAATACCTTCTATCTCATTCTCTCATTCGTTAAACCCTATAGATTCTCTAGTTCATTCTCGCTCGTTATATCCTATACATGAATGTATGCGATTGTCTTTTTCCTCTGTTTTCATGACTAGGATAGAAGCCTTTAAAAATGGTAAAAAGTGAAAAAAAAATTATAGTAGGATGAAACCCTTTGAAAAATGAAAGGAAAAATAATTTACGGGCTATCTGAGGCCGGGAATTGGCAGAGGTGAGGTTTTAAGAGTGCAGCACGGTATATCGCGATTTCCGGCAAAACTACAAGTCCTTTGAAAAAAGTTAAAGGACAAAGTTGTAGGTAATAAAATGATCTACAACTTTTGTATTTACATTTTTTTCATATAACCTCTATTATTGAAAACTATTTTTGAAAAAAAAGAATTTATAAAATGAAATAAATTAAAAAGTTTTATTGATCTGAAGTGGAAATTATATAAACTCAAGTTCGACTGTCAAATTGAAGCGTCACGGGTTAAATCTCTGTGGTAGGCTGTATTTAAGTTTTTGTTTTACACAAAACTTTGAACCATTTAAGAAAAAAATTTGCTCTTGTGCAAAAATATTATTCACAAAAAGACAATAAATCGATTCAAATCCATGTGATTTATTATAGTTAATTTGACAAGAGCATTTTTTTATTTTAGAAATTAATTCTGTTATAATATGAATAATTAAACTATGAAATTACTAAAACCTTAAATTTCCTGTGAAAATTCATTATTCATTCATTTGAAATAAATTGTATTCAATACAATTATTAATATTACAGATGAATTTGGATTAATAATTTGATTTTGTATTCCGCAAACGTGGTGGCTCTAGTAATTTATGGTGATTGTAAATATAATCAAAGAAATCTAATATTTTAATTATATATTTTTTGATGGATTTGGTACAAATAATTCAATACAAATCTTATAGGAATAAACATAATAACAACTAACATATTTAATTGATGAGATATCCTACATATGTTTGATATAAATATTTATAAATTGATTAGAATTATTGGTATAATTAAAATACTTAAAATCCGTGAATCGTAGATATCAAGTATTGACTATAATAGTAATAAATTGACTTTGAGAAATAATAGCTCATTGTTTGATAAATAGATAAATAACTAAAATACTTATCGATAGAAGGACATAATAATTTTGGTATTCTAAAAAGAAAATAAGGAACAACAGTAAAAAATTGATCCAAAAGAATTTTGTCTGCTATTCGATTTATGTGTTTGGAAAACAGAGTATCGCACTAAGTTTGCTATATTTCACACCAAAATGTGGAATTAGACTCCAAAAAAACAAAACTGAACCTGAAAATTAAATTAAAATTGATTCAAACAAAAAAGTTATAAGCTATCAAAGATTATTTTCTTTTCTGTCTCTTTCTTGAAAACGATGTAATTTATTTGGAGATAGTAATACTTGACATCATACCTAGGTATTTGCCCCATTGTTTAATTAGGAATTTTCAATTTTCATATCTTGTTTATTAATAAAGATTTATAAAAAAATAGCTTCAGATCCGTGTTGGTGAAGTAAAGACGCTTCTATTATTGGAAATTATAAATAAAAATTTCTGTATATGTTATCTTGTAATAGCAAAAAGTAAAACGGATATTCGAAAGCCATGTTCGCATTGATCAAGTAATTTAGTCAAGTAGCAAATAGTTGAATACTTATAAACACTGAACACTTGATTAGAAATCGTTTACACTTGTAATTTGATAATTTATTCAAGTGGAAAGTAATTTATTAAAATATGTAAACAGTAACTGTCATGTGATATAATTTCATATTACATAACTGTTTATATTTCATGACTGTGATTGGAACAATAATTAAATGTCGAAACAGATTTCCTCATTTGTTTATTGTTAATGGTGGATGTACTACTTGTACACAAAAAATATAATTTAACTACTTGACTAAACAACTTTGTTAAGCATTTGACTGAAATGTTGTTGTTCACACATGTCAAGTAGCTTAAATACTTGCTACTTGACTAAACTAGTTGATCAATATGAATAAATTTTAAACTTTAAACACTTTTTATGAAACTACTTAAGAGCTACGCCAGCAAAAATTTTATTCGTCACGAAAAATTTCATAAAATATCCGCTTGTAGTTATACCGGTAGAATCAAAATTTTAATGAAACTTTCAAATTTTTCGATTTTTTCATACCTTTTTAGATATAAAAATGAGCGCTAAATTTAATATTTATATTTCGCTCATGATTACTTACTCTTTAATTAGTTAACTTAATTCCTTATATTATCTGTTGTATTGAAAGGAAGCGACCTCAATTGTAGAAAACCTCATTAAAAAGTTTTTTTTATCAGTTAAATGTTTTTTTGTTTGTTAAATGTCTATTTACAATTGTAAAGTAACTAACATTTATACAATTACACAGTCTGGGTCAGAACTTTATGAAGTATGTAAAAGTTGAAAACTTTTAATATCTATTTCAAAACTTTTCTCAACTTTTTACGCATGCATAATTTTTATATACCGTATGTCTATTTGAAAGTATTCAGTTGAATATTTCTTCAATATAACTTTTTTGAAAAAGTAAAACACAGTGGCATCTGTAAAGAAACATGAGTTTGACTTTTAGACTTTAATCAAATATTTCAGGTTGTTTACTGGCCAGGAAAAATCTGATAAGCCTGGAATAGTCAGAGAATTAAAAATTTGCTGAAAAAGTCAGGGAAATTAGCAAATAATTTGGGTCCTTTGGGTTATAAATCTTTATATATATATTTGTGAGGAAATTTTAAAATATAAATAATTTCATAATGTTATGCAAGTGTGGTTGAATTATGGTTAATTTCCATTGCCATATTATGATGTAAACGGTGTTACACAACTCTTAGTCGTTTCGTTTTCCCCAAAACCAAAGATTAGGTACCCATTTTTTCTGATGGGCGATCCCAAGAAACGCCTCACTAATACAACTTCAACATTGGGAAAAGGGCTTGAAAAAAAGCACTGCCACCAGTCCATTTTGTATGTGATATTGGCACCAATTCGGATTTTGTTTTGAGGAATTTCGTAAAAGAAAAAGCCTAATTGACGAGCGTTTCCATATATAAACAATTTTATATTGTCACCATATAAAAGTATAATAGTTTTAAAACTATTTGTATTAAAATAAAAATAAACAATTAAATAATTTACCTAATCAAAAAGTAATTAGTAAATACATTTAAGTAATATCCGCTATTGTTTATGCAAACTTCCATTTTATGGAACATTATTTTAATATTATTTCATGTTTTTTTTTTTTTTTTTGTAAAACTAATTTATTCATTTCTAAATAAAATGAATATATTGCATTTACATTTTACAATGCCATCATATATGCTTAAATTTAGACAAGCTTTCTGTCTTCTGTCACATTAAATTTATATAAATTAAATACAACTTGTTGATTTTACTGACATTATTTATATTGTTTAAATACAGTTGAAATTGGATTTATACTGAATGTCCCCCATAAATTCTTGATCAGCTTTTTGGTCTGTTATTGAAATGAAAATAGAACAATATTAAAGTATTTCTTAGATTTATTTAAAGCTCTGACAGAGCTTTTAATTATGTTTTCCACTAAAAAAATAACAGTACTATAGTCACACTCTTTTGAAATGTGAATAAACTGACCGAAATTAAAATACATGAGCTTTATGTACAGCTTTTGAAGCTTTTGAATAATATTTTGGATTTTAGAGAATTTTTATTTTATTTTAGAATAATATTTTTACAGGGCTTTACAGCACGTGAAATAACAGAAAACGCATGCCTGCTTAATAATAATACAATTCAGCTTATAAATTATAGCACCTAGCTTGAGCTTTCTCTATAATGCATCATCTTATATACTAGTTACATCGAGATTACAATTATTTATACATTTAATAAATGGAAAAAATTTGAAATAAAAACCATTGAAATAAAACTTAAACTATGTGAATGGATGCCATCCCTATAAATAAATTACGAAAATATATACAATTAAGATTATCCTGGAATCAGGTGCAACCGATACCAGTTCAACTGACTTGAAGGGTTACTCCCAGATATACAACACTTTGCTGAATTTGCGTGTCAAACATCTTCCGTGGGTAGAAGAAAAATTTATTATTTCTAGTGAAAAGAATAGATTGGGTGATGGTGGACCTAATTTTGATTTTCTATAGCTTGAAATAGCTTTCAAGAATTGATAATCGGGATTGGAGGCAACTCAAAAATGGTTTCCTTCCTCTAGTTTAAATAAGATATATATATAAGACACGCCTACAAGATATAAGTGTGCTAATAAAAATTAATTTGTCTTTGTTTTCAAACCTTATTCTCTTATTTATATTATATATGGCTACTATTATTATTTGTTTCTTTTTATTCGTATATCTATGGCTATATTTCACTCCTTCGAAATACACTAATATAATAAAATTACCCAAACTTCGTTTCTGACAAGGATCTCCTGATCGCATATTTTTTGTTTTTTTGAACCTAACTCAACCCACAAGTTATTTCTAGTCAACGATCTTAAGAAATTTTGGGACATACTGTATATATACTTGAACAAAACTATCAAAGCTTGGATCAGGTGGACTTTTTAGAGCTGGTTACTCTATTACTAGCAGTTGGAATTACCACTTAAAGTGGCCGTTTAAGGCATGTAGTTGGGGTTACGACATCAGCTTCATTTTAGCTGTATTCAATTTACTACAATATAATATTTTGGAAATATATTGTAAAAATAAAACTAGATTAGTCACGGTACATTGAATCTAGAATTTCGTTCAACATGAGCATGAAAAGTTTGCTAAAATCAAAAACTATTCGAATTTCTAATAATCTTTTGTAAAACCAACTTCGAGAGATTGAAAAAATGTGAAATATTTATTTCCTTTAATAATCATAACATAAATATTAATAAATTATTGACTTGACTTCTAAAGGTCAGATCCATCACATGGCTTTGTTTGATTGTATGTACAAGTACATTGTTTTTAGATGAATTTAACTAATTAAGTTACGATTTGCCTAATTTAAATCATTGATATTAAATGATTTGAATGAGGTTTTGTAGGCTCTTTGATAGTTTTCATATAGTACTATATCATTGTGAGTATGTGGTATACAGTATGTGTTTCATGTCATACCTCAATTTTCTCAGATTGATAATATATTTATTCATACTAGAGTCTTGTTACAGCGGTCGATATTCACGACTATAAACACTCAAAAGTGAATCTCACTGCCTTTAAACAAAACATTATATTAAACAAAAGAGTGTATATGCGATAATGTTAATAATCGGATAGGGGATTCTCATTCCGATCCTGTAATAAATTTTGTGAGTAAAGTAAACTTGTAGTTTTGTCTATTTTCTGAAATATCGCATGAAATAGATCTGAATCGACATCCATATAGAATTTATTGGTCGAAATTCCCTTAGTTCCCTTCATTCCAGATAATCTAAAACTAAAATTTTTGTTTATTTTTTCGATATTTTTTAAGGGGTTTGAAAAAAATTTAAATTTAAGAATTCAACAAAACTCCAATTTTGAGGTTATTTTGATCCCAAGGATGCATAAATTGAGTCTATTTCATGATTGGATGATCGATTTTTGAAATATCTCTTACAATTTTATCGAGAGAGTGAAATCCCGGAGACGTTGCAGGTGATATCTCTGGAACTAGCCATCCAATCGTAAAATATTTATTATTTTTGTATATTTTAGACCTTATTCAAAACTCAAAAAAAGAGATTTTGTATTTTTTTATTTTTTTATTTTTGGTGATTTTCATGATACTCATAAATTTACAAGAAAACTATATGAATCTATATGAAACAATTGGAAGTGAAAAATAAAGCATGAAATTAGATAAATATTAAAATTAATGTAGAATTTATTCTTAAATATTCATAATTTGAGTCATAAAAGCACATGATTAATTTATCTTAAAATTCGATATTTTTTTTCCTTATAACACGTGACGTAAAACACTAGACTGTCACAATGTGACGTCATTTCGGTAAAATTATTAGCTTTTTTTGTCAGTTCAATCTTTATACAGATATTAGTAAAAAAAATGTTTTTTTATCAATATGTTATACCAGTATTCTCAATATTATATACCGATATTGCGTCACTAAAATGGTAATCAGCGTTTTTACTTAATTTTATGGCAAGAAATCTTGTTTATTTTGCAAAAATGTTTATTCTTTGTGACTGTTTATTCAGAAATCAATATTTTAAGTACCTTTTTTAAATATGCTAAATTACTACCCTATTGTAGAGTAGATAATGTTAAAATATAAATAATTGATCTAGGAATTAGGAAAAAAATTTAAAATTCAATATTAATTGAACCCCCACTACTGTTACAATTAAACACTAGTGTGCCCAATGATATAATACATATACCGTATATAAATGTATATTGGATTTAATTTGCAATACAGAGTAATATAAATGATGTCGTTTAAAATTGTTTTAATCAATTTATTCAACAAAATTATATGAAAGTCAGGTATCATATTTAATGGCATGTGAATCACTGTATTTTGTGTGGTATTTATAAACATAATTAATTGCACATAACTGTGGTTGAAATTTTATGCTTAAATATGGTAATTTATATTTTATTTTAATACAGATTTTTATTTTTAATTATTATTATTTTTTTGTTAATTAATCAGATCATCATCAATTTTATTATTTTTATATATAATCTTATTTTATTTAATTATAATATTTAATTACTATGGAAAAACACTTGTATTTTCACTGTTGATCTTTCTATTTTTTACTTTCGACTCATCGATTTTACTCATATATGAAATTTTTATTGGTATTAATGAATATACTAGTAGCTGCGAGCTAGCTAGCTCCTTTATTTTACAGGGATAATATATAATCCTATCTTGAAAGTCCATAAATATTAGTAAACGAATTTTTGAAATCGAATGAGTAGTTTAATTCGGATATTTTATTCGGAAGTTTACAGTCTTAGAGTATGTTTAGAGGGGAATCGCTTCTCTTGTATCTAGACCTTTTGGTCCTCTGTATCCCCTTTTAGAACACTCCATCAACTGATGGAAAGGATTTAGCACAAGGTGTGACAATTATATTATTATTATATTGTTGGTGAAGCCGTTTACTTCGTTCTTATCCAAGCGACGACAGTATGATCAATCAATCGGATTCTTGTTTTGTTCATAATTGATCGAACTTTCGCTGCCTGGATTCGAGCCCGCAACCTTTAGTCCAAATAGTCAAAGGTATAAAGGGTGAAGGTATAAGACTGCCTTTTACTCACTGAGCCGATAATATTCGGCATAAGTTATTCGGCTCAGTTTAAATCCCTGCCACTTCAAATTTTGGAAGTGAAATATCATATGGGTGTCCTGCCTGATAGTTCAAAATAAATATTGATAAAATTATTTTTGAAAAAGGAAATATTAATTCATTCTCTTCCCTCTTTTGAGACGGAGATATTAATATAGCCTTATATTATATAACCTTATAGAGATGTTATATAACTTTTAAAAAAAAATCCATTCTAAATATTGGAGAAATAATTTTTAGAATCGAATAAGTAGTTTTGGATATAAATAATAAGTAGTTTTCGTTTATAATATGAAGCAAGTCGTTCTCGAGAGAAACATGATTTCTCAGGCAATTGATTCGATAATCTTAATAAGTATATCACAAAACCAAGAATATAGCCTGATTTTTATAAATGTTTATGCATTTATTTGAAAATTTCTTGTTTATAAATAATTCTATTAAAATTAAAAATTTAATAATTATTAAAGTTTTTAACAAATAACTAACGTTAAAATATGAAGCCAGTAAATGAATAATCAATACAAAGAATGAATAATCAATGAAATAATCAACAGACTTTGCTCCTTATTCCAAGGTTTAAGCACACACTATTGAAGCGAAGTAAACTATAAAAGTATGATTAATTCATTCGAAAATTAAATGTGGATTAAAAGCAAGAAAATTTGGAAAATATAAATTATTTTTCTCCCGTGCCTTTTGCGTTCTCTTGATATCAAAATTTTTATATTCAATAAATTGTTTAATTCAAGTACTTACTATTCATATTAAATTGATATAATTTAAAACATGAAAACTATGTTCAAACTTTTGTTTGTGAACAAATCAAAAAAGCATTGATACTCTTTTCTTTGTGTTTTAATGTTATGTCATACCACTTGGATGTTGTATATTTGTATGCAAACAATGTAACCAGAGAAATGAAAGTTGAGCTTTCAAAGATATGTAGACGATGTGCAACATCAAAGAGAGATTCATACAATATATTTACCGTTTAACTTTACGGAATTTATATAGAATAATTTAATACATTTATATCTTAACCATCCAATATGCACTGTTAGTCCCGGTGCCTCTCATCATATCAAGTCATGATAAATACACTTTTAAAAATTTGTACATGGCTTAATTATCGCTAGAATAACATCAACAGAAATTTTGAAAAGTGGGACGATTTCTTTTTCGGTGCTCATAATTAATAGTGTTTTATATAAAACTATTTGCATTTTAATTATTTTTTAATTTTAAAAGTTTTTCTGGTTCCTCATTAGTCATTCACTATGTACAGAATGCAAAAGTTTACCCAGCTTTAAAAGAGGCTGTTGGATTTTCTACCTAGTAATTAGAAAACCATATTTCCTTAAAATCGGAATGCTTTTCTTTACCGATAAAAGCCGCCTTTTTTATGGTCGCTTTACGGAGCACGGATAATTAATGAGCTGTTTTATCGAGTAGATTACTTTCTGATTTGCGGATGTTTAGGCAGCATTTAAAATTGAACAGGAACAAGAAAATTTGAAAGGGAATATTTATTAATTGCAGCCAATTCTTATTATTGTTGAATACTTAAATATGTCGCAGATCACATGATAATAATAATATTCTTTTAGCTCTCAGGCATACACGTATATAACAGATACCACACACATCATTATGTTTAATTTTAATATTGGACTGAGAGTTAAGTAGCCGTGAGAGGAAAACTATAGAGAAATTTCACAAAAACCGACAGTCTAATCAATTACGAACGTCTAGTAAATTATAATTGACAAACTTTTGCTGTCGGGTTCAGTCAGTAAGTATCAAAACGCTTAGATATGTTAAACGCTTTAGCTATCACAGCCACTACGCTGGTCAAATTGCACAAATAGACAGAGTGATTCATAAAACCCAAACAATGTAAGTGGAAGGTAATCTGCTGATACTATACTAGCTTTTGGTAGCATACCATAGACTTAACCTGGGTCAAATAATACAAACACCTATAAAAGCTCACATAACTCCAATTTTTGTGTATTAAAAAAAATTAAGTACTTTTTACCCTGACCGCCAGTTGGCTATAGCTGTTCAATGTAGGTATTGAATGTTATGTTCAATGTAGGTATTTAATGTCAAAGATTGGGTATCGGAAATATTTTATAAAACGAATGCAATAATGAATTAGAAAACTGAATGTCAGTTAGTTGTTATGTGTACATATCTATACATGTGTTTTTTCATTCATCGATAGAATGTGCAAAATTTATAGATTTTAATTCATTTTTGCATGCGTTTGCCGACATTAAACAACTATAGCCATCTTCTGGACACTACTGGTAATCACATTTAATACCGACATTTAACAGGCATTCAACATAAGCATTCAACTGGTTGACAGGCTAAGTACTAAATATTTTAAATGCAGAAATTGGTCTTGAGTTTCTATAGATGTTCTCTGCCTATAAATGCATTTTCCATTTGAAAAAAATGACTATGGAATAAATAAAATTGCATTATACTCCTCAGCTATATCGAAGACAAAGTATAGGATAACACTTGTATTATGTAGTACTGCAACTTCTAATACGAGACTAGAAGTTTATCGTTAATAATATTTACTACAATTTCTTCCTCTTTTTGTTCTGACTACATATTCTAAAAATTGTGTCATTTGTCTGTTACTTTGACTTGCTTGTGTTATGCTCTTTTTTTTTTGTTTATATAATCGTAAATTATGCTGATGATGATAATAATTTCTTTATGTTTGTCATAAATAAAAACTATTGATTTTGTTCCTGTTTATGGAATATAAAACTTTTGAAGATAAAAAATCATTGCGATAAAATTATTTTGTATTCTTTTTCGTGTCATCCAATCAATTCTACCGGTTGAAACGAAAAACTTGAATTTCTATTCAGTTTTCCACTTCCATTAAAATAATATTACCGAACAGAAAATGTCTAGTTTCTATATAATACCATTTTTAAATAGGACTAGAGCTATTTTAGAATATTCTAGAATACCCCAAGTCCTAATTCAATCGATCTAGCCGTTCAAAAGTTATGTGGGTCTTACATGCATACATCATATGGAAATGGCTTAAAATGCCGATATCTGATGATAATATCTTATCCAGATTGGATGAAAATCAATAAGGGAAGTAAAAGAAACTGCAATATTTATAATTTCGAACATAATGAAAAAAAATTATTTAATTTATTATAATTTGCAGTTTTTAACATGATTACAGTATTCAAAGCATTTTCCATAAAAAATTATTTTTTCCCACTCTGAATTTTACCGTCCTGGGACTCATTGGCCTCAACTACCTCTATCATATATGCATCGCTGTATATTCTATTAATATACGAGTATCCGGTTGTCCAATGAACGCCTCCGTCTTTATAAATTTTTATTAGAAAATAACCATAAAAAATGTTGTCAAGTTTAAACAAAAATGTAAATATGATTTGAGACAATATCTAGACTTTATCGTAAAATTTTCATCTAACTATTTTTTAAGAAAAGTCGTTATCTATGATTGTCGTTAACTTAAACACATGTCTCCATAATGATGACAACATATTGTCGCCCTATGTGCTTCACACATATTTTACTCATAATTTACTTCGATCCCATAAGTTGCTTATTATATTCAATAATAATTTTGACTAATACTTGGGGAACACACTTGATAACTTTAGGGTTCTTCTATATTTCTAACACTAATAAGTCAATGATAAATCTTATTAAATTTAATGATGTTTATGCGTTCTTGTACAGTATGTTACAAAAGTATAAATCAATTTTGAAGCAGTATTATTATTAAGAATATTATCAAAGACTTTTTGAAATTTCAATTTTTTGCCCTAATTTCCTTTATAAAAATTTGTTGTATTTTATAAATGCGTATTTTGACTAAAAAGTAGTCAATATCGGTATGAATTAGCTAAT
The DNA here is from genome assembly GCA_020423425.1 of Chrysopa pallens. Lineage (NCBI taxonomy): Eukaryota > Metazoa > Arthropoda > Insecta > Neuroptera > Chrysopidae > Chrysopa > Chrysopa pallens. Next base: position 138,085,733 of record CM035591.1, read on the forward strand.
AATTCTCCGGCGTGATGTTTCTACGTGCAAATCGTCAGCAAATTAGCAACGACTTACATATCCTCGGAGAATTATTACGCTTAGCTAATTCATACCTATGATGACTACTTTGTAGTCGAAATATGTATTTATACAATTTTTGAGCTAGGAATTTTGGATATAAATATGAAATTTATTATATTTAATATTTATATTGGATAGCTCAATTCTTTAATTAAATTAACGAAAATATTTTAAGTGAGGTTTTTTACATGTATTTTAGAGATATTAAGTTATAATTAATGATTTTTGGTCGTTAGGATCTCACTGGCTTCTATACACCACAATTAAGTTAGCGTGCAAAAATTTGCACCCAAAATGCTCTATAAGGATCCGTAATTGCTCCAGTGATTAGGTAATTATTTAATTAATTATTTGAAATCAAAATTACAAAAACTGTTTTACTTATATCTCTAATTAATGCTTTTTTCTATATTTTTTAATTCAATTAATAACTCCCGATTTGATCCTTCGATATTAATCCATTTGATACAGTAATTACTTTTATTTATGCATAATTAATTAAAATTATTAATTACGATTTAAATAGTAAGACTATGATTATGTCACACCTTAAGAGTCGCACCATAAGAATCAAGGTCATCATAGTCTTACGGTGGCTATTTAAATTGTAATTAATAATTTTAATTATTTATGCATAAATAAAAGTAATTGCTGAATAAAATGGATTTATAACGAAAGAGTAAATCGGGAACAACTTATTGAATTAAATAAAATATAGAAAAAAGCATTAATTAGCTGACATATATGGAAAACAGTTTTTGTAATTTTTTAATTGCAAATGATTAATTAAATAATTACCTAATCATTAGAGCGATTACGGAAATATAATCGATAAGGTGCTTAAAATATATCAAACGTATATCATATTGCGATTGGAAAACTATTTTTTGTGATTTTTGTTGACTTAATCATAATTTTTCAAGCTCTTTGAAAAATTATCAAAAGAAATTGTTTATTTCAAAATTTGTTATTACTCAGATAATATAAATTAAACAAAGAAATTGTAAAAATTGAGTCTATTTTATGATTGAAAGTGTAGTTAATGAAATATTTTAAACTCTTGTTTGGATAGCAGGAACGATAATTCGATTTTAATTTTTAGTGGTTAGAAAAACCAGAGTCAGGAGAGTCAGGGCCCCAAGTACATTCAACTGTAGAGGGGAAATAAATTTGAATGACAACATTGATTATATAAATTTCTTCTTCTTGTTGTTTGTTCAAAAAAATTGAAATTTCAAAAATGGTTACTCATTTTTGCACCATACTGTACATAAGCTTATTATTATGCAAAGCAATAAAATATAGTGATTGAAAGTCCTATACTGTTTCTCTACATTGATCATTTGATATGTTCTCTGTAATGAACGGACTTAGTGTAAAGCAATTTTTTTTGCGTTAGCAGAGAAAACGATTTATGGTTTCCAATTAGGATATCAAATCTGTATAGGAAGTTGTCGTCATATCAAATCTCAACTTAAATTATACCATACTAGCAGCTAGTACCCGACCTTTAAGGGTTATTTTGAAGGAAGTTCTTATAACGAAATATTAGATATCTATTAGAAGACAATCTCTTATTTATTTTTATACTCGACATATACATAATATGTCAGAGTTTGTAACGCTAGAAAATATGGACTGCAAATAGTAAATTTTGGTATAGGTGTTCATACCTAATTAGTCCATTTCCGCATGTCCGTCAGTCCGTCCGTCATCAAGATAAAAACTCAAAGAGCTAACGAGTTGAAATTTTGGTGACGTATTTTAGACAATAAAGACTGAGTTTAAGTTTGTGAATGAGCAAAATCTGTACATTGACTTCTATGGGCGCGAACCCAACTTTTGAATCATAAAAGATAGATAAATATAATACATATTATTATAATATATATATTTATTTCTAGCTGTATAGACTGGATATTTAGATTATTTAATGAATGCCAATGATTAAATATAGTTCAAACATTGAAACTTAATCATATGTCAAGTATCTAAATAATTAACTCTGTCAGTTGTTATATTCTCTTGCTTTTTTTTTCAATTTTCGCGCACAAATAAATAAATGAATACTAATCCAAATTTTATGAAATTTGGCATGCAGCATCTTGATAAGAGTTGTCGCGAAAAAATACATTTAAATATAGAATAAAATTTTGATTTTTACTTTCGAAATTTTTTTTGCCGGAAAACACTTTACCATACTTTCCATTTTCATGTTAAAGTCGTGCATACCAACTTTCAGAATTTTGAGATTTTCCGGGACTGTTTAATTGCATAATGCCATTTAACATAAAAATCAATTTGTGTTTTTCTATTAATATTTTTAAAATTCATATTTACGATTTTTATCGATATAAAAATAATAAATATCGAATAATTTATATTGAGAAATATAAAGAATGTCTGAATTTTCTTCAGAAATTTAGTTAGAGTCAAAATGATTAATCCAAATTAAGACGTCGTATTGCTCATTTAGGCATATAACCAAAATTCCATATGTAAATTTAAAATTAATATATTTACAAGAAATATTATAATTGTATATTAAAATATTAATCTATTATATATAATTAAACATGTCAACATTTTAATGAATAATTTACATGAATTTAATGAATATTTAATTACTTATGACTTCTGGGGTTTCATTCAGTAAATAAAGTAAAATTAAATTTATACAAATTTCGGGCACAAAATAACCTACCTAGAAATGAACTAAAATATTCTGAGTAGAAAAGTAAAGCGCCAGTTTATTTCTTGAGTATTAGGATTTTTTGCTAACGCATTACAATAGGGTAATTGATGGATCGTAAATTTTACAAATCAAAATATGAAAAACTAGTTTCAATATTAAAACTCCAAAATTGTTTCGACGAAGAGACAAAGTTATAAGTCGCCGACTAATCAGAATAAGTCTAATAAACAGTTAACGACATCAAAATTTGATAATTTTTTCGACAGAGAATTATTTATCTATCAATAATATTATTTTATTCATTTTTAAAAGCTAATTTGCATTAGTAATTTTTCGAATTCAAATTTTTGAAAAAACAACCAATTTTTTATTTCTTTTATTATATTTGACCATTCTATATAAATCAATAGAAATTGATTATTATTTAATTTAATTTTGCCATTTTATTTGTCGATTAAAATAAATGATAACATAGAAATGACTTATAGTTTATTTTCCACTGTGTGTTTCATTGTTTTTTTGCAATATTGTAGAATAAATTTATTTTGATTTCAAACCGCCAGTTTGAATTAAACAAGTTAAAATGACACTTAACAGTGTCAGTTGTTTAGATATATTCATACTCATAATTAATTTGAATTAAACAAGTAAATAACAACAGTGTTAATTGTTTAGATACATTGATACTCATATAATCGAGTATCGAATGTTTGAAATATTTTTATTGACTTGCATTCATAAAATTCTCTTAATATTCGGTCCAGACAGTTATAAATATATATATATATATATGTATAATACATAGTGTAGTTATATTTGTTTATTACCTAAATTTGAGCTGAATTTGTGGCGAATCTAACAGTTTATGAAAATATGTTTCAAACAAAAGTTGTTTGCTTTAAAAAAAGAAACATTTATTTTATTTGAATTTTTCTTTTAAAAGTTGGGTCTTGGAGTCATTGGACACAATGGACCGAATATAACTCACTTTTTATATATAGAATACGTCACCAAAATTTCACTCGTTATGTCTAGGTCTCTGACATATTGTATTTATGTCGAGTATAATAAAAATACGAATTCTATTTTAAATTATTCTTTCAAATATCCAGTATCGTACCTATTTAAGTGTGAAATTCTAACAAATTAATTGAACCTTCGTCCGTTCTTCAGCCATATATAAGTCCATAACAGTGGCCATTTTAATCCTTACCTACTACTCTACATGCATACAATTAAATCAATGTCGTGGAGCCGCCTTCAACCGTGTTTGGTTGTGACAGTAAAAGTAAAGATAATTCCCACAAGAATAACCAATTAGTTCGTTCTTATGCATGCACCGAGATTTTTAACAATTAACCGCCCGGTAATTATAACGGCCAAACTGTCGGTGGCGAGATTCGATCCGATAACCATCAGTCAAAGTGGTTAAATTCTTAAATGTATTGATCACTTTTACTATCTCGGCTACTGTGCTGGTTGTTAATATTATAAATGCGAAAGTAAATTTGTTTGTTTTTATTACTATTAATATTATATTTTATGTTTATGAAACATAAATTTCTATCCTTCTTCGCACTTCTACCCGCGAAAGTCCAAAAATGGATATAGTATGAAATTTGCATAGCCTATTTCCACGACACTTTGCAGATATGTAGAAGACTTATTGAGAGTGAATTAAGCTACTTACAATACCTTCTAACATGCAAAAGTGGGGGAAACGGAAAAGGTCAGACTTTGCGTAAAATATTTCCTCTACAATTAAGATTCCATTGCAATTCAACACGGATGAAATTGTGGATTAAGCGATATATTTGAAACAAAATACAAATGTGTAAAATACATCTTCTAAATGTTTAGAATCCTTTAATAAGTAGTCAATTGAGATTCAAAACTTATAAGGAAAACGTACGATTAACGAAAAAAAAGAATTTAACATACTGTAGCGGAACACACTGTACAAGTTTTTACAACATAATCCAAAATTTATTGTCTATGTATGTATATTGAAATGGAAAAATATTTTAAGATTTATGAAATATTTTTACTTGAATCAGCAAATAAATTTTAAATTGATTTACAATATCATAAATTTGATTTTGTTTTGTTGAGAACAATTTGTTATTTTAAATGATGAATAATACAATAATAGATTGATTATATTATCAAAATTAGATAATACCATTTCAAATTATTATATTATTTGGAATGTAATTAAATTATTCAATTAGGTACCCAAGTTCTTTTTATTATAGAACGAGCCAATAGCATCTTTTTTGTGTGCGGTTGTCAGATTCTATAACTAGATATTTTTAACAACTTTTGTTGTATTAGTAAATTATATTAGTTTTATAGACGTAGAAATAATCGCACGACAATAGATAAACACATAATATCGTATTTTATCGTATTGAAACATAGTTAAAATTGAAAATATTACACTGCTGCCAGGACAAGAACTCAGGACTTTCCAATTTCTCGCTAAGTGCTACCAAGTACACCATTAATGTTTGATAGTAAACTACGAAGTCTTTATGCATAATATTTTCAACTTAATTATTTAGTGTTGAGCAACAACCACATTCCAAAACATTTCGATAAGTATTTTTTGAGATACAATGCATACATGTAATTTAAGTCGATAGCTTGTGAGAAGCACATTCCTTGATTATAATTCACGTGTGGATAATAGCTCTTCAAAAAACGTTTAAACCAAAAAACATTATAAAAATTTTGTAATTCACGAGTCTGAAGCAGCGTACACACTTTTAACATTCGTTCATCGTAAATCTGTACTGTTACATGATAGGTGTTACAAGACCAATGGTTTGTAGGCGTTGCGATGTTTTGATGTTGCAATTTGTTGCATAGCGTTCCATCTGTTTACCAACAAAGTACCTGCACTTTAAGTATTTGTTTATGTTGATAAATTTCAATAAATTGTATTGTATTTTGTTTCTTCCAATCTAAAATTTGAAGTCAAAATGAATAATGTTTACGTCTTATCTTTGCAAATTTTGTGTTATTGAGTCCACGCTATTCGTAACCCCACTTAGCAACATGCTTTGATGCGATTTAAATTTTCCGACAATTTGTGGGACGCGATATAATATCGTCGCGTATCAACTGTTGTTATACGACGCTGTTTCGCGCTCTCGTCTACACAAACCTAGCTGTTACGCTTCTTAATTGCGTTATGGTGTTACGTTACCCGCGAATTTTATTTAACTGTAAACGTCAATTAAACGGAATGCTTTATCAGCCACTTGTATCTCCCAAACATCCTTAAGTTCTACAACTATTCGATAAGGATTGAAAGTAAGAATTTAAAAAAGAGTCATCTATATAGTTTGAGTTTGTGACAAGTATTGGTACGATATATTTACGAAGTGAGGTATATACATACACGTACGTATGTATATACATCCATTATGAAATGTAGGTTGACATTATTACAAATAAACTATGTGTGTGTACATTTAAAACACTTGAAGGGCGTTAGTCATACAACAATATACAACCAAAAATACATTTACGTGTGTATGTGTGTGTTTGTTTATATCCTATGTCTATATTATGTATATAGGATATGTAGGAAATATAAGATGATCTATTGCAGGTCGAGTGATCATACAATGAAAATGTTTATTGAATTCTAAAGCAGTGTACACATTTGTAACATTCGTACGTAACGTAATAGCGTACATAAACATATACTGTTACGTGTTATATGTTACTTGTTACGAGACCAATGGTTTGTAGGTGTTACGATGTTGTTATATGTTGCATTGCGTTCCATACTGTTTACCAAGCAGAGTAACTTTACATTTAATATTTGTTTATATTGATAAATATCAATGAATTGTATTGTATTTGTTCGTTCCACTCTACATCAGTTACTCATTAACACCCACACACAGATTTTTTGAGGGAATTGGAGACGAAAAACGTGTAAAGTCTCTCCAAATTCAATTAGAAGCGTAAACATTTGTATATAGATTAAGTTAGTATCAAGGAGGTGTCCTTTAGGAGTGTCAAAAGTGTCAAACTCTCAGCTATCTTTCTCCTCGTTTTACAAACGAAATATCATATACAGCTTTGCGCAACTGTAAAATGATTCCAAATTGATCTAGAGGTTTGAAAGTTTGTATACATATTGAAATAGTATTAAGAGGTGACTTTTGGAGATGTCAACCTTTCAGCCCCGTTTTGCTGTTTTTGTGCATCTGAACAGTCCCTCAAAATTGAGATAGAGGGTTTAAGTTTATATGTAGATTAAGTAAGTGTCCAAAGGGTGCTTTGTGAGTATGTCAATCTTCTAGGCTCGTTTCTCACCTTTTTTGCGAACGAATAGACGTATTAAATGAGCGGGAAATATGACTTTAATAATGGAACTGTGACATTTCGTAAATTGGCGGGATATACAATTATTTTGTTTCAATGATGGAAAAGTGATTAAAGAGAGGGTATAAATTTAAGCCAAAAGTAGATTATATCACGAAATGAAAATAACAGCGTTTTAATATATAAGATCAAGGTATCTACTGGTCAGAGAAAACCTGGAAAAGTAATGAAATGTTAATTTTGTGTAAAAAGTCATTTACTGGAATTTTAATTAAAGAGACTGAAAAATTATTTTTTCGATGTTTTTCAAAATCTTCTATCTAACTACAAAAATTTCCAAAACGTACAAGATTATGTGCACAGTTTTCCCAACTCAATATAACCTGTAACAGAAGTATCGACGTTTTTCTTTTTTAAAAGACCAAAAACTTCCAAATAATTTAAAATGAAAAACCGTAAAATCTTTTTTCTTTTATGATTTTCTTAATGTTAAGGATTAAAATTGTGTTTTCTTATAAACGTGACTGAGTCTGTAAATTTGTAAAAAGAATGTCATAAAATTGATAAAAGTTTTCAAATTCCATTTTTACGGAAGTCATTAAAAAATTCAGTCAATTTTGTTTTAGCTTATATAAATTTAATCTGGAAAAATTCAAATCAGTGCTTGGTAATCCTAGAAAAATCAGGGAATTTAGTTCTCAAGATAGAGTAGACACCCTGAAAACTGTATCTTCAATATGCGACAAATATTACACATACATAGTAAATCATTTTCTATACTATATTTTTCTTTTTTCTTCATGTACGTATATTATTTTATGACAGGGAAAATCACACAAGAAATCAATAAAATACAATACAATATATAAATATTTAAAAAACTTTTTTCACACATTTTTTAAAATGTTTTTTTGGCAATTGAATAAAAAATAATTTTTTTATTTTATGTTTGTAGGCTACCAATACATTCCAAAAGAAGCACGTCTCAGAAAAGCTCAAAGAGATGCTCTTAAAGCTGCACAACGCGCCTCATCATTTATACCATCACCAGTTTATTCACCATTATCAAGCACGTCCAGATTAGATATGAATTCAACATCATCACCCATGCAGCAGTTTATTCCGGCCTATTCGTCTCAGCCAACTCACGGTAAAATATTTATCATTGTATCGTTTTCGACGAAGAGAAAATTCGGTTTTTCGAGATAACGGGATGATAGAAGTAAAAAATTTTTAGAAATATTTGCAGGATTTTCCTGCCTTTTTGAGGTTCGAGAAATTGAAGTTGGTTTTGTCGCAAAAAACTGTTATATTTAAATAGAGAAGTTTTGAAATAATTTTTCGGTATCAACGCATTAGGATGTAAAACACTTTTTCCCTTTTTGCTTAAAACTAGGAGAGCAAGCTTTGAAATTCGAATTTACCCTCCTCTGTCCGTGAATGCTTATATTAATACCCCCCTCATCGAACTAAATTATCACGCTTCATTCGAACTAAACTATTCTTCTCGAGAATTTTTACCTTTTATTTATCATCAAAAATGTCTCAAGAGCATAGAGGTAAAATGTAAATAGTTATCACGTGTTAGTCACATCAAAGTTCTGTCATTCTGTCTCAGTCACAAATAATATTCTTCTGTGGAATCTAATGGAGAATATCTACATTTTTCCGTCTCAATTCAGTGTCAACGAGCAGCTTCAGTCATAGACCCGTCATTTTAATATATTATTGTGGGAATACACAAACCATTGAAGGAACAAGGATATTATTTTACTGAGATTGGCCGTTGACTGAACTGTGGCGTCACTAGTATGTGTGAATGGACTTTTATTGTAAACAATTTTCAATCATCCTCTGAACATGGCAGATTTTTATGATATTTTCCAAATTTTTGCTGACAATTCATTATTGATCGAATTATATACAATGAACGAATAAATTCTATTGTTTTTCATCATAGGTCAGAATGTTGGAAGTATTAGTGGAGGAGGTATAATAAATGCTGGTGGAGTACCTCCACCATTAGGAACTCGACCATCTCCGATAATCTTATCAAATTCAACATCTCGAAGACCACCACCACCTGCATATCCGGGATTACCACGACAAACAAACTTTCATCATGGACTGGAACCAAACCATAGGGTAAGTGATTATTTTTATAACAAAATTATAAACCCATTTTAACCATTTGCACTAACATCGTATAACAATCTTATATTTCAACGTACAATCTCTATTTATTTATTCGTTATAACTTGATGAAATATAAATATAATTTTGTACAAGGTGGAGTCAAAATATATAACGATTTTTTTCGTAGTAATCAGAGAAAATGGTATCGCATTATAGCGATATTTTATTCTATAATAGGGAACTTGCATACTTTGTAATTTATATGATTTTAATTTTTTAAGTTATTAAGAGAATTTAAAGATAAATTATTATAACAATTTTTTTCCGTTAAAAAAATTAATAAAAATGGATTTTTTAAAAGTGAAACTAAAACGATGTAATATTAGATCAGTTAAATAGAGAAAATCATTTAGGCTGCTAATCCCTACTGCTGAAATTTCACCTACACGTATTTTCCAATTTTTCATATAAGATAATCATAGGAACAACATCAGTATTTTTTAGCAACTTAATTGTTATTAACGAACATCAATATTTTGCAATTATCTCAGAAATCAATGACTATTTTTTTGAAAAATTTAGTATGACAACTGACATTATATCAAAGCAGATTTTACCATCTACTTTGAAAGTATGTTGATATTACAGCCGAATGCATTAATATCTGCCAATAATAATTAAGTTTAAAAATCCACTGTCACTGCCTCCCGGTATAATAGAGATATTGTGTATTATATTTATGGAATAATAAATGCAAGCAAATTATGTGATTTTCATTGGCAGACAGGCATAATCACATTGAAGTCAGTAAATATGAAATTATGAAAAGTTTTAAAAAAATACATTCCAAAAATAAAATGCTTTTTTCATTTATATATTAACTAGCTGACCCGGCAAACTTTAATTATTTAATTTATCGCCATATTAATTATTTCTAATATCAATACGAATTTTTTATGTATGTATAAATTATAAATCTTTAAGTATGTTAAAGAAAGTTTATGAAAAATTTGAAGTAGATTGGATTAAGGAATCACGTTGTCCCATACAAAGTTTTCCCCTGTTTTTCAACACCTTAGAATTTTGAAAAATATTTTCTTATCGAATGCCTACGTCATAAAAAGAATATACTCGCCAAGTTTCAAGTCTCTACAATCAACAGCTTAGGCTGTGAATTGATCCGTCAGTCATTCACCCAGAGCAAAGCATTTTATATCTATAGATTAATAATAATAAAAGCTAAAATTGTGACATATAAAATAAGTTATTTTCTTCAACATCTCTAAGTTTTCTTGTTCAATGGTTCATTGATCTATGAGCCCCATTATTGGTTTTTCTTCGTTCATGAAACTTTTTGGACTAAAACACGCTAAAAATTTAAATTGCTTTCTCATGTTATTACCTACAACTTTGCCATTTAACTTTTTTCCATAAGACTTGTAATTTTGCCGGAATTCGAGATAAACCGTGTTTTATTTTGAAAAACTCACCCCGATCCACTTCCCAACATCATATCGCCCGTAAATTATTTTTTCTTGCATTTTTATTATATCCTGTTCCGTTTCCAATTGATTTCATCCTACTACACTTTTTTTTTCACTTTTTACCATTTTTAAAGGCTTCTACCCTGGTCTAATTATTTCCATATTATTTAAGATATAAAAATCATGCAAATTAAAATGCCAATAAATGGATTCAATTACATAAACAATTAATATATTAAATTTCCGTCTCATAGATATTAGAAAACAAATTTAATACTAATAATATGATTATTATTATAAGCACAACACTATCACATTATTTGGGCATTTATTTATATTAAATATTAAGTAGAAATATTTGATAAGAAACTGTCAACATTAAATAAAATTAAATTTATTGTTTTGTAATAATATATTCCAATTATTAATTGTAAATAATTAGAATAATAATATATTACGTACAAAAATGTCAAAATCAATCTCGAAAAATAAATTAAAGATTCTTAAAGATTTTTTCCATCTCTTTCTTACCAAATGTAGCATATAAAAATATGTAGTGTCTATGGAGATTCTAAACAACTAAATATTAAAATATCGAATTTTAATAGAAATACTACGAAGCAGCTACATCATTTGTCTAATAAAGAGTTTTGAACGTCTATAGTTAATTTTTTTTTTTAGAAGTTTAAAAATCATAAATCTTCAGTTCTGTAATCGTGGAGTAAGGATGCTTCAATTGAAGTAATTCAAACAAATTTAGTCAAGATCCCTATTTCTAAGATTCTCTGCATATTTTCATTAAAAATAGAATAATATTACATAATCTATACAGGATTTATGACTGATCAGGAAAACCCTGGAATATTCATTTAAATTTTGTGCAAAAAGTCATGGAATTCATGACTTTTGGAAGATAAAATGACTTTTCGGAATTCGTACTAAGTCATTATTTAAATTGTTTCAACTTTAAGCTAATTTGGTTACTTTTTCACTAACATTATTATTATCTTAAAAAAAAACAAGATAACACGCTAAAAAGACGAGATGAGACGCCAGATCCTCATCATATATTAAATTTTATCGAAAAAAATAAAGCTTTTTTAATTTTACGAGTAACCAGGGATATTATGGATATAGAATTTCGGATACGGATATGGATTTTTTTCCGGATTTGGTTACTATTACGGATATATTTTTACTTCGAAGTTTCAGTTACGAATACGGAGCTCCGTAACATCTCTGTTTCAGGTCATATACCAAAATCTACGCATCCAATCGTTAAAAAAACATTATTTTTGAAATTTATATGTGGAAATTACCTCATAAAAAATAGTTTAATTGAAATTTGGGATATGATTTTTCTCTTTCCAAATTTTCTTAAGGGCTGAGGATGAACATTTTAATTCGGTCATTTTAAAAATATTTAAATTTTGTTGTTCATTTCCGATATTTTAGAACTAAGTGTAAATTTTGTTGGTGTTAATGCCCTCAGCATCATAGCTCCAACGTTCCAACCCACTTTGGGGCTAAAGACCGGTCTAAATAATAACATTATCGATGTCATATGATGTTGTTAATGATGATGATTATTCGTTTTATATATCTTTTTTTTCGGTGGCGTCATTTGGCGGACGTAGTATATATATATAAAATAAAACGATGTTGTCATAGCAACTGTTTCATTTACCGGTCGTTGTGCGTTACATTGTTCAATGATCACGCGGATGTTAGCAGTCCGCGCGCAAATATAAATATTCCATTCAATGTTAGTTTTTATCCTTGTATACGTTCATCTTCTTATTTCTATGTAAGAAAATGCGGAACTTCTTTTAAATATAGCGCCTTTTATTGACTTATTAATTACACTCTGTACATATTTGAAATATATGAAAGTATATTAAAATTAATCTGAAGTTTTCAATGCTGATAAAACTTGAAATGGGTATTCTCAAAATGGCATTATTAGTATATATGCATATATTTTTTCTAGCTCTGTAATTATGATAAATAAAAAATAGGCTGAAATACTTATACCTTGCCCAAGACTAAAAAAATCAGTAATAATTCGTGAAATAATAAATAGCAAAATAGGGCAGGGCTGAATCATTACCCATTTTTTGTCCAAAATAAACAAATTTTGTTAGAACCATTTTTTGCATAAACTTTGTACCACATTTCCAGTCCAAGTCATTTTATAAACGCATACTTATTTTATATATAGTTAATTCTTTACATCTGTATGAACGTATTTTGATATACTTCGGAATACAATAGCTTAATTTGTCAGAAAACTTTTCGATTTAAGCCTACTATTAACAGTTTGATCTGATTCAAAGAGTTAATACCAGAATAAGTAAATTTTACTTCTAGGCGCATAATATTTAGCTAACTAGGACATAATGTCTTTTAAAACAATTCGTATTAACTCACCTCAAGTTCCCAAGTTATAATTTAAAAAATGTCATTTCGACTAAGGTTTCTGAGATATCACCCCCTCCAAGTATTGATTCATGAAGTAAATATTTAAGAAACCTGGATGAAACGATCAACTTTTCGATGTTTTTTAAATGACCGGATACTTTAAGACTACGCCCACGCCAATGTTTAATTTAGTGCAGGAAAGCACGTTAATTGGACATGTATTTCATCTTAACATTAAATTGTGTTAAATAAAATCTGTCACACTGACATGCGTTTGACGTGCGCACTATGCTTTTACCAATACCAAAAAAAATTGTCAGAGAGAAAATACAAAAATGTCGACAATTTCTTAAAAAAAAACTCGACTAGTTTTTTTGGCTTAAAAGAAGTTGAATTTGAATTCAAAATTTAAATCCAATAAAATTTAGGGTATATTAGAACATCTTCAACACCACTAGCTATTATATTTTATATCACAGTGATTACAAACTTTAATACTAGAAATTATCTTGGATTCAAAAATTATATGGGAATATTCGATCAGTGCAACAATGATCATAGTGATATTTCTAAACAAAAAATATTTTAATTATCAAGTAATATCAAGTATAAAATGATCGATCGATTGAATTTCGAATAATTTTTGGTTCGAAACAAAAACTCCTATCATAGATTTTTACCTTATTTAAAAGATTAAAAAAAAATCTCAGTAGTTTTTTAATTTTTTCAAATATTTAGGGAAATGTATGATAAATTTTCGCTGGATATTTTATACTGATATACGAACGAACAAATACATTTTTTTTGGAAAATTCTAGAGTTTGTTATCTGAAACTTCAAATAAAATTTCCATTTAAATTTATACGCAAGTGAAGCCGCATGTAAAACCTAATAGAAAATAATCATGCAAAGTAAAAACTGACGTAAAACGGATTGATTGATTGATTGAAATAATATTGTATACTTTATAGGTAAAATAAATTTATTTTCTTGCATTGAAAGTATAAAACATTGGCACATTTAAACTGTGTCAGTTTAATAGTGAGTAGTCACATATCGTTCATATAACAACAATGTAAGCAGTTGACCCAATAAAGATTGCATGTGTAACAGGTTAACTAACATAGCTCTCTTTCTGAAATATAATATATATACACACAAATCTACGAAGCGCAAGTTAGTTCGCAAAATAAACGTTACCAATATTGAACGTACAATGTTGTCTGAAACGAGACTAGTTACCATAGTAACAACGTTACAGCGTCTGTATGACGCCGGCTTTTGCAAAGATTTTCCAACAATACAACAAAGCACGAAAATTTATATATATATAGAGACATTTAAAAATCATCATATTTCAGTTAGATAAAGTACACATCATAATAAATACAATACGATAAAAAAAGATATAAATTTAAATATAGACCACACACACACACACACAACACCAAATGCATCACATCATGATTATATATATCAGGGAAAAAGTGAAATAAAATATATGAGCATATAATGAGTTAAAATGAAATGAGAAGTGGAGAAAAAAAGTATTATGTAATGATAGAATATAGATAGAAATGGTTGTTCGATGCAATAGAAATATAAGATGTTATATGTGCTAGTAAATGATAGTAATATGAATTTGATAAAGAAAGATAGAAAAAAAAATATTACATAATATATTTTATGTAATAAAGATTGATATTGTATGTGAAAAAAAGATAGGAATAGAATTTTCATTCGCTCAATAAATTAAGCGCGAAATCTCTCTCTTCTACAAAACTAGTATAGATATAAAACATATTATATAAAATAACCATATCCTCGTGTTTTCTCGTGTTTATACATACATATATGTTATATAGCGTATTTATGTTAGTATAATATTGTTGTCCCTTTTAAAATGAATTTATATATTTTTTCGATTCGATATTTAATATAAGGTAAAAGAAAACGTCAATAAATCGTAATGATTTTGGGGCGAAATACTATTTTATAAATTGATTATGTATTTTGAGAGTTGCGCTTCAGGTTTTATTGTACGTATCAACAAAAATTTGTATGCGCTTATTGTTATAGAAACAACTGAATTGAGGAAATGGGCGAATATTTTCGAATATATTTTTATACAATAAGTAACCGTTTAAAAAACTATATATTTTAGAAAAAAGAAAAAAAAAACGATTTTCCTACAAAAATTGTATAAACAACGCTATAACAATAAAAAGTAAAGTAAACATGCTAGTAGCTTAATTGTAGAGCAGGTATCTCTCGTTTGAATGGACTTGAGTTCGATTCTTGGGAACAGCGGATAGATGTTAGACAAAATCATATTATTGGATAATTTTTTCATTGAATATACAATAATGTGACGGCTTAAAAAACGGAAAAAAAGAGAGCTTTCATGAATAAACAAAATTGATCCATTTGTTACTTTGTTTAATTTTGCCAAATATAGACTTTCATATAGCTCAACAGATTACATCATAAATCTAAGAGTATAATTTTAATAAGAGCTATTCTCCTCTTGTTAGAACAATTCGTGAGCTATCGTGCATTTACTTAAAATGTAAATGTATTGAATTTAAAATTTATAACGCTTAATATTAATGAACTTCAGATATCAGACTCAAAAATTAACAAAATTGGAAAGTAGATCTACAGAATCAAATATCTACCACTTTCTTTACTTTACCATATACAACAGTAAAAGAAAGTAACTTTTTCTGTTCAAATTTTCGATATTTTCAGGTTTACTATGTCAGATTAATTTCTATGTTGGGTTTTAAAAATTGTCTGTAGTAATGAAATATTCCGAACCAAAAGAGCTACAATCAGCAAATTGTATATTTACACTTTGTATGATCCAAGGACGAAAAAATCAGTTTTATGTCAAAGTCGACCTACCGAGTGCCACTTTATCCTAGTACTTTTTAGCGTTTTTACGTTTTTCTTGAAAACGGCTCTATAACAATTTACTTCAAACTTAGTAAATTTATAAAACAGTTTAAGCTCTACAACTTTTATTCAGAACATTTCTAAAAAATTTGGAAAATTCAAATAAGGGAGGAAAATTCAACTACTGTAATGTTTGTTTTGCTTCCCATTTTGTTTGTTATAAGAAAATAAATAAATATTTTTGGTAAAAGTATCTATATAATAGTAAAAGTTCTATGACAAATTTTCTATGCAGAATTTTTTTTTATCATTAAGAAATAGAAGAAAAGCTTAAGTATAAAAAGGGTTTTATTGTAAAAACATACAACTTTTGTTTGGAATTTTTTCCATCAAATCTTTAGACGTTACAATAGCAGCTCTAATGCATCTCATTAACACATAGTTCATACATTGATATTCTATTAAAATAGAAGACATTTAAACAATTAACTCTTTTAGTTGATATCTTTACATTTTTTTTAATGAAATACATAATAAAATATGTACGTTTTAATTAACTTACAGGAATATGGAATGGGTTATGCCGAGCCAAGCTTTAATCCGTTACCAAATATATATTCAAATAATCAAAATATTGCATCACCAACAGAATCGCATGCAAGTGGAATGTTCGATGCTCAATATCCAAACAACACTCCTATGGATACTGGCGTGTGGAATGGAGTTCAACATAATATGTGGAATCCACAAAATTATGAAATGCAAAGACAACAACAACATCCAATAAATGGTAAGATTTCCTGCATTCGATATAAATTTTTAATGTGTTATCCCAATGTTGGCAAAAAAAAATCGAAATATTCAGAGAGAATTGTAAACCATAATTTTCATTTTCGTCCATCGCTTCCACCATGTTTAGTTGTACATTTTTTTACTTTCAATACAAATTTAAATAAAAAAATTTATTCTACTAAAAATTAAATTTTTGTTAACCGAACGAAAGATTTTATTTTTGGTGATTACGGAATAAAAAAAAGACATCTATAATAAAAACACTTTTTCGCGCACAAATAATTTAAAAAAAAAAATGGGCACTTGTACGTTATGTACGCGCATCAGAAGTTATACTTCTTTGGCATCATTAAAAAATAATATTTAATTGTATGCAAATAATTAATTACAATAAAATAATAAATGAATTATAGAAGAATAGTCAACACAGTCAATAAAGCTCAGTTTAAATTTGAAAAATTAAATAAATAAATATATATTTTCTTACATTAAGTGGTAACATAAATCATAACAACAGCTCCAACCTGAGAATTTTGTGTGACGATGATGGGTACGCATCTTAAAATTTCACTCTCATAATTTTTTCATAACGCGCCTAAAGAAGTATAACTGCAAAAGAAACACCTATATTAAAGACATTTTTTTCGCGCACAAATAACTTATTAAAATTATTAACCAAATGTAATAAAATTTACTTATTGAGTTTCCACGAAAACAATTTATAAAATAAATATGAAATATGTTTTATATTTAGAATTTTCATTTATTCTTAAAAAATATAAAAAAATCACAAATAATATTATAAATAAAAAACTAAAATTGGTCACAGGGATTCAGGACAATAAATTACAGACTAAGTGTTCATTTTAGTTGAACGTTTCGTCCTTTTGTTAGGACTTCCTCAGCAACTACAAATAAATATAAAATTATAACCTTTGTATATAATATAATACATGTAAAAATAGTACAATTATAAATAAAAAAATTATGTTTTTAGATTATTCTCCATTTCAATCTCGAGATCAACATCCACGAAATCAATTAATACCGGCTACATCTACTCCTACAGCGGGTAATAATTTGGATAATCCAAATATGTATAATCATTCGGATTTCCAAACAGATGTAAGTACTAATTCAAGCTTACATGAATTTGTGCAAGTTTTTACTTCATTTTCATTTTAAATTTTATTCCTTTTTTATTATTATTTATAAAAGTAGTGGCTAGACTTAGAATTATTATATACACAAATCTTGACACTTTCTATAAATTTCTATGCTCTGCAATCAGAAAAATATCACGTAAATCAGTGTTTACATCAAAAATTAGGACACAGTAATCTACTTCTTAGTAATGTCATAATAAATATTAATACATATATAAACGTATTAAAAATTATAAGACATACGATTGTGTGCTAAGTTTTTTCCCAGATTTAATTTTAATTTGAATAAATTATCAAATACACCATAAAAATTACATATTTAATAAACATCCAATTTTTTTTTTATTTCCCGTTTTTAAAGTTAATATTAGTTTCTTATTTTAGTTTTTTAAGTTAATATTAGTTTCTCATTTTAGTTTTTTAAGTTTTATTCCGAAAAGGTTTCTAAAAGTATGCCAATAAAAATTTGATGGCTCAAATTGTAATTGTAAATAGTGTCAGGACTTGTTTATTTAAACATGATGAGAAACTTTTTCAAATTGTCTATTATTTAATTGTACATACAAAATTTTGAATTCGAGAATTTAAGGATTTTGGTATTGTTTTGTTTTGTTTTTTTTTATTTTTTAATACACAACACTGAAATTTTATAATTTTATTATCGAAAATTCGAACTAAAATTACATAACAATGATTGGACATTTTGAAAATGAGTTATTAGTTTTATGTAGAATTTCTATGTGTTTTACATAATTTTTTTGTACTTTTTAGCTTCTTTTTTCTATACTTAACAAAACATTTTTTTTTCTCTTAAGATAAAAGTTTTTTTTTAGAATTTATTGATTTTGTTTTTACATATTTTTTTAACCTTTTTCTATGAACCCGATATCCTGTTTCCTTTGGGCTATTTTTTTTCAGTTATGTTTTTAACACATTATTTTATATATAGACCTTTATAAACCCTTTTCTTGTTAATAGAAGATCTCACGCAAAGACTTTGGATACTTAACTATAGTAACTAATATTTCTATGAAAATGTAGCTAAAAATTTTTTAAACTGTAAAATTATCTTTTAATAATTATAATCTTTTTTAACGAATTTCAAAAACCTATTTTAAATATTGATATTTGAAATTAAAAAATAATAAATATTAGGATTTCGTCATCTACTTGTATTAGTCAATTGTTTAGATACTTGATGAATAGTTCAGTATCAATGTTTGAACTATTTTTTATGATAAGCATTCATAAAATACTCTAAATATGCAGCCGATACAGTTAAAAACACATATATAATAATCATGGATTCAATCATGGATCAATAAGATTTAATGGACCGATTTTGTTAATTTACGAACTTGATCTTAGAGCTTATGGTACGTCACCAAAATTTCAACTACCTATCTCTTCGTTTTTGAGTTATCTTGTTCACGGACGGGTGGACGGACGTACATGCGAAAATTGACTAACAAGATGATTCCATGAACACTAATGTATCGAGCTGAAAAAAACTTGCAAGTGAGATCCGCTATTACAAAAATGCATAAGATTCGAAGGATAACTTCCCGGATTGTCAATAACATTTTATACAAGTTTTAATTTTAATATCGTCATGTTAGAAAAATTCTGGCCTTCAATTCAAAATGTATAGCTTTAAATAATGTTAAAATATCGATTTACCTAAATAAAAATTACTTTAACTCTTAAACGGAGTTTAAAAATATTTCACGGCACGTATTGAAATATTTAATAAAAATGTTCTGATTTTTAATTGTTGAGCAAATACAAATTACAAAATTTTTTTTAAATAATTCAGTATCTATTCTAATTGTTATCATATTTTGAAGTCATTGCTAAATTTTAGAATAAAATATTAAATTTTAAATATTATTATTATTATGAAACATAATAATCCTATGATTTTAATCATTAATTAATTTTATAGCGGAGTTATCTTTCAAAATAAAATACAAATAAGATTATTTTTTATTATTCGCTTACTATAAATAATTTTCAGTTAGCAAATTCTTTTATTGATATAAATTTTTTTACAATGATTTTGATTTCTGTATATATTTTCGTTTTTGATTTGGAAAATAATTTTTCATTTTTGTTGTTGTATTAAGTGTTTGTGTCTCATATTGGGCCCTTGTCTGTTAATTGTATGTTAATTTAGACTAGGATTTTTTTTTTTTAAATCAAGGTAAGTGAAAAATTACTTAACATAAATTATCTATTAGTTAAACTGGGTATAATAACCTTTTTTTAATTTTCCTACTCGAAGTATGAACGAAAATATATTTTGATCAAGAATAATTTTCAGGAATTTTAATAGTCAACGAAAAGTCAAATACATAAAATTAATTAATTTTCCAATTTTGTCAGTACTTTTCAATTTTTAATGTTTTACATTTTTTCAAAATTTTTTTCATTTTAATGTTAAATAAATAATTGTATACTTCACGATTTTAATCGATACTACCAAAAATGTTCATCGTGAATTAAGCCTATCCGTATCGACCAAATAATTGATTTGATTTGATGTGAGTTTAGTAAGAAGAGACTTATTTATTACGAGTTAGTCAATTTAGTATTTTTTTAATTTATCTAAAATGGGAAAATCCAGGAAATTAATATTGTTTTCGTGTAAAAGCAAGAAAATTTAACGAATACATAATTTTAACGGGTCTAAAGTTGTTTTTGCGCCTATCTCACAAAGAGTAGAAAAAAATTTGAAAATTTTTAAAAGAAAAACTTTAGCAATTCATAATTTTTCCTAGTTCAAACATGATATAGTAATTTTTGTATTATTTTAGTTCCAATAAATAATGTGATAAATTAGTTTCATAAATTTTTGAAGCCATCTATTTTTCGAATTTATTCCAATAACAAAAACATATTTGAAAGCTTTGACGTACCACTAGGTATGTTTTACAACCGATTCTATTTAAAACAAATCCGATGATCTAAATTATTAACTTCAAATGAAAATTAATTCGAAAAGTCGAAGGAATCTTGTAGGGGTTTACAGATAAATACAGTCACAGATTAAATTTTGGTAAATTTAATCTGATGAAAATTATACAGCCTGACAATGTAGGATTTTGTTGATATTTAGCAGACCATAAAGATGAAATTCATGTAATTTGTTTTCAATTTAGGGATATCCGAATTATCCGAAGAATCAACATCCTTTGAATATACTAACACCGAAAGATTTAAACAGATCGATAAAAACGGAAAATCAAATCGATAATTCAATAGATCATGCCAAATCCGATATATCAGCATCGCAACGAATGATCGAACAATATCCACCACGTTCAAATACACCAATGCCATCTTTACCGTACAATCCAAATGTCTATAAACATGAAACCATATCACATGTGACATCATCATATCATCCAAAAATGTCACCGAAGCCCCATATAGACGAAACCCGTATGTCACCATACAATCGACCAAATCATTCACCAAAGAATCCATCAAAAGATTTAATACATTATCGTATATCACCAAAAATCTTTGACAATAAAATGTCTGCATCGCCAAAAAGTCAAAAATCACCAAAATCCCATAAACATGGTAATACATCTCCATCAGCATCATCATCATCATCATCATCGGCATTTAAATTCGATAGAAAATCACCAAAAGCTCAAAATAATGGTGTTGTACATACGCAAGAAGTTAAACGTGAACCATCGCCAGTGAAACATCCGCTACCAGCTTTTACGAAAGCTTTTAGTGGTACAGAAAGGGGACGATTATTAGCGACACCTGAAAATACAAATTTAAATTTGGTTGGTGGCACATCAGATACGTCTGATTCATTAACTGTAGCAAATAATCCCGATTTTGAATTTTTAAATATAGATTTATTCAATGAAGAAAATTCGAAAATTAATTTCGATGAAATGAATGAGCTCAACCATAACTTTTCAGATACCATTTGATCATATTAAATGTAGGATTTTTTTTTTGGGTGTAAAAATATAGATAAAAATTTATTTCGGATCAAACAAATTTATTAAAATATTTATAAAAAAAAAACATTTTTTTTTGTAACAATATGTAATACTTATAGAAAGTAAGTGAAAATAAGAAAAAAATATATATACTAGAAAATGGAAATTACAAAATTTAATATTCAAGTCTGAATGAACGATGATTCTGATTCTAAAGCAGCTTGAGTAATTTACGGGAATGATATTTTGCTAGATTTAATTAAAAATGTTATTAAATTTTTCAACACTTTTCCTTAAGTAGCTCAGCGAATCTTTATTATATTATTTTTAAATCAAATTATTTGAAGAAATTTTTAATTATTTTGCAAAGAAATGTCTAGTAATCTTTGATCCCACCTCTGATTTCAGATCATCAGAAGACATCAGATTTTCTGATCAGAAAATCTTACGATATTATCTGATGTAAGCCATCTGTTAAAAAAGTAATAAATAAATTTAAAATATTTGAATGTTCTTATAGGACTGTTCGATGGTGTGCGTTGACCAATCAGATTCTCTAATACGATAATCTTACGCTGGCCCTAAAACCTTGCATATGAAAAAGTCTGAAAAATATTCAAAATTTGTATATTTTTTTTCAAATACTTAGATGAAAATTTCACTCCAAAAATGTTTTATTATTGTTGTGAAAACCCAGCGGCAGGATACGATACTCAGATAGGGTAAACTCAAGGATAGTATTCGAATTTAATATACCTAAATTATTTATCCAAAATATCTTCTATGAGAATTTGCTCAAGCCCATGTTTGATTCAACACATTTTGTTATAAAAATGGCGCTATATCACGTGAGTTGTTCGTTTTTCCGAAAAAAGTACTTCACATACCTTGCCAGAAAGATAAAAGTTTTTTAGGGATTTTATTATACAACACTATTAAAAATGATAACATTTTTATAAAAAATGGCCATGCCAATAGTGTGGCCATATTTGTTTTTCTTTGCATTGTAAAAACAATTTTGAATTCTATCTTATATAATGAAAGGTTCGCTAGCGGAAAAGTTTTTAAAGGAAAAATATTATTCTAAACAAAATTATTAAAATATTAATATAATAATTTAATTAATTATTAATTGTCTGGCCGAAATATTATCAACAACTAATTGTTCATTATGACAATTTATAAAATAATGGATTCAATTAATTTTTTTTAAATTGTTTAATTATTATTATTTATTTAATTATTTAAAGAATAGTTTTATTTTCAACATTTGTTAAAATTTGTTATATTAGATCAAGCAGAAAGTATACTAAAAATATGAAAGTTATTTATAAATATTAATCCGATTATTTGAAATATAGTCCGAGATTTCAGCTACGCATTTTGAATATTTAGGCTTATTTCATATTCAGATTTGAGTTGAATTATCAAATGATTAGGACAACAAAAATAGTAAAGTTCAAATAAGAATTATTATTTATAATTTCTAGAGTGACTTTAATTTTTAGAATACTTTCTATATGATCTGCGTAAAATTGAATCCTTATACAAATTAATTTTTAATTGATTAAATAATTATTAAAATTAATCAAAAAAATTAAACATATATTGGTTAATTAATGCCAAATAATGAATAAAAACAAATAAATTCATTACTAGCCAAATTTTTTAGTATAATTGTTATTTACTTAAATTAAATAAATAAATAATAAAATTAAAAATGAAAAAAAAGAAAAAATAATACATACTAAATTGTGCCTTTTTTAAAGTAAAAAGGTTGGGACTTTAATTACTATTTAGGAATAATTTATACTTCCTAACAAAATTTTAAATTTTTACACAACATATCTTCAGCAACACATAATAGCTCTCATCAAAAAAAAAAAAAAATAGATCATGATTTTTGCAAAAAAAAAAAAAAAAATTTAGAAAACATTTTCGGGACCAAAACAATTATTGTTTTTCTGACAAAATTTAGTAGATAATTTTTTCTTCCTTCCATAATCAATTTTTATTTTTTTATCACTCTCAATATATACCATCGTCTTCATAACATAATTAAAAAAGGTAAAGGTATGAAATGATTTTCTTTACCTATTTTTGGGTAGTTTGGTAAAAATGTACAAAATTTTTATTAAAAGTATTTGCGAATTTATCAATTAAATTTCTGAAATTAAATACGTATAAGAAAACAAAATTTTTAAATATCCTGAAAAAAATTATACTTAATAATAATTATTAAAATCAAAATTAAGATTTTTTCGATGATAATTATAGATTGTATTTGTAATATTGCAAAGAAATTTGATATGAGATTAATCCTAAAGTGAAATAAAGAAAAACTTATGATAATATATTAAAATATTAAGTAAATTGTTAAATAGGGTATCGGACTGATTCTAAATTTTCTATATTTCACATCGAAACGACTAGAAAATTAAATTAAAATTTATTCAATTATAAATTATTTAAATATTATTTCCCAACTCTTTCTTGAATACGATATATAATATTTAATTTATAATATGTTAGGATACTAGCAAATGACGTCATTAGTATTTACCTTTTTGTTTATTTAGGAATTTTAAATGTCTATATCTATTTTAAAGATTTAAAAAAAATTATTTCAGATGTTCGGGAAGTAATGACACTTTAATTTAAGTAATGAAGTAAAGTCTGGTAGCCATGAGATTCATTTAAACATAATAAGTTAATAGTTCGTGGAACATAAGTGACATAATTTTCGACATATTCGATAATGATGTTTTGCAACAATTTTAAGTATATTGTATATAAGAATCTTTTTCTCTGTTTATGATAATGAAAACTCGCATTAAATTAAAACAAATTATTTACTATTTTAATGTTTTTCGAAACTTTCATGATCTTTGACAATATTACATAAAATTTAATTCAGAAATAATAACTTTATGTATTCATATTAATAATTAGTATTTAAATTTTCATATTATTAATACTACTAAAAATATTATTTATATTTATTATCCTTATAAAGTTCAAAGCTCTCTTATGCTACAAATTTAATGCTATTAACTACAATTCGCATAAATAAACTAACTAATTGAATTATTCAATGTATACGGTTTTGTATTTTTAAATTGGCATGTTCAAAAAATGAAAAATAAGTTGAACAGAGAACATTGATTCAACAATAAATTTTCGTTTGAAAAATATTTGTAGAATGCAAAAATTGCTTAGATTTTAAATTATAAAATTTTTGAGATTTTTTTAAATTATTTTTTACGCACTTTTTTCTTTTTATTTTGAATATTAAAAGGAAAAAAATGAAGAAAAAATCTTAATAACAATATTAAAAAAAATTCTTATAGATATATTCTGAGCAATTTTTAAAATTTCAAAAAAGGAGAGGTTAAACCGATTTCAAAAAAGGAGAGGTTATTAATTCGTTTGTAAACCGATTTTAAAAATTCTTTTTACCTTGGATTCAGTTAATCTTCAAAATGATTTCATAATAATTTGAAGAAAAAATTCAAGCCCTAAGAAAAGAGAGAGCAAAAAATATTTTTAGAGATTTAATTTCATGCAAATGAAAATTTTTTCGTGGTTATATACAAAATTAATGTCAAGTTCAAGTTTTTTTTGCGTATGTGAAATTAAAATAACAACCTATATACAATAAATTTTCTACAAATAGGAAAATTCAGATTTTTTTTCGGTTATTTTTGGTGTCAAAATTTAAAAAAAATTGATAAATTCGTCAACAAAAATTCATGACTCAAATGTATATTTTTACTAAGCTATAAATAGTTGTACAAATTCAGAAAAATAATATTCTTATTATAAATGTTTTTAGTAATTAGTAAATAAAATAATTAAAAAAGAAAATACAGAATAGTATGATCTTTAAATGTATGTATGCATGATTTAAAAAAATATCGTTAATATTAGAAAAAATAAAAATTAAATTAATTAATAAAAAATATATATTTAAAAAAACAAAAAAACATTGTTAGATAGTCAATTCACCGTTTACTATTTAGAAAAATATTTGATAAAAACCAATTTTTTATTATTATTCTCAAATATTTTTCTTTTCTAACATAAAAAAAAAAGAAAAGTTGTTGGAAATATTTTTAAAGAAAAATATCATTTCAAAAATTAACAAAAATTTTATATGGTGCCTTAAATTTATTACTAGTTAATTTATTTAAATTTTTTTGTTTTATAAAAAAAAAAATTTGTGAATGATTTTCATTTCATGAAAAAAAATATATAGATAATTAATTAGTGTTTATCAAAGACAAAAAAACAAAAACATATAGGTAAAATTGATGCTAAATTTGCCAAATTAAAAATAATTTTAAAATTATATTCGAATCACAAAAAAATACTTTCCAATTATTGTGCGCTTCCTTATAATTTATTTATTCCAGAAAAAAAAAATTATATTAATCGTAAAAAAACAGGTATTGTTAAATTTATATATGTGGTCCAAGTGTAATCTAGATACATTCAATGCACTAATATTTCCAGTTCGATACATCGAAAACAATAATCGCAGATCCTACACTGCTCTCATACAGGGAAATTTAATAGGATAAATTTTTTCGGGAATATTTAGTACAATGGGATCTATCAAACCATTAATAAATACACTTCTAAGAATTTTTACATGGCTTTATTATCGTTAGTATAACAACTTTGTTCACTACGAAAATTCTGAAAAGTGCGTTTTATTTTTCGGAGTCCGTAAAATTTTGATTGCTTCCACAGGCTTGAAATTGCTATAATTTACAGGTTGTCGGACAACGAATATCTGATTTTATTGCATGGTGGAAAATTTTACGGGCTCCACACAAGAAAACGGTTCAATTATCAGAATTTTTGTAGATGAAAGAGTTATTATGCTTATGATAACTAAGACATTTACCAATTTTTAGAAGTGTATAAATGATTTGATATGATTACGGGCACTCAGCCTATATACTCTAATAAAAATGTCCTATTAAAACCTATTGATTTCCTATTCATTCCAATTCGACTTCTATTATTCAAAATCTAAATTATAATTAGATTCTGAAAATTATTTAACGGTTAAAAGCTCTGTTCATGTTTTAAGTTCTCCGATATTCGACAAAAGCTATTTATTTTTATTTAAGGTCAAAACATCCATTTTCGCACGATTTATCATGAATTCAATTACAGGTAAATTGATGACTTTTTCCCAAAAATATCTTTTTAAAAAAAAAACAATTTTTCTATTTTTGAAAAGGGCTCGCTAAAAAGTTTTTCCCGAAAAAACATTAATAAAATAGAATTTTTTTTATATCAAAATTATATTTCGATAATTATAATTTAAGTATTATTAGGAAAAATCAAGGATTTTTCGAATAAATTTCAATTTTTGCCCCAATTTTCTAAATCAAAAATAATTTATATATATGTATTTTTGATCTAGGAAATTGGGGCAAAAATCGAAATTTTTTCGATAATAATAATGTTTTGAGTAATACGAAAAAAAAAATGCAATGTGTAATGCTTTAGACATTGTCTTTATTATAAATATCTCTTTTTTATTTCTAATTCATCTTTATAGGTTGAAAAATGAGGAAAAGATTATTTTTGATTGTTTCTCATTTTAAGAATAATATTAGAAATCTTAAATTTGTCAATAATGAATGTATCTAGACACAAAGATAGACCAAAATGTATATTTATGAACAATACTATTTACAGAGAGTAAATGCTTCCAACAAATTGTTTTATTCAATTTAAAATAGATGATTTTTTATGTATAATTTTATTTTAAAAATTATTAATTAATAATAATATGAATTAATTTAAAAATAATAATTATAGAAATATCAAAAAGGTCCATTGAAGTTTATCAAATATAAATGTAATTTGTAGATTGATATATTTAAAATATTTTGATTCTATTTGAAAAAAAATAAAATAAAATAAATAAATAAAAAAAACTTAAATAGTCAAATGATGTACGTAAGTTTTGATGTATGAAGAAAAAAAAATATGAGAAAGAAATAAAGGGGTTTTTTAAAATTAAAAAAATTAGAAAATAACGACCATTTTAATACATTTTTTGTAAAACTAAATTGAAAATGTTAAATGCAGTTATTTTTGTGATTGTATTCAATCTTCTTGTTTTGTAGGCTTTATATATTTTTTCTTGTATTAAAAAAAATCAATTTTTTTATCTATAAAATTTAAAAATGTATGGTCATACAGATCTAGATCTAAATAAATTTTCAATATCAGAATAACAATTTTGATAAAAGTAGTTTAAAAATTATTATTATTTCAATTCGTTTATCAAATCCAATCCAAAGTATGCAACGTTTCAAAACTTGAAAATACTTCTTCAGACTACCTATATTATTTGTATTAATTTTATGGAAGAAAATAATTTATTAACGTTTTTGAAAATTACTTTCATATATTAAATGCATTCATGTTAAGAAGGGTTGAACAGTACTTAGGCTAGTTGATATGGGTGCTGGTATGAAAAAGTCACTGAACATTTTTGGTTCCAACACCTATTTAAGATATCTGAAATAACACCTTCTGGAAAAATCGTTATTATGACTTCACAATGAAGGAGACGTACAAGCCTGTAAGTAGGTGTCTTTCCATTACCATTTACCATGTATCGATCATTTCCCTGGTTTTTTAGACACTAACCACCCGCCTCTTTATGAAAAATAGTGAATAGTCTGCAGTGACGACTGGCGTGAATCTCTGGTGCACTTACACCGTGTGATTTGCGGATTGTTCAACTCGGGTGGTAACCTGCAGGGTTACAAGTGCAATAGATAGCGTACCACCCCCCACCAAGGGGAGTTCCCAGACGTATCTCCGGTTAAGCTAACTGGTAGTAGGATGGAAAAAGTCCTGTACGCGTTGGTTGAGCGTATCCCAACTACTTTCCCTTTTTTCCAGAGGGGTTTATGCCTTTAGGGTCGTTGGGGTGCACTGTTAAGCAGTTTTAGGTACCTAATAAAATCTGTTGCATGAAGTTTAAAAATTTTCACTACTGGCGTCATTGTGAATTTACTACTTTTATCAAATTTTATTTTTTCAATTGAGAATATTGATAAAAACAAAAATATCTCCGTTTCAAGTGCACAAAATCTGTATATACCACCATCATAAAAACGAATTAAATTTACAAAATTTAATACTAGAAAATTGAATAACAGAAAAATCTAATTTAACAATTTACGCTCAATTTTTTTGTTTATAAATAATTGTATATCATATAATATAGATTCAATTGAATATTATTTTTGTTGTGAAATTTTTACGGAAAAAATAAAAATAAATGCATATAAATAACAAATATTTGGCCTAAAAACAAAAAATCAAAAAAATATATAATAATACTATTTAAACCAAATATATCATTGAAAGTATGGCAAAATGGAAATAAAAAAAAACATTTTTTAAAACTCAAATAAAAAATAGAAAATATCAAATTTTAGAAACAAGAATTTAAAAAATTATATACATGTATATAGTTTTTAAGTATACCACTGTTAACTGTACAAAATCATTATTAAATTATTGATTAATTATATGTTTTATGTATCAAAAAAAAAAAAAAAAATTATTACGAAAAATCATTTTATAAGTTGACAACTTTTGATATTTATTGTAAAATCACTTTATTTATGGATATTAATTAAGATATTAGTTTCATTTAAGTTTTATTTTATTACATATATATATTAAAAAATTAATATAATGGTGGTTAAATATTTTATCAAGTGTAGCTAACACAAACTGAAATGAGACCAGTCAAAAGAGAGAGAGTCAATATATATCTATATAGATGCGTATCGCTAATAACACTGGCTCTCATTGGCGGTCTCATTTCTATTTGTATAAACTATAAATGAATATTTTATTTTCATAGAATATGGTCGTTTTTAAAATTCGTTGGTTAATAATAGGGTATTTGACTGATGTTGAATTTGTAATTTATACAAAAAATGTGAAACTAAACTCAATGCCATAACAAAAATTGAAAATTAAATTAGAATTAATTAAAAAGCTCTTAAATATTATTTTCCATCTCTTGCAAAATAAAATTTTATATTAAATCACTATTGAGTATGAATATCATTTATTTTGAAAATAACATTTAATATTTTTATTGAGTTTTTCTGGAACATTTGTTCCCTTTCTCCCGCTGTTTTTCGTTTTAAATAACTACTTTCAACTTTAATATTTTTCCCGATTTTTGGTTTATATTAGTTAGATTAATTTTAAAAAAATTCTAAAATAAATGTGAAATTATGTCATTTCAAGCATTTTAATAATTTTTTAAGTGATTACAACATAAATTTTTGAAAGAAGAGATGAATAATAAAAACCTAATGTTCTTTTACTCAGTTCAACGACTTTCGTATAACGGACGCAAACGTTCATCTATAATATTCGATATTTTATTACCACATAATTTGACAATGATTGAAACATAACACTAAAGCAAACTCCTTTATGTAAAATCTTTCAATTTTCGCGTACTACTCAAAAAAATACTTATCCAAATGTCTAGAAAATTAGTATGCTCAATATTGTCATAAAAATGGAGGGCTTTACGAAAAGCATTTCCCGAAAAAATATTTCTAAGGTAAAAATCATAATATGATTATTAGAAATTTTTTTAAAGAAATGCTCTTCGGAGAGTTCTCCGTTGTCATTTCAATAAAAATAATGCATATCAACTTTCAAAACATTTGTTTTAAGTATTGTTTGAGCTATTTGTGAGCAAAAATTGATAGAAATACAATGTATGTTACATGTAATTTAATCCTTACATAAACGAGTGTGATTTATGTAAGGAGTTCAATCCATCTTAAGACGACGGGTACACAAGCTCAAGCATTTTGAGCGTCCCCGTGGTATTTTTATTCTTCAAGCAACTTGTAGAAGCAGGCTGCACAAAATTCTATGCAGCTTGCTTGTATTATACAAAGAGATTTTTGCATACTATGCTTGAAGGTAAGGTGTGTTGTACTGCCCTTTAGTTGCCTTTTTTTATAATTTCTATGAACATCGTAAAATTTTGGAATAGAAAGAATACAGCTTATTGTATTAAAAATTTGATAAAATATTATAAATCACCTGACGTTATTCAATTATTTTATTATATTTATAATTAAACAAAAAAATATTTACAAAGAAAACGTATTTCAGTATGGATTATTTAATCATTATTTAAAAACTATAAAATTAATTATATTATGTTATTAAAAATAATATTTAGTTTAAACAGAGAGAAAATTGTAGCCATTTTTAATAAAAATTCATAATAATTATTTCAATACATAAATTAGTTCAATTTATTAGAACCAGAATTTTTTTTTTATTATTATCCAAAGAGACGCAAAATTGAGGGATGACGTAAGACTTGCCATATTATAACCTAACCAAGTTACAAGTTTTCCTGATTGAATATTTTTTTATTTTCCAATTGAATCCGATTCATTCCTATTTAAAATTTGAAAAAGCTTTAATCGGAATGACTCGAAAATGATTTCCTATTCAAAATTTTTAATAAGTTTTAGTCGGAAATGAAATTTTCACTTCAATTAAATACAAAAGGATTTAATGGACATTTTTTCTTAGATATATATACGATATTCCTACAAAAAAAATCCATAAATAAGGTTTCTTTTGCGATGTATGGCTCATTAATCTAATAAGAGCAAGAAAAAATAAATACCCAATTTAATAGTCTTTGACTTCCTTATTTTCCAGTTTCCTTCGAAAATTTCATCAGAAACAAAAAAGAAAATTTGTGATTTAATAATAGCAAACGATTATTTAAACTTTCCTAAATTGTATGCAAACAAAAATATTGCAGTACCATCCAATTATGGATTCGTTCATCATGGCTTAACTCAATCAACACTTTATGGCAGGAATTTTAAGAATATTTATCAAACAAGATCAAATAATATCAAGCACAGTGAAACCTCTAAATTACGAAGCTATCTTGAATCGCAAAATAAAAATTTTCCTATGTCTAATGGAGCCTTTAAGTTTAATAATAGGATGTTTCCATACATAAATTTAGTTAATGCTCCTAGCACTTATGTTCTACTGAAGAAGGAAAAGAATATTAATAAAACAGTACAACAAACACTCGAGAAAAATGACTTAAAAATGGTAATCAACACTGATGTAAGTAGTACTAATCATATAATTGATATAACTGATGATGCAGATGTATTTGTATCAGTATTGACAATTAAGGGCCTAAGCATACCATCAGATTTTCTGATCAGAAAATCTGATATAACTCTTAGCATATATTTTATGTTAGACCCCGTACACGGTAAGAATTCTACATAAGACATCAGATTCATATGCACATACATATGATGCTATCTGAAGTAGCATCGGAATTTCGGATTAAAAAATCTTACGGTATTAACTGAAGTAAGCCAGTCAAAAAATGAATTAATTTAAAATGTTTGAAAGTTCATTTTTTCATTGTGGTACGTATCCGATATAAGAATTTCTTAAAGGACTGTTCGATAGTGTACGTTGATGATCAGAAGGTCTTACGGTGTGCGCTGGCCCTAAATTAATCAAATCTCATCAGTGTCACATTTATGGCCCAGGTCACACCATCATCCATAAGATTTTCTGATCAGAAAATCTGATGTAACTCTTTACATGTATTTTATATAATACCACGCACACGGTATGTGCTTATTATGTGCGCATAGCATTAGAATTTCTTATAAGAATATCTTACGATGTTATCTGAAGTAGGTAGGCCATCTGTTAGTTAAAAAAGTATTTAATATATTTAAAATATTTGAAAGTTCATTGGTTCATTATGGTTCGTTGTAAGTATCCGATGATATGCTCTTGCTTAAGCTTTTTGTCTGATGTATGATCGAATGTTCTTATTGGACTGTTCGATGGTGTGCGTTGACCATCAAATTTTCTGATCAGAAAATCTTATGATGTGCGCTGGCCTATAATCGGAGTTTCTTATAAAGGAAAGTAATTAATTAATTTCTTCCTTTCAAGTTGCCTGAAAGAAAGATAGATGGTTGATTTTTCTGTACCAGGGGACCAACTTACTCTCCGTAGAAGGAAATGTAAAAATGTGGACACTATATTTTAATTAATATTAAATATTAATTGTAGTAAATGAAAAAATTAATTAATAAAAACTTATCAATTCCGATTAAAAATTTATTTATATAAAATTCAGACAAATTAATTTATAAAATTGACACTACAAAATTACATAATTAAAAGATCACAGAAAAGTGGGTAATTATATTTAATCAAACCAATGACTAGCCATACATTCTCTAGTCCAAGCAGCATGACAAACCCAACACCATTGAAATTTACAAGATCCTCGAGCACATATCATATGCATGCATCCTCCTGCCAAAAAAATGTAAATAGTTATTAATTAATCTAGAGAATAACAAAAATTGTAGTCCAAATATTGGAAGAAATTCTTTTAATAAAACAATTCTACAATTTTGTAGATTTATGTTTAACAAACGTGAATCAAATATATTTGTCAAAAAAAGCTCTTCCCAAATTTTGGTTACAATTTTTGAAAGTTTATATATATTCTGTAGTAACCATCTCTTTCAGTTGCAACTCCACATTTTGGACATGTTTTTGTAGTTGCCGAACTTGAATCAGCCTTATTTTTTCCAATCCATCTACCTCGAGCTGCATTATTTGGATTTACACCTGGCCATAATACTCCTACATCCTCTATTCCATTTTCCAAATTAGGATTTGCATTTCTATCCCAAGCATACTACAGTTTATACAAAAATTTTAAACTTTTATTTATGGCAAACTTTTTATTTTTACTTACTCCACAATTACCACAAACAATTCTTTGGCAATCCTGTTCAAGTAATATACCCATGCCACATCCTGGTTGTGGGCATAAAACTCCTCCTTGCCTTAAAACATATTCTTCAGTAGCAAACCTTTGGTATTGCACGTACTTAATTAACATTAACAAAAAATTATTAATTAAAAAAAGTAACTCGCACGAATCGTATGGAAATTCGGGTCGAAATCGCCGAGCATATGAAAAGCTCTAATGTAAACATTTAATATCATGTTCGTGAATTTAATTATGAAGGTAAAAGTAAAATACTTTGACTGAAGGCGGAAATCCTCCGTTTATATTGCAGAAAACGACTCAGAATAGAATGATACTTTAAGTCGAGATGATTCAAGTCTCGAGTTGTAGCCGAAATTTTCCGAGTAAGAATTTCCATAAGACTGTACGGGATAAGAAGTGTA
This sequence comes from Chrysopa pallens, assembly GCA_020423425.1. NCBI lineage: Eukaryota > Metazoa > Arthropoda > Insecta > Neuroptera > Chrysopidae > Chrysopa > Chrysopa pallens. Next base: position 138,120,015 of record CM035591.1, read on the forward strand.
AATCTTAATTACTTGAACTTCACTCATTAAACGAAAATGATGAGTTTCTTTAATATAGGAATTAGGACATCCAGCTGGACATTCTAAAGTGTAACCTAGAGTTTCGTGTGGCCAGAATTGTCGATCACGTAGTCTTGATCCACAATATTGTCGAAAACAATCAATACATGTTACGTGATTTTGTTCGCATGGAAACACCAATACTGGATCACTAATAAAAAAAATTTAATAAATCAAAAATAAAAAGTGATGGAACAATAAAAATATAATGTGCATTAGCAACACCTAAGAAATGTTTTCCATTCTTTGGTATCTCATCTTCCACATAATTTTTCTTATCGTATTTACAGATTGTACATAGAAAAGAAATTTTTAAAAACTAACGAGAACGCTTAGAAGATGATAAAAGTATATTCAAAAAGTGTAAGAAGTGTAAATAATCAAACAGGTGACTTGCTGTCAAATAAAATTCTTCTCAAATTGTAAGGAAAATCTCATTTGTATCGAGACACTTGTTATTGTCAAATTATATTATCAAACTTCTCTTTAGGAAAATATCTTAAAAACTGACTTTCATTACCTGATATCCGTACAAGCAATGCAAGGAACATCGTGCAAATTTGGCTTTATTAAATATAAAGGCACTGCTTGATCGGATTCACCTTGACTTGTATGTTCGCTGCATTTAAAATAAAATTGAGCATAAATTACGTTGCTTGATGTCGAAGAAGATGATGCCTAAAATAAAATTTATGATTTTTATATTTCATATTTGGTTATGAATAAGTAGCTAGTCATTTTGTTTTATAAAAACAGCTCTATCGACAAAATCATTATCACCTCATTAAAAACATTTTCATGATCACTTTCGCATTCTCCAGTAATTCGTTTTGGTTCTAACACATCATCCCAACATTGTGGATCAGCATCTACTGTAAACGCTCCACTTTTACAAATTTCACATCGAACACGCAATTTACCTGGCTTCATGCCTTTACATACACCACAATATACAAAGAAATGAGCTTTGGTGCGAAGACGTTCTACAATTCCAATTTTATTGTTAATAATTAATTTTCATATGTTTTTAAAGGTTTTTACCTTCTTCGGTATTTACATGACTTCGCTCTTCTGAATTTAATTGTAAATCAATTAATGTTTCATTTAATGGCCTTGAACCTGTCTCTTCAACTTCTTCACCAAGTGTGCTTGGTGTATTTAACTGTTTTTTATTACGTTTTGGTCTAGCTTTAACTGCATGCAAAATACTCTTTTCGCCTAGATCGCATTCCTAATTAAATGCAATGAAACAATTTATTTAACAGATAAGAACACATAAAATTAATTTTATACTTCGATTATTGTTGAATCACATAATTCTTTTCCCGCAAAGATAATTTTTACTTCTTCTGGTTGTAAGCCCAGTTGAGGGGCTACAATTTCTTTCACTTTTTCGATATCCCATTTTGGATCTAAATCTACACTTATTGTATTGCCTGTGTTACTTTTTATGTAAATACTTAAAGAGTTTGATATACTTTTTTTCCCGAACCAAAGTAATTGTAGCATATTGTGTATTATTGATTTTAAGACGTTTAAAACAAACGACATTTGTTTGTAGTTAGGGTAATTAAGTATATTTAATAATATTTATTATTGGAAAAAATTATCAATTATTTGACGTATTAGGATATTGCTACAGTAAAATTATTGCTGCATTCTCTACTGCAAATCTGCATATTACGCAAATGTAAATATTTTGTATTTGACATTAATGTGACATTATGTATCATAACCTAATTCTCAATTTTTTAAGCTTAAACAAAACCACACACTTATACTATACGTGTAGACTGATACCCATCGAGGTGTGATTCAATAATTTTGCTAGGAAACGCATCGCATACTAAAAGTTAGATAGACAATTAATACCATTTAGAAGAGGCAATTTAAGCGATCTAAGAGCCATTAGAAATATAATTCGTTCAATTGTATAGCAAAATCACATTAAAACTATTGAACAATTTGAAGTTATTGAGTTGAAAATTGTAATAATCATGTATGTGACTTAGTAACAAATTTTCAATGTATATAAGCATCCATTGACTTCATGTGAATATAGATTCATAGCTATCGTCGTTTTTCTACTGTAAAGTATAATTTTTGTAGCCAATATCACAGTTTTTTGATGAATTTTTTTAATTAAAAACATAAGAAATTACCGTTAGCATCTAGTTTTACCGACCGGTTTTTTATGTACTAGTTTTCAAAAGTAACTATTAACCACAGGAGAAGAAATAAATAGAGTTCCGTTATTGCTGTTTTAATCGTTTTATCAATTCAGATCCATCGCTATGTAAAACATTTTCATGATTTCATATCAAATTATACTAGAACTACAGTGACGGTTTAAATCTAAAAACCATGAAAGTTGCGGGCTTAATATCTTGGAAACTTAAAATATCCAATTTTTTGTATGATTTTGGTTAAAATTATCCTTGAAAATGAATTTTACTAAAAACGAAAAAAAAAGAGAAGAAGTTAAATTACGATTCATTTGTATTTACATTATTTTATTTAGGGCGTTTTTTTTTTAAATTAAATTTTATACATTAACAATTTTTCATATAATATTCCATCATATCTACAATTTATTATATTTATCTTTTAATTAATAAACTACTTTTTTTGTTTTTGTATTTTAAGGCATTTACAATTCTAAACATAAAAAAGTTTTATAAAAATAACTTTTAAAAAACCATCGACAAAAATAAAAATTCTTATCTTTATAAAAATATCAAATTTTTTATGCATTTAATTAGTTTAAAAAAATTTATATAGAGATAAGAACTTGAATTTTTTTTTAAACATTTTTAAATTAAAAAATTAGTTTGGTTTTTAGACCATTATTAAAAATCGCATGAGACACATTTGATTACACTCATTTATAAATAAAATTAGGTGTTACAGAAAAACTATATTTATATATATATATATATATATATATAAATCGAAGATTAAATTTAATGCTATCGTTCAACAAACGTTCTTCGTATCACAATTAATATATTGACCTACGGAAAAAATTAGAAAATTGTTTAGACTGCGTTCACATTAACTTAACTTTAATAATGAAAGTGAAATCACAAAATGAACAGCGATTTATTTTAATTTAACGTTAGTATATGCGCAGCTTTATTGTGAAACTATAACGGTGCAGTCATACTATGACAAAAATTTTTTCCCAGCGTTAACTACAACATTACAGGTAATACACATAATATGGATGCACCTTAAGAATTGATAAAATGAAACTTTAATACCTCAAATAAAAATTAATCATCTTAGAACAATAATTAATATACATAAATAAAAAACTTCTTCTGGCAATATTATTAAAACAAAATTAATTTATTTCATAGATTGAAACGCTGAGCCAAATAAAATATATGAGTTAATTTTTTTTTTCAGTATAACAACACAGTTTCATTTTTTTTTTTAAACGAATAAAATTAATATCAAAATTGGTTTCTATTTCCAAGAAAGTTATAAATACAATAATTGCTGAGATCTTGTAAACATTTTTGCATGTTTTGTCAAGTTTGTAATCGTTACAAAAAAAATTATTTGTATATTTTTAAAATTGTTTTTTGTTGCGAGTATTTATAATTCTTTAACAAGAAACAATGGCCACTGTCATCAATTATAGTTTATTGAAATGTTAATATAATATCATATTACTATCTTATTGTAAGTTTGAATTATGAAAACTACACTAGTCCGCTTAATTCAACTGGCATTTCAAAGCATATAGGTCTTATAGGGCAAAAAGTATTCGCCCTTTACTCAGTGGTCATATCATTATTTACATCATCTCAAAATCATGACTGAATCAATGCAAATTTAAAAAACAAAATGCTCCTTGTTAACACGAAGCGAGATATTGACATTTAAATTTTTATTTTTTGTCCCCCTTTGTTGCCGCTATTTGTAATGCCAGGGCCAATTTTTACTTACTAAAACTCTTACTGAACCACTGACGGTGCTTATTTACTGCCATTTTAAAACATAAAATGTAAATAGAAGCACATTGAAATACGTGTCACCAAATAAAATGAACGATAATCGATGAAAGTAACCATTTAAAAAAATATTATTTTGGACCACGATAATTATTATAAATAACAATTTAATAAAATATTTTTTTAACAAAGAATTTAAATAAACTGGAATTAACTTGCCGATGTAGTCGCTCTTCAAAAAACAAACGTGGGCAATATTCGCAATCATATAGGTGATCTCTTTCAAAATAATAGCACCAAGACGGAAACAGACGAACTACGAATATATGTCCTCAGTCATATAGAATGAAAAATAACTACATCAACGTACACAAGATTGCCAGATTGTACTACTTTTTCCAAATTAAGCTCTTTTTTATGTTTGAGCTATTTAAAATATTGTTTGAGTTTTACTCTTTTTTACCACAGATGAGGCAACTTGGTTGAAAATTGTATGGCAACCTTGAATGTACAAACAAGTTATACCTAATTTAGTTTAAAATCCTTAGTTTTATAAATGAAATTTTATCAGATTTATAATTGAATTTCTAACAATTTTCTGCTTTTGTTTAAAACGTTTAAATATTACTTTTCGTATTCAATAATGATTGTATTTGAATTTTATATAATGTATTTTACTTATTATTTTATAAAATATTTAAAATTTGTATTTTCATTAAATTTTTTCTTTACAAATATTGCACAATTAATAATTATATTTTATTTGATTATCTTTTTAACAACACAACTAGTAGCTTGCCTTTTACTCCTTCTCCTTACTTATACGGACATATCAATGTTTAATAAAAAAATTATTTTAAATTTTATAAATACTTATTAAAAAGAAGTACCAAATATGGATTACAGTACAAATGTAACATAATGGATTACGGTTCAAAAATGGCAAGTTACAAATACATTTATTTTAAGAAAATTATTCAATCAAATGTTTGACAGATTTTAATTTATGTAGAAATATATTTAAATATTTTGAATTTCAGTCATAAAAGCACATCATTGTTTATTAATATTAATAATTAAAAGTAATATCACGTGATCTTCTAAAACACGAATTTCAATGTTGTGACGTCATGTTGGTATACACTATTAGTTGCCATCTGTCAATTTAATCTAAACAATTATCTTATTAAAAAAATATTTAAAAATGTTAGGTTATGTTTTCTTCTCAATGTGTTATACGAACGAGTATTCTCAATATTACGTCCCCAAAATGGCAGGCTGTGTTTTTATTTTTATAAAAATGGGTTAAAATTTATGGCAAGAAATTTTGTTTTAATTTAAAAAAAATTTATATTTGCCAAAATATTTTTCTTTTGTGACTTTTTATTAGGAAAACAACATTTTGAAGTACTATTTTAAACACAGTAAACTACCCTATTGCTAAAAGAATCACAGCTACACGCTACATCTAGGACAAATACCTTATCCTGTACACCTTTTTAATCACATACTTATTGAGTGAAACAATTAAATTATTATTCATTCTTGTTCCATTTAATGTTAAGTTAAAATGATTCCTATAAATATAATACCTTTCTAATTCAATTCTAAGACAAATTATAATTCACATGATGTACTCAATTAAAAAAAAAAAATCGCTTTGCATAAGTTTTCCTTTTAAATAAGTTTTTACCATGTTTAAATATATATATTTTTTTTTAATTTGCTGAATGGCACATTAAATTATTCATGGAATTATCAATTTGTTCTTTTAAGGATAAGGCTTTAGGCACATTTATTCTCGGTGGATAAGTCTTTGAAAAACACATATTAATTTGATATTACTAAAAGCTGACTTATTTGGGAAAAAGCTAATCAAAGTGTAATATCCGCTTATTCAAGAAGTATAAGAGATTGTTCCAACTTTAAAGTTTTCATAAATGTGAAAATTATGCTTTTGTTTAGCTTTCTAAGAATCTTAGATATACAAATAAATCAACATGGCAATTTTGATAACAGTTGCTCTTACGATTAGAGTTACTTCAAAGGATTATTTTTTCGAAGTGCAATTGTGATGCCTATATGTAATAAATTATTTTACTTAATAATTCAATATCTCAAGCCTTTACCAGTTGATAATTGATAAAGGCTATAAAATTCTTCCGCCATATTTTGTGTACAGTAACCAGAATATTTAGTTTTTAAGCAGACATCTTCGAGAGGTATCTTTCTGTTGAGAGGTGCCTAGATATCATGAGCTGTTATAGCAAGTACTAATATTTTTTCTGTGAGTCAGATCGCATTTAGAACACTTCAATATTGCAACGGATGATTTTCCATGATCGGTTAGTATCGATCATTCCGGCGAACAGGGAGACGAATCAGCGCATTCGGTAATATGCGAATTGTCGCTTCAAACGTTTTCTTGCCTGAATCAGACATTTCCACAGAAAGACGCTACTCGATTAATAAATAGGATTTCGTGAATGACTAGCGAATAATAAAATTCAGATAACTTAACTGTGCTGAGAGTTGAGAAAAATATTGGGGTTTTTACAGGACATTGTCGTTTGAACTATTGTCTTCTTAATTTGATGACAGGCGATTCTTTGAGTAGGGCGCGTTTGATGTAAAACGATAATTCATGGTGAGCTAAATATAGAATGTTTCTTTTCAAAATTTTGGATTCCACTATTCTGGAACCAAATCCGGTACAGAAACTGTGTTATTTTCACGTTTCCTCGTTAATGTCGTTTTATAATTTCAACTGCTTATAAACCATCTTACACCCGGATACATCTTTGCCCTTCGAATGATGATCCAATGTTATTTTGTAAGGCGAAGGAGAGCACGGAAGGGAAGATCATACAGCTAGATATTTAAGGTACTTAATTACCCTCTCATTGCTTGTTCATTATATCGTAAATATTCAAAGTAGTTTTATTATATTTGCCGTTAGAATGTGATGAAAGAATGTCAGTCTCGAAATAGATTTCAAAATACAATTTTCTGCCAATACTGCCATTTAATGGCTAATTTATGATGTTGAGTTATTGCTATATATACAAATAAATACTTATACTCTACAGGTTGGCATTCAAGAATTAAATATTCTTACATCAAAAAGTTGTTAATAAACGTCATCTCAATGTGGCCATAATTTTAATACTTTTTGTTTCAGAAACAACTTCAATATTTATTTCCTAATCACATAATCTGATAATATTAAGCCCGATTTAAATAATAAAAAAAAAAACGCAAATTATATCACATTTTCTTCTCGATTTGGAAGTATCAATTTGTTTGAAGTTGTATATTCTTAATTATTTATTAAAACAAGTAAGGACACTTAACTGTTATCTAGAAAATGTTATTTTTAAAAGAATGTATCTTAACGTCAAAAAATACCATGATTTGAATCTGATATAATACACGATTTATATCTTCAAAACTAAATTTGTTTTGCACACCTCTAAGAAATTTAATGGAATAGAAAATATTGAAATGTGAATCAATATGTTATTATCATAATTGTAGTTTATAATCAAGTTCAAAAGAAGAAACAATGATTACGAAACACTTTATTTAATATCAATATTAATTTTATTAAGCACACAAATTAATTGTTCAATTTTTTTTTGCCGTTGTCAGGTTTCTATAAATTTTGACATTTTTAACAACTTTTGCTGTATTAATCACATTATATCAACAAAAATAATAGAAAAGACATTTGCACCTCAATAGATTACGCAAAAAACTTTATATTAGATTAACAATTTTTGTTGTATTAATCATATTATATCAACTACAGTAGTAAGAAAACATTTGCGCGATTTTACAGAAATGATCAGCTGTCAAAAGTCAAACCTGGTGTCTTCAAATTGCTTATGGAGTACAAGTAATTACACCAATGACTTGTTAATCAACTATGTTATATATATATATATATATATATATATATATATATATATATATATATATATATATATATATATATATATATATATATATATATATATATATATATATATATATATATATATATATATATATATATATAACCTCTTCACTTCAACTATTCATTAAGTTGGCTGATTTGTTGTTTAATCATTATTTTATTAATTTTTGTTATTGTTAGTGTTCATTATACAAATGAGATTCGAATAGTTGAGGTTTAATTTTCATTCTATCATTTCTATCAAAATTTTTTGACTATAGTAGATGGTCACAGCTTGTAATCAAAGAAGTGTAATGCTCTTATATATTTTTATTACTAATATAACATAACTTGTCTAAATAAATACACTAATTATCAAATGTTGCCTGAATAATTATTATGTGGCTAATTCTTAGAGGTAGAGTGAACTTACTTGTTTTTATTTACCATATAAACATTAATGAACTGTCCCTAAGCATAACAATAAGTTTGTCATAATTAATTTTACAAACAATAAGAACCTGTAAACGAACTAAAATATGTTTTAAGAAATATTTGTACAAATTCTATTACTTATTTGATAGTAAGAATCAAGTATAAATAGGGAAAATTAGCTGCAATTTGTTTGAAGTCATTCACTGACATCAAAAGATAAATTCACATTTAAGGAACGGGTAATGAGCGACGATATTGAACATTTTTCAATTACCAATCATAATTTCATACAGGTTATTGCAATGCGGTTTCGTCATCGTCTCATCGAACGCCATTTTCTATATCTTTACGAGCGAAACACAAGTTCTTATGCCAGTCTTTCATAAACAACACACTTTTTCTGAAATTTTTTTATGATTCGTTTTCATATTTTCAAACGTCAATTACGAAAAATCTGTGTTTTTTTGGAAATTCCAGTTATAAGGGCTTCTTGTAACGATAAAAAGCGTAATGAAAATAAAATTGATTGAACATTTGATTACACTAGAAATAGGCTGCCAACGAAAATACATTTTCTAGAATACAAATCCCACGCCCCTAAAAAAAAGTTGCTTGCTCCTATACTACACAATTATTTATGTATTGGCACAAATTTTACACATCCTCGTTATTAAAACACACTCCGACTAAAAATCAGTATATTTTATGAAAAAATAATTTGAAAATCCAAAATGCAACTTGTTTGTAAAAATAAGTATAATGGGTGGTTTATACGCAGTTAGAATTTTCGAAAAAAGAAAAAAAAAATAATTTTTTTTGCATTTACGGAATGTATATTTAACTGATAGTATTCCCCAAAAATTTTTAATCGATCCGATAAGTATTTTCCGAGATATACGCATAATTGTAAAAACATCTCGGACTGAAAGTAGATGGAATATAGACCGGAGCAGCAGCTGCTACGAAGTAGTAGTATGGGAGTACGTGAGTGAGAAGAATAGGTCGAAGACAACATCAACTCGAAGCATACGAAGCTGCTGATGCTAGAGAGGTTCCAGTCCACCTTATGGCCCTGGAATAGATGACTGCATGTACGTAAAAAAAACTTATCTATGTGTAAACTTCTTACGCCGAAACTTTAAACGCGTTTTTCTGAAAAAGGTTAATACTTTCTCAGGTATTAATCGAAAGAATAAGATTTCCGATAATTATTTTTCTTTTTACGTCGAAATTTTGGTCGAAAATTCAATTATTTTTTTACGAAACCACCATTATGTAATCGAAATTTTGATTATTACTTCGATGAATACCTAGTTTTATCTATCCACTAATAAAATTTTTTTGTTTTTGGATGAACTAAACCGAAGAAATCGTGGTCATCTTTTTGGGAAGACCTTCAGGAGATGGTCTTCTGGAGCACAACAGATCAATATTTTTACAAATATTATAAACTTAGATGTTGCCACTAAAGGTATCAATATTTTTGGTTTTTATAAAATATTTAACAACAAATTTATAAATTACGACTTTTTTGTGTCTTTCTAACTGCGTATAAGCCCTTAATAACAAACTTAATAATACGCTTAGCGGTCGCTTTAGAATAAGTTTATTAATTAATACGATAGATAGCGTTTTATTTGAGTTACTAACGAATCAAAATAGAAAAATGGTTTCGAATTAATATTTTACGTATAAATAACTTTTTTAAATGTTAAAATTGTGATTTTTTTTTTGTTTAAATATAAAATTAAAAATTGTGAAAAAGTTACTTTGTAGTAATAGTAAGTGTTTTATGTGTATGTTTGATTGTTTTTTTTTGTTTACCCTACGCACACAAAATATGCTATACAATACCAATTTTTAATAAACCAGCTTGACTATTATTACCAATACTAGAATCATCTAATGAATCTAAATCTAATGCTGATTCGATCATTGTTGTATCTTGTAATAATCGTAAACGACTTGCACTTAATAAATTATTCTCTTTTTCATGTATCGTCAAATCCGAATCACATTTATTGTTGATAATATGTTGTAATGTATTATTTGTTGATATCATATTATCACTTTTTTTATTATTCATTTCACTAATATTAGTTGATGGAATCATATGATTTTCACGTATTGTCACAAAATCTAAATCTAAATCACTTACAATTAAATTAATTTCATCTTGTGAATAACTTTTATTCATCAATACAGTTTGACCACCACCACCACCTGTTACTGCTGTATCTTGTTGTGAATTTCTTTGTTTATGTGAAGTTTTCTTCTCACTTGTTGATTTCATATGATGTATATTTTCTGGTTGTACAGATACTGTCGTGTTGTTCTCAATTGTTGATTTATTTGGAAGATTGGAATAGATTGGGGAAGAATTTGTAACAAGTGTATTTGTTGGATGTTGTTTAATAGCTAATTCTGAATTTAATGGTCGTATAACAGCAAGTGGGATTTCATTTTGGACTAAATAATTAACACTGGCATTACTTCCTGAAAAAATAAAACGTAATTATTTAATATATTTATAAATTTATTTAATGGATTTTATACATATTTTATACATCTATGGTATAAAAAAAGTAATTAGTATATTTTGCCAATTTTAAATATGCATGGAAAATTGATTTAAATATTAGGCAAAACAATCCTATTTGGGAAATCAGTTGGCCCGTTTGAGTATGTGATTTTGATATATTGCATTTTTTTCTATTTTTGCGCAAAAAATAATTATCTAAATGATATGAAATTTGATATGCACATTCTTGACATGGAAACGGTGGGCATGCCAAAGAGTTTTTCGCAAAAACACATTCCCTCCGTTTTCATGTCAAGATTATGCATATCTACTTTCATAACATTTGGATAATTTTTTAACTTTATTAATAGAGCCTGTAGAGGTCTCTATCAAAAACACATTCCGCCTAGAAAATAAATTCGTGCTTTGCAAGATACAGCAGAGTTAAAGATATTTTCTGAATATAGAAGTTGATGTTGATTTTTTGTAATATAATTTTACACCGAATCGAATCCGAATAGCCAAAGAATTAGCTTTTGAAAGCTATTTTGATCACGAAACAACAACGGCGAATAAACTGAAATTAAATATCTAATTTTGGAAAAATATGCACATTTAAAATGAGACTATTATTGATTTTGTTTTACAATTGCAAAATAAACTGTAATCCTGAATGAGAAAATTTTTTGATGAATTTTGATTATTGATTGAACCTTATTTCTCAAATTATATTTACATTCTATAAAATTTTAATACTTAAAGCGTATAAATTAATTAAAGTGCTCTTTTAGTACTAATCTACAAAATATAATCATATGAAAACGATAAAAGCACAACATTTTAAATCAGCTTTTCATTCATTTTATATTTTCACAGTTATTTACCAGCTCTACATTCCACATCAAACTTTTATTTATTGTCTAAACATTTTCATTTTTATCGGCTAAATAAAAAAAAAAAATTTTAATTTGCCGGGATAATAACAAACACAAATATATAGGAAATGTTAGATTTATTTTGTTATCAATGAATAGAAAATGTTATTTTGTTATCATTATAAGGATATAGAGTATACAAAATTTCAGAAATATGGGCTGTACAGATTATAATTTTTTGGCTTATTGGAAAACTCCTTAACGCACATTACGGTGACGGGGGTTTAGCCAGCAAAGTATGTGTAACAATAATGTGTCAGTCATTATCACTGGTTCTCTACACTGGCATTTATTATTAAATAAGTCGAAAACAACGCCTCGGAAATTATGACTTGATGCGAATCATTTTTAGATAATTTTCCTAAGAATCGTTTCAGATTAGTTTCATCTCTCTGCGAAAAATACTTTTCGAGTTATTAATTTCTACACTTATTAAATAACTCGAAAACAACGCAAGTCATGATGCGTATCATTTTTAGAGAATTTTGTAGACAATTTGCTGTAATGGTGAACGTCAGTACATCCCATTCCAAACGTACCCGGTTCGGATCTGTTAGAGAGTGTAGGTTTATTTAACGATTAAACAAAATATTTGTCGAATAGCTTCGACAATGACAACACACACACGGCTTGTTATTTTGTGTATGATACGCTGGTGTGAATGTTGCCATAATATAATTATAGAAGGCATGTGCTAGAAACGATATACAAATGTTTTTTTCAAATATCTCTTCGATAATCTTAAAAAAGATGCTTTGATGACGCGCCTTAGAAAAAAAAACAAAAGTATACCGTTTCTATAACTCATTTACAACTTCTATTTCTATTCTTGAAAAATGAATCCCTATTTCTAGTTGCATCGATACTCAAAAACAAAAAATAACAAAATGGCTGAAATACAAAAAAAAATTATATAAATTTAAATATTGGTATAAAAAAAAACGAATTTATTAATATTGCTGCTCCCATCAGAAATAGATTTCTTTAAAAATTACTGTTTGAAAATGTCATCGCTGCTTTGATCACATCGAATCAGCTATGTAATTAACACTCCATATGTACTTAATATCGACATTTTTCGAATTCAAATAACTAAAATTTCATGAAGTATCAGCAAGATTTCGAGTCTAGGCATATACAGAGAAAGCAAAGTTGTTCATGCTGGTAGCGAAAAATTTACAATGTTTATCTTTTACTATACTATATCTCACTATACCTATAATATGCTATTTGTGAAAAAACTATCTTTTTTTTTTAACAAAAAAAAAAAAAATATTCATCATGCAAATAATGTATTCAGTTACGGTATTATTAATGTTTGTTTTTTTTAAACACTCACCATTTTGTTTTTGTGCTCCATTAATTTTAAGCCAAGTGAAAAAATATGTTATTAATTTTTGTTTAATAAAATACATATCATTATATAAATTTTATATTAAAATGTGGTATAAAGTTTTTATTCATTATTTTTATATTAAAGGTATAATATTCTGGATTTAAAAAATATTTTATATTGAGCAGTATATTGCCATATACCAAAATACTACAATTTTTTTAATTCTATTTACCAGTTTTTTCTCTCTAACGATTGATTTTTCAACGTCAAAATGACTATTATAAACAATAATATATATTGAGTATCAATATTTATGTTAGTTAACAAGCAATAATTTTCTGTTAAATTCAAAGACCGGTTTTTAAATTGAAAAATAATCATTGGCTACGTATTGTAAAAATAGGATACGTTGATGTGGGTTTCGGAAAACAGAGGAATGGAGGCTAACGAAAATCAAATACTCGCCCCAGGCAAAATTGTAGTTAATAATTACAGGTTTATGGAATTTATAGCAAACTTCAGTTAAGAGTCACAGTCAATAAAGGTTAATCAATGGATTATAGTTACCGGTCTAATAATTTATTGAATAAAAGTGAATTGATTTTGTTTTTTTGAAACTTTTAAATTTATCGCTATTTTACATAACTTTTATATTTGGAGAAAAAAAAATAAATGAAAGGCACATATAGGCAGACACTTAGGTATTGAACAAAAAAAATAACCTGATGAAAACATAAGAATGTGATTTTTGTTTTAGGCTTTATTAGTTATTATAATTTAGTTTATAAAAAAGAAAGCGAAGACTTGGGGCAGAGGCAATGGTCTTCGACAACTCGATAGTCCTGAATTGTGGTTCAATTATTTTTAAAGTATAGACGGAATTTCTCATGCTAAGCTACTATTTTCACAGAGAATGATTTGAATTAATAAGATACGATTTTAATTATTTTACTTCCTTTAAAAATGAGATAGAATTATCTCTTATTTAAAGTGAGGCTATCAGGTTTTCATGAGTTTTACTTTCATATTTAAGCCATTTATGGTTTAATTCTACTTTTATTCAATAAAGTTTCAACAGAATGTATTATCTTTGAAATTTAAAAAAAAAAAGAATGTAACGTGAGCCGATTGTTAGAACATTTGTCTTGAAAGATGATCTTTAAAAATTATTATATTGAAAAATTGAATAAAGATAATTTTTGAAATGTAAAATACGATTTTTGATTGCTTTCTCGACATTTATGGTGATTTTGGCAATTAATAACAAATGTAGATGTCAGGATTTCAAACATTTAAGCTAGGTTTAACCGGATTTTATCCTAATGAGTATAAGAAAGATGAAATCACAACTTGAATTGATTGAAGAGAGGTAGTATCAGTTTAAAAATGTTGACAGTATGTTTTTAAGTTATTGAGGTTAGATGTGACAATACTATTTAAATTTTTCCTCAAACCTAGCTTACAATAGAATTTTAGGACCAGACGATGTTCTTTACCCCACGTAAGGATATTCAAGAATCGAATTCTGAATATAAAAATTACTAATATTCAAATTTTCAGCTGGTTTATAAATAATTATAATGGCAATTTATCTAGAGCAAGTGTACAATAAAACATTGTACAAAAAATTGTTTACTCAGGAATATTCGATTGACTATTTTGAATATAAGTTTTACTATACTCAGGTATAGGAAAATGTCTCATAACACTTAAATTTGGCAAAATAGGATACATTTTTGAGCTATCAATATTATTTTGAGGCGGTCTTGATTGATTACTAATCATATGATCATTACTACCACGCAAAGTAGTATGTGATGATGCTGATATATTAGTCATACCTCCAGCAGCATTAACATGTGGAGGATGAAAATATTGATTTGGTATCATAGCATGATACATTTTTGGATCAACATGTTGTTGTTGTTGTTGACGTAACATTTCTGCATCGAATGCTTGAACATTATCATAAAAATAATACGATTTCGGTCGTATATGGCGTGGATTCATATGCCTTTTATCTGGTGAATTATAATATTGACGTAATCGTGGTAAAGTATACGAATAATATCGGATTAATTCAGCTGATTGTTCATGGCATCGACTTGGTGATGCAAATGTACTACCAGTTGAATCATGACATCGACGTGTCGGGGGCGATGGTGAAAATTCATTTGGTAGCTGATAAGTTGGTGATATTGATTTTTCATCTATAACACGATACTTTTTCTGTAAATATCCACCATTTTGTTGATCATATGATTTACGTAATGGAAGTGTACTTGCTGTTAAATCATTATAGAATGGTTTTTGTACTAATAAATTAAAATTCAGCTGTGATGGATGTATACCCTTTTGTTGGGGCATACAATTTTTATTATACGGTGAATTATTGCCTAAGATACTTGTATTTGATGTATAATATGGTGAGGTGCCACCACGATACAGTGATATATTACTACCATTAATATTTGTACAATTTGGATACATTTGATTTGGGGATGTATCACGTAAAACATAAGGTGGAGGAGGAGGAGGAAGAGGTGTATCCATGTTCGTTTGGTGTATGTGACTTAACGACGATGTGCTATTACTTTGATGAATCATTGTGTTATTTGATTGTTTTTTCATTATATGACCTGTGTGATTGAAAATATATGTTAAAAATTCGTCTTTAAAACAAGAACCCTTAATGGTATATTTTGATTACATTCAACATTTGTGCAAATTGATAAGACAGGTGAAGTATTACGGATTCTTTGTACAGATGTCGGTAGTAGAAAAGGAAATTTTATTGTATTTATTTCCTTTATACGCACGTTGGCAATATAATATTATCGAGATAAAAAAATACAATATTTCCATGATGGGCCTAAAAATTTACTCATAAAAAAAATATGGATATCACACTGCGATTTGCATATATCGCAGTGCAATCAAAATAATTCGTAGAAACAAAATAACTCTTATACAGTAAAATTGTACATACCGTTTGCAATATCTTCAGTATAATTGTAAATTGTTTGGGGCTGTTCATTGGTTAGACTAATTTGTGAAATGCCATTCTGAAAATTCATTTTAAGAAGAATGTAAAATTATAAATATATATTTTTTTTAATTATAATTAAAAAACTTACTTTAACTGTTCCATAAATTTTATTTGTATTATGTATGTTGTTATCCGATGAAACTGGTTGTTTACACTCTAAACGATATTCATCAGTTACAATACCTCTTCTGAAACAACAATGTTTAGTATAATATTTATATTCTAATGAATTCAACATCGTATTATAACGTAATATTTGCAATTTTTACGAGCGAAAATCAAATACGATTTAAGGTATCTCTAACGATATGAGATTAAATAAAAGTGGTTTTAGTAGTTTTCAATGAAATAAGTTGTAAAAAAAATGTCGCTGGACTGTCTCGATTTTGTGTATTATTAAGGACGATGAATTAACAAAATGAGACACCTACTGTTGTTATAATCATTTAATATTCAATTTCGTCAATGATTTTATAATTCTTAATGGTTTCAAATATTCAAATAGTATATTTCATTAATAAATTAAAAATAATATGCATAAAATTACCTATCAATAAGAGAAGGTTGAATTGGCCCACATAATACATAGAAACAATTTAAACAAACATTGCCTTGCGAATAAGGATTAAAACTATCTTGACCACGTTTTGCAGTAAACGAGCCTTTAATCTAAAAATGAAAAGAAACACAAATAATAAAATATTTAATTATTAACGAATATTCAAAATTCCTCACATCTTCATTTGTTGTTTGATTACTAGTTGTCAAATATGTATGAAAACCGGCAAGACCCAAAACACTCCAAACACTAAAGAAACAAATCACAGTCACAATTACACTGGCTGGTGATATTTTTACAGCATCTAGAAATGGATTATCTTCCTTTGTTACTGAAACAAACAAAAAATTAGTATTTAAAAATATTTTTAAATAACACTTCGCCTATTTATCGACCAGTTTGATTTTCGACTATTTTATTTGAGAATTAAAAACATCTATAGTATCGAAAAAATTTGAATCGCAAACTTGCTCATATTAAATTTTATCGAAAGTCATGCACATTAAAAGAAAATTTCTTATCGTTTCGTAAGCTATACTTCAAGTTCTTAAATTTCTTTAAAAATAAGAATAATCATAATCAATTTTGAATTAAATCATAGTTACCAAAAGGGTTTACCTATGTTAAGTCAATCCAAGTTGGTTTAGAGCTAGCTCGGGTTAAGAAGAATTAAAATACAGTCGATAAAATAAATATTTTTCTTGGCATATCAGTTGACATAATATTTAAATTAAAATTTTTATTATTTAAACAATTTTAAAAACAATTTTTGTAAATTTTCTATACGATTGATAATAAACAAGATAAATAACTTATTTTTATCTTATTACGAGTTATTAATCTATTTACAAACAATTTTGTTTGACATTGAAATTGCACAAATTTTTTATTTATAAATAAAAACGTTGATTTTTTTATATAAAAGCACCCATAATTTCGTGAAAATACATTAATCTATTAAGTTTCTTATATACCAAAATATCACTTACTGATCGAAAATAGACGAAATAATTCGAATACTTACATAATATTAAATGCGTCACAGCACAAGCGAATATAAAAACGGCTAGGAAAGCTAAAGATACGATAAACATATAAAAGTATCTATAATTGCGTTTACCAACACAGTTCCCCACCTAAATAGAAAAAAAAATTGTTAGAAAGTGACTAACTAAATTAATGGGTTAATTGTAAATCTTACCCATGGGCAG
This sequence comes from Chrysopa pallens, assembly GCA_020423425.1. Lineage (NCBI taxonomy): Eukaryota > Metazoa > Arthropoda > Insecta > Neuroptera > Chrysopidae > Chrysopa > Chrysopa pallens. Next base: position 138,138,020 of record CM035591.1, read on the forward strand.
TGATGATCAAAACGATCCACACAATTATCACAAAGGCTGCAATGTGAGGCACGGGGTGGTCGAAATATCTTACAAGTAAAACAATATTTTAATTTAACAGTCTGACCACGAACAACAATTTCTTTTGTTCTAGGAGGTGGTCGAAATGTTGGACTGTTAGCACTATTTGGCACTTCTACAAAACAATAACATTAATCACTGTCACAGAAAACAAATTTCACTTTATTATTTTAACTCACCTATTTGCTTTTCGATGTATGCAGCTTCGTCAGGAGTAGCCCTTGGTATAATACCAGGGTCTGTAAATGAAGTTCTTAATAAAGCTGACATAGTAAAGAAAAACAAAACTCCTCCAATTACTGGAATCAATGGAGATATACGTGTCGTCAAGTACGGACAACTACAAATTAACAAGAAAATATAGTAGTGATTCGAATGTAACCTATTTTTTTTGATACTTACTCAAAAATAAAAAATAAAGCGCTTGTGATTGAAATTAATGATACTGTTAAGTAAAAAACTCCTGTATGTGGAGCAGTCATTAGACGACCATCACAAAAAAATGTGTTACGTCCAGCAAACACTTCCCATTTCCGAGTAACAGTTCGATTACTTGCACCAGAACCAGCCATAATCTGAATGTTAATATCTTTAAACTTATTATTTATATCATAGTTTAATGGAACTAAAATAAACAAAAAAATTTAATAACCAGTATAGTAAAAAAAACAAAATTTTTTAGTAACAACTTACCGTCATTATCATCACAGTAAGTTTTAGTACTTACTAATTGATAATCACCTTGGATCATAGGTGATAAATAAAATTAATTTTTAAACTTTTTATTAATGAATAAATGAAATTGTACACAATGAAATAAATTAGCTCAAGAATCAATTACAATTGTATATGATGATAAACGTCATTATTAAAAAAAAAAATCATGTAATTTTTGTTGTGTTTTTAAGTTAATTCAAATTTAATTTTTACACCTGAATGCATGTGTAATCTGTTTATTGGCACAATATTCAACATTTTACTATTTAGATAACAAAAAACTTTAAATTTTTGTGTTGTTTTAACTGGTATATAATAGTTGACTTGATTTAAGAAATGTTTATGCTTCGTCTTGACTTAATCATTATGTAGGTTCAGACTGGTTTAGACGTAAGAACGTACCTACACATATGACACTATGACACATATAGATGTATATACTTTGTTTATTTCAACCATGGACAATACATACTGTAAGAGGACTACGCATAATATAAGAAATTTCTCATCGTGATCTTAGAAAACTGTCACATTATTGTATCACTACAAAATTACTATTGGCAATGAGAGATTCTTAATAAATAAAATATAAAAAAAATTTATGAAACTCTCGATGTACAACTTGCAATTATCTTTTATTTTTTAGGTTGGGTTTATCAGTTGTAATCCATGGAAAATAGTCACCTGAGTGTAATTGCAATAATCAAATAAATTTACACTTCTATATTTGCTTCGCAATTAAAACAAGCTAATCACTCAATACTGGGTTTTAGTAGAAGCGTTACGAATTTTAACAAATATCGAAACGCTTGGGAACTAATCAATTTTATTCAAACTACTATTCTCAAACAGGCGGTTTAATATTTGGATTTACCCCAAATATTTTATTTGTTTAGTTTTACGATTAAGTAAATCAAGTTGGCTTACGTCATCTAGGTGGAACAGAATTCCCAAACTATACACAATCTAGGTATTAGTTGGGTCTATATACTATGCAGTTGGGTCTAAATACAAGCTTATATTTTTGTGCAGTATTTCATTTTTTGCGTCCATCAGAAAGTTTTATTTTTATTCTTAATAATTCCCTTTTTTATTTAAGTTTTAATTTTTAATTATTATTTGCTGATTATATTAATTTTATTTATATAAGTTAATTGATTCATATTACTATATTTAAATTATTTAGTTCCCGGATAATAATTAATATAGTATTTAATCTTGGCGCTTAAATTTAAATGCTAGTTTATATATCTTCTATTAGAACGCTATCTTGTGATAACACACACAATTGCTATATAAGGAGCATTGTGTATACAACCTTCGTGATTTAAAGGCTTAGTCAATTCATGTTAAATACACATGTTTAAAAATTCATGTTGTACAAATATTTTTTTATATTGAAAAATAACATAAAAATAATTTCTACATAAAAATAATGAAATAGCTTATTATTAGCTAATATTAAATTTATATCTCAATCTTTACAACCATGAAGGTGTAAGGTGCAAGGTGTAAATCTCAAAACGTTATTATTTTATCAAGAAAAAATTTTTGTAATGGTTTGAATCTTATTGGGAATTATTACAAAATTTTATAAAAGATTTTTTCCCTCTCATAAAATATTTCAAGCAAGGCAGGGACAATTCTCCATAGACGTCCCATATTTTTGTTTTTGTTCATTTTATTGTTCAATATTATTCATTATTTTAATAGATTTATAATTAAATTCCGCAAGTTCGTAATCGAAAAGTTTGGCATAGATGGCAGCATTGTAGAGAACTGTTTTACCGCGAATATATTATATTTTAACATGCATATTCTTATTTTAATACTTAGTCAATGTTTAGACCTATGAAGTTCGTTGGATAAAGTTATATTTTCCTATTATTATTTCGTTTTTATTAGATGATTTATACTGAGATTGGAGAATGTAATTGGTTATACAAAAGCCTGCTTTTCTAACAATGAGATATTTGATATTAAATTTGATGTTTTAAATAGAAGTTCATATAGTATGTGCAATGTACAATACATAAATGATATTTCTTTTGTATAGATTGTCTTGTATAGAACAAAACAAAATCTAATTTATATGTATACTGAATATTAGACCATATATATAATGTTAATTTTGTATTAAGACTTAGGATTTCTAGGGAAATTAAGATTGGAAAACCAAAAACAACAGTTATTTTACGTTTGGATAGTAATCAATAAAACATATCTGCAATAAATATCAAGAGTATGAAGCTCAGGCTATAATATTTCATATAAAGATTCAATAAAGCGAATTAATAATATAAAGAATGATGAATATGACCCAAAATTAATGGGTTTCAAACAAAAGTTCACTCAAATCGATTAAAATTCGGCCAAGATATCGACAAAATTAATTTTTGGAACTTTATGACGTCATAAAACACACAAAAATTTATTTTGCTCTATTAAGTTCAATTCTTATCCAATTTCGGCAAACAAAGTATGTTATACTACTAAATTTATTAAATCGCAAAAATCATGTTAAGTTTAAAAAATCATAAAAAAGGCTTAATTCTTTTTTTTGCAAATAAATAAATTATCTAAACAAATTCAAATGACGAAATTTCCAATATCATGTGTACAGATGGAACATATGATAGAAAATTAGATATTTTTCTATGTAGATACAAAAATTTGAAATTATGTGAAATCTTCAGACTGTTTTCATTTATAATGTTTTTTTGTTTTTTTCCTTTTTAGATAATTTTACATTCAAATAATAAAAGTTTTGTAGATAATTTGAGATAATTTTACAATAAATTTCCACTTTGAAGTATCTTTTTAAAAAATCCACGTGTATGATTCATGTTTGAACAAGCTTTTAATACACCAAGAACCAACTCTAGACATGGTATTATTATACTCTAAGAGCTAACTTCAAATTAGGGCACATTTTCATTCAAGTTTGAAAACTTGACTATTAGAAATGTTTTAGGAATATGAGAAAACCCAAAAAAATGAATAAATGAATTAAAGTTTGTACATTATTATGCATGTAGCTAAATATATATAAAAGTTGTAGTCTGAAAAGAACACTGAAGCCATCTATGAGAAAAACTGGAATATCACAAAAACAAACTTCGACACCCGGTATTCCGATTTTAACCAAAAGTTTCGTAGAGATAATAATAATATGAAGATTGTCATTGTAGTGGAATTTCTAGGTTAAAACCTCTAGGTAATCTACAAGAAATTATCATTCAAAATTTCATATTTTTAAAAATACGGATGAAGTAACTGAAACGTCATGTACCGGGTTCTATTGATCATCAAATCTACTACTTTACAATAGTGGATAACAGTTTTATCTATTTATTATAACATATAAACATTTTCCGCATAAATAGAACTTACCTAAAAAACCAAGATGCACTAAAAAGTAAAAAATAATTCTAAATTAAAACTTTTACTTTTCGAATTTGTTGCTAATCATCTCTCCGCTTAAAATTTATGTGTCCGACTTCGAAAAGTAATTGGTTATTATTATTTTAGAATTATTTTTTATCTATCTGAGCATTTTTTCGAAGTATACCTCTATATTCAGTAAAAAATAAATCATCTAAATCGGAATAGGGAAAATGCACAAATTGTTTTCATCATTTTAATTTAAGAGACTATATTTCACGAACATAAACTTGAAGGTATTTTTTAAAAATCTTAAAAAAACCCAAAAATATGGACGTTCAAAATTCTTAATTAAACAAAGAAGGAGATTTTCATAAATGACGTTATATATGTTCATCACCATAGTGATTATGAATAAGGGTCATCCTATGATAAGAGGTCCATGTCCATGGCCCATATATATAATTTCCTTCAAAATTTAAGATAAATAACCTAAGTATGCATAAATGAGTTGATTGTGAATAAAAATGTTATATAAATTACATTAATATTCAAAAATTTTCTTTATAACCGCTAATCGTAGAATCATGTATAAAACTTTTTGTGCAAGAACGAGATGATAACTGATTCGTTTTGAATCCATTGTAATTTAATTTTCGAATTTTGTTTGGTCTAATTTCACATTTTATACAAAGAAAATAATTTGTTTCGAACTTTGCTGTGTTGCTTCTGTCATCTTAATATATTAGACACTAAAACCTTCCTTTTTGGCCGTTCATCGTTGTCGATGTTGCAAGCTATCCATCTTTCCTGCATGTCAAATTTCTGGTATAAATGGTGAGCCTCGTTTTGGATGTGCATGTGCGATCGCAGATTTGGCATTGCCACACGTTGTTCTGAGTGGACGTATTGGCTGGTGTTGATGTTAGAAAGTGGTTCGTCTAATTCGTTATTCATTTGGTCACCTGTTTGAAGACTTGTCTTGGTAGGTAAGTGATGTTTAGAGTAGGTTTTTTTGGTGTTTGTTCGGAGATGGCTGGAGTAGACTACCAGGAATTTGTTTGTCAAGCTGCATGTAGATATGTTGGTCTTCGTTCTCTCGCACTTTGGATTTTTTGACAGTGAGATTCAGTTATACGGGAGGCTGCTTAATAGCATTCATTAGTCAAAGCCCTCCGGTGTTTTAAATTTACTCGGGTCTTTTGATACGTAGTCGAATATTCCTTTTTTGAAGTTCGTTAAAAACTTTTATCTATATATAAATTTTCTGGATGGGTAAAGGTGTGATAGTTTGATTAACAATTTTATAACATATTAATCAATTTTGTTAATCAAATAATAATTAATAAAAACGATACAAATCACAATATTATAAAATAGAATATAATTTTAATTAACTATTGTTTGTCCTTAAACTGGTATTAGTTGTGATTATTGATAAGATTGGGTGATGATTGTAAGAAATTTCTAGGACATTGTATCGAAACTATTGTATTCCTATATGATAATTCCATCATTAATTAAAAATATTGTCTACAAAAATTATTACCAGTAGTTCTGTGAGCTGTAGACCGCACTGGTCAAATAAAGTAATCTTCTTTCTGAATTGAAAGGAGGGTTCAGAAAAATAATGAAAGGCGTCCAATGTTACGTAGAAAAAAAGTATTTTTAGAATATAAGAGTTCGATAAAAAATATATTTTTAGCTTGCATAGAAAAAATGTTTGTATTTTTGGAAGTTTTATTATTTCCCCGACTTATGCTAGTTCATTTCACATCAACTGCAGCTAAAAAACGGCATCACTTATGAATGAATAAATTTTTGGAGATTTTCCAGAGATGGAAACAACGAAAACTGATGTTTCTAAGGTCTAATTGAAATTTTGTTACCGGTCTTTCAATGTACTTATACTGAACTTTAGTTTGAAATAAGCGAACAGCATAAAATTAATTGAAAGGAAAAACGATAAATTTTCAAGGTATACTAAAATTCCAATCATTTCTTAAAATTAACGCATTAACTAGGGAAAAATCTAGCGAATGAACAGTAAGTAAATCAAAAGTGTTAGCGTAAAAGACGTGATTGTATAAAAAATCTTTGGGCAACAGTTTATTCTTATTTGATGTAAATTTGAGAAAATTATTAAGCACACTTAAAATTAGAGGTAGAATTTAGATGTTATGAGTCTATTTAGAATCTACATTAGAAAAGTTTTAGGATAACGAATTTTTACTTGAACAATTGTATTCATTGGCAAATATGTTATATATGACTTTTCGTAAAATTTTCTCATTTTTCGATAATCGCATTTAATGTTTTTTTTTTTTTTTATACAAATTCAATTTAACAAGATATTCGATAAATTAATTTTCGTGATCTTTTGGTCTCTGGTATGTTGTACCAAAAAATAAAAAAAACTCGAGATTTCATTATTATTATTATTATTATTATTATTTTTTAACTCAATGTACGCATTTGATTAAAGTACCTACTTAATTGTACGATATGAATAATAATCACAATAATAATAATAATTTTTTTTTTTGGTATAATTGTCCTGAGAATACATTTGATTGATGTGTGTAATATCATTGAAATCGAGATAAAATACAATAACTATAAATAATGAAGAACAAATTAATTTTTGTGTAGTGTGTGATTCAATTATTACCAATCTTAATTATAAAAAATGTTATTAAAACCGTTAATAATTCTATGTGTAATCTGTTGCATTTGCAATATTTCAATATTTGGTTTACCAAGTTTGCCATCGTTGCCATCATGGCCATCTTTAACAAATTTGGCAATGATGAAACGTTTAGTAAAGTTTTATACGTTACAATCAAAATCAGAGCGTAGTGAATTATGTGAAAAACAAAGTAAATTATTTTATGATGGTGTTTTTAATCGAAAATTATGGGCCGAACAAAGTGTGTATATTATTTTTATCTTAATTTAAGTATAAAACCCGATGAGCGCACTAATCCTGCAGCGGAATCTCAGCATATTTGTTATTTTTCTAATTTTAAGTCGAATTATATTTTAAAACCCTGTATATACCTGTAGATTCATTTTTTAAACTTGACATACGCATAAAATAGGATCGACTTAAAAGAAATAAAACTAAAAAATAATTTTATAATTTCCTTGTCTCTTGTCTATAATTATTTTTGGAATGTTCTTGAATGCTTCGTGGAAATGAATTCCTTGTCAATGAATAATAACAGGGTCAAACTGATCTGAGTTCACGATCCCTCTGTCATAAAATGGGACGAAGTAGAGGTTTTGAAAAATTGGGTTACCACAAGTACACAACTTTGATTTCTGCGACTTCGCAAATAGCATACGGCAGGCGAAGTTGTGTATAACTATTACTTAACCATTTACCCGTTACCGGTTGAATCTGGCTAGGTTAAAGTCGAAACAAGTCGAAGGTCTTCTGACAGATAACTGTCGCCTGAATCATTATCATCATAGATAGGGAGTCTCAGACAATTTTCCTAGTAGGTTGTGTCTGAAGGTCGATAAAACCTCAAGTCACATCGTTTGTACTTTATGAAATATCCAAGATATGAGATAGAGAATGGTTGGTTCTGAGACTTGGTATCCATCGATCATAGGACCAAGCCTAACGGAGGTACTCTCAGCGTCGACAGGATCTTGTAATCAGTTTCTTCTCAAATTACAGAATACATTATTATTTTAATTAATTTAGTTAAGATTTAATCAATTTTGAATTACTGAATGAGTGAGCATTTCAGGTAATACTTTTAAAGTAATATTTGTTATCTGATTTAAAACTATGAATATATAATTAATATATTTGAATTTCTGGTTTAATCGATTGAAAAAATAACATAATAAATGAACGCTCTTATTTCTGTATTTTTTGTTTGTTTTTCCATTGTTTATAATCAAAAAAAAAAAAAAAGAAAAAAGAAATGTTTTAAATTATTATCGTAATTAGTCATTGTAATTTTAAATTACAATTTTATACGAGTAGGTACTTGACACATTGTTTACGGAATTTGTGTTTGATAAATAATGTCTATGCATTCACTCACTAATCAATGATTTTGAATACTCAAAGATTAAATTATTTATTATCGATCAAAAGTACTTTCTTTTCATATATTTAAATTACTGATTTAATCAATTACACAAAATTTTATAATTTGTGCTTAATTAAAAATTATTGTTTGTACATATTCCATAAATCTACAGGAACATTCATCATCACCCACAATCAACCTTTGTTATCTCACTTTGAACATTGATAATAAAGGGTAATTTTTCCAACCCAAATAATACCAGTAAAAAAAAAATTTCAAATATTACAAATCGTTTGTTGGGGAGATTTTAGGGTTGTCGATTACAAACCCGAGATTAAGAAGCAAACTGAGGATGATTTCAACCCCATTAAAACACCCTCGAAGTAAAACATATGTTAAATTTAGAATTTTACCACAAATCCAAGGCTTAAAAGAGCAACTAAGGTTAGTTTAAACCCCATTAAAACCACGCCTTGAAGTGACAGGGAAAAGAAAATTATTATAAATTAAAAATTTCATCCCGGTTGCTGAAACGTCTCATAAAAACCTTTCCTAGAAATGACAAAAATAAAAAATTTTTAAAATTCTAAATTTTATCGGGACCATTGTTTTTCAGAGATTTTTGGAGTCGCTGATCACGAATCTTGAGGTCAAAAAGCGACTGAAAACCTCCAAGAGATTTTGATGGTGAAATTTGAAATTTAAATTTTTGTATCACTATTACAATTTAGGATTGGAAAACTACTCTAATTTTCTCAAGAAAATACATTTTAATTTTGTAATTTAAAAATTCAGGACTGAATAAAAACAAAAAGGCGAAGTTTTTTAAAATTTGAGACACAAATTTTGTTCAGTAATAAAACATTGTTTGCTGCTAAAAATCTTCTTCTCAAGAGACCGTGAAATGTTGAGAGATCTTGTTGGATAATATTCACCCTGTAAAAATAATCAATATTCAAGACATTTTCCAGAAAGTGAAAAATGATTTTCGATATTTGCATACGTTTTTTAGAAATTTACTCTTATTCTTTGGCTCTTAAACATGTCTTTCTCTAGAGACGATGAAATGTTGAGGTGTCTTGTTAGAAAAATAAACACTCACTATGAAATAAATTTTAAAATAGTTTATTTTCCAAACAGTTTCATTTATTAAATAATAATTTTTTCCAGTGATTGATTCTTCAGCTAAATTACAGACTGGGCTTGCAACATATCATTTATCTGATGTTGGATATTTTGATGAATGCATACAAATAAGTCACAAAGTAGATGATAGCGAAACACTTAATGGCCAATATTGTTTGGCATCAATAAAATTACCGTTTGGAATCCAAAATTTAAATTTGGATAATGGTACTAATGACATTACTAGATTTGCTGCAGCTATTCAACGGGTATGTTTTTTGAAAAAACCTATTTCTCAATCTCGATAAAAACCAAATGACAAGATAAATATGAAAATGTACTCTTAAATGTACGAAAAAAGAAAATATTCTTTCTCGAAAGTAGAAAATACTTGGGTTAAAGCAGTGGTCACCTGCCACCTTACTATAAAAGTTGTTTGTATTAAACAATACATTTTAGGGTATTAATTTTTTTTAATTAAAACATTTTGCTTGAAAATCGGCGAATAAACTTCTCAAAGTCGCCATTTTCATAATTTTCCAAAAAGTCAATTTATGTCTAATAAATTTGTTAGTCTTCAATTCCCCATGCAATAGAGTATTGCACTAAAAAATAAAAACAGACTAACAAATTTATTAGGCATAAATCGAGTTTTTTTAGAAAACTTTCAAAATGACGACTTTTGCAAGTTTATTCCCCGATTTCCAAGCAATTTCAAATTAATATGTGAAGGGTTATACAAAATCATTCATTATTAATATTTTGTAATTAATGTGGCCGTTAAATCTTAAGATCACACTCATAAATAGATTCTAGAACAATTTATTTTTTAGATATTAAAATTTTTTGAATAGGTAAAACCTGATTTTGTAACTGATGGAGTGGAAAACCTAGGCGGAGCGGCAATGTTTGATTTTTCACCAAATTGGGCAATTTGTGTTCCTGATGGTTGCACTGCCAAGGAGGTAGAAAATCATTTAAATACGTTTGCAGGTTCAAATATATTCGCTGTAGAAGAATCTAAATGCCATACAAAGGATAATTATAAATCAAAATTACATGCTGGTGATTGGGTTGTTATGTGAGTAAAAACATATATTATTTTTCTTTTAATTTTCATGCACACACTTGCCATGAAAACAGAATTATTCTTAAAAACAAATTTTGAAAGTAAAAATCAAAATTTAATTAAATAATAGAAACATTTTTAACTTCCCGCTAGAAAATTGAAAATTTTCTAAAATCGGGAAGTTATTGGTTTCACCCCGTTTTGCAAAATTTGATTTCTCATCAGATCTCGACGTTTTAAGGTCCTAGGAAGCTTTCCTGAACACTCCTGAGAAGTCGTCACTCCGTCTGTATGTATGTGTGTGTGTATTTTTGTTTTTTTTTTTTTTTTATATAGCGAAGGAAATTCTTTTACGAATCTCTGGCTTAGATGTTTTGCCTGGTATGTCGGACTCGAACATTAACTTAGTGGCTAATACCGACTAAAACCTCCGCTATCCTCTGAACTCTGATCCCCCACGGTATCCGCCGTTAGGCATTACTTCGTGGGGGGGAGGATATAGCTACTGCTCTTTCTTCTGGTAGCTAAGGTGTTATTTTACCTTTCTTCTAGTTGTTGTAGTTGTTGTCATTTGCCCTTTTTCTTTCGATGGAACGCAAGTCTATAAGGACTTCTGTTGCAAATTTGCTGATGGCGTTCCAAGAGGCTCTTGATGACAGCATTACTTCTATAACTGTCTCTGGTTGGATACTCCGGTGTAAGATAATCTCGAGTAGATCACGCTGTCGATCAAATCGTGGGCAGTCAAAGAAAACATGCTCCGCATCTTCGATTACTTCTGGGCAGGACGGGCACTCTGGGGAATTATCGTGCTTAAAACGGTGCAGATAAGCCCGGAAACAACCATGTCCTGATAACATCTGCGTGAGATAATAGTTGACTTCTCCGTGACTACGGTTCAGCCAGACATCAATCCGCTTATAACTTTGAAACGGCTTGACCGAATCGAGCTCACCAAACGGCATTCTGTGACTTTGATTTTCTGTAACTTTGGACCGATTCGGGCCGGTAGATTTCGAGAAATTTTTTAAAAACTACGAAAAAATTTCAAAAGTGGTTTTTGGAAATAACTTTTAAACGGCTTGACCGATCGATTCCAAAATCTAATCAGCTCTTGACCTTGTAACAACACGTCGATTGCCGCCAATCGGGTCAATTTGTCTGTGAGAAATCGTTGACGAAAGAAATCGCAAAAAAAATCGATTTTTTTAAATAACTATGAAACGGCTGTATTGATTAACTCCAAAAACTAATCAGATCTTAACCTTGATAAACCGCGTCGATCGCCGCCAAGAACGTAAAAATCGGTTGATTGGTTCGAGAGATATCGTTAACGAAATATTCGGTAACAAGTGTTTTTTTAACATCAAAGCTCAAAAACAAAATTTTTAGCTCAAAAACATTGTAATATGTTAAACTTTAAGTGCTTAGGTATGAAATTAGCGGGAAGTTGCAGAGATGGCCTTTAGGGTCAACCGTTTTCCAAACTTTTTCGTTAAAATATCCTCGATTTATCCTCCGTCAAATATCATAACATTTGGATAATTATTTTTTTAGTAATTTGTACACGAAAATTGAAAAGAATACTATAAGAATTACATTGTAGGATATGTAGGATTTGTAAGAATTAAACTGGTTATTATTTCGTTACAGATCGTTCCTTGGCATTTTAGGCATAATTATTTTACTGAGCACCATCTACGATATATTTTTGTACTACACGGAATCCAGTAAGTTTGACTTGTTAAGAAATAGCTTCTAATTTTCAAAAAAACTCAAATTTAGCTTTCTGACAGACTGAGAAAATGGGATTGTATAGAAGATAAAAGAATAACAAATAATACAATATTTAGTAAAAGGGACAAAGACTCATTTTGTGATAATTTTGCACAAGTAACCGTTCACGATTTAATTTCGAATGATGTTTACACGATTTTATAGATTAAAATTTCGATAATTCTGCAGGTTGAAATTTGCATTATTATAAATGGATTGCAAGTCATTCGCTTATCAACACGATGTTTTTCTAGTTAAGATAATCTTTTTTATCCACTGCTGAGTGCATTAGATTTAGTGTTAATGAATCAATACACTCATGTCGTTCTAAATCAACTAAATTTGGTTTTGCGGGTCGATAATATTTTTTTTAAACAGGTCTACTCGTACTTGAGTGTACAAAAATAGAACACTGCATTCTGGTAATGGAATTGAGTTAAATAACTTAAATATTAGGGATCCGCAGCAATTTTTGGGCCAAGTTTCTAAGGAATCCCTTCCTGCGTACAATATTTGGAGCTATTTTAATGATTGTTTTATATAAATTAGATTTAAATAAACACTTTGACCTCTTGAAATTATTCTTCATGCTATAACCGATTAACATAGAAAAATGCGAAACAGCAAATTTTTAAGTATAATTTTCCTAGAATCTGCAAATTTGTAAATATTTTTTTAACCACTATTTCATTGACAGAATGTAATGCTCTTTTTTTTTTGCACATCCAAGTCTAGGCCCTTTATTAAAACACTAATTTGTTTCAAAACAGAACCTTGCCATCAAATATTTATTGCATTTTCATGGTTCACAAATTTCCAAAAATTAATTAAGATTAGCAATAATCCAGAAATGTTACCGTGTTTAAATGGGGTACGATTTCTAAATATGATTTGGATAATATGGGGACACGAACACATGAATTCCATGTCTAAGTTAATCGTTAACATAAAGGATTTAATAAGTGTAAGTAATTTATTGATGAGCATTTTAATTTTCGAGTTTTAGGTTTTTTCCTTAATGTGGTTTTTTTTTTTATCTTCAGTGGCAAAAGAGATTTACGTCAATGTTTACACTTGGAAGTTCCGTGGCTGTTGATTCATTTTTTCTGTTAAGTGGATGCTTATTAATGTATAGTTTTTTGAAATCACAAGCGAAAAAAGCTTCATTCAATGTACCTTTGTTTTATTTACATCGTTATTTACGGTATGTAAAATTGTTTGTGTACTTTCAATCGGCTAGTTGCCCAAAATCTTAAAATGTTTATTGTAATACTAATTGAGAAATTTTTAACAAAGTTGTGGGAAAGCATAAATGTTATTACACCTTAAAAACGCCTCTGCTAGAATTACGTTATACTTGCAATGGCGTCGGATATAGGGGGAAAATGGCATTTGAAAAGGTGGCGGCAGGTTATTTTGAATGCTATTTATGTACTTAGTAATAAGCACAGAATAAGCACTAAATTTTTTGAATGTTTTCAAAGTCAATGGTAACCTGCCACCCGTGTCTATTTCGAATGTCGTTTTCTCTAAATCGGTTTGAGCCCAAAAATCCAAAATAGAACTAATAACCACATAAATAGCTCAAAATTATATATCTCTTTTTCCAACATATTTTCTTTCGTAATATTAAAATCTTGTTCACGTCCAGAAAATTAATAAATAACTAATTTGGTCACAGGGATTCAGGACAATAAATTGAATTTAGTTATTTATATTTTCTTCATTCAAAATCAGCCAAATTCTTTTAAACTTAAAATTATTAAATTTTCACTCAAATATTAGAAATTTCTTCTAACTCCCATAGGTTAACCCCGTCTTACGCTGCCGTAATTGTGTTTATGGTAACATTGTACCGTTTCATGGGCTCAGGACCATTTTGGGATCCAGAAAATTCAAATCAGTCATGCAAGAAATATTGGTGGGCATCTTTATTATATATTCAAAACTATATGGATGGTGCAAGGGTATACATTTTTCATTTTTTTTAACCAAAATAGCCAATAGTTCTTTTTTAATTTGGTTTTTTGCAGTGTGTTATGCAATCTTGGTATTTACAAATCGATATGCAATTGTACATTTTATCACCATTAGTATTAATACCAATAGGAAAATGGCCTAAAATGGCACCGTATATTTTATCATCATTGATACTTGTTTTTGTTTTATTGCCAACTTATCTTGCATGGCAACACGAAATTTGGGCTCATATGTAAGTATTTAAAACATTAATGTTTTGAAAATTAGACAGGAATTTATTATTTAGAACTCAAATGGATTTGTTTGCGTAATTTTCTTTCAAAAAATTTGAGCCTTGTAAAATAGTCATAGCTGATGCGTGTTATCAGACAAGATTCGGCTAAAAACGTAGCAAAAACGTAGGAATACGTATTTTATAGATCATTTTTAATTAGATTATTCATAATATTTACAATTGTTTGTTTTCGCAAAAAGGTTTATGGGTGGATTTGGTTCAACGGATATTATTTACAAACAAACTTACTCAAGAGCTGGTACTTTTATTGTGGGATTGTTACTGGGCTATATATTATATAAATCTAAAAATGAAAAATTAAAGTTAGACAGAGTAAGAATATTTATTTACTATTAAATGAAGTTGGCTTATAAGCCAAAACATTTTTTTGCAATTAATGAAATGATCATGTTTAATTTTTATAACAAAACAATGTTTATTTTTGTAATTAAAAAGTACATAACTTGATACACCGTACATAACTTTAGGTGACGTAAGCACCATGTTACTTGCGTAGTGAACTCCGAAACTAAGACGCGGATCCAGTTAAATTGTGGGAAGGATCACGTAGCTTTTATTTAAAAACAATTTTAAATAATCTTGAAAAACAATCTAAGAAGTCTTCAAAAACGAAGTTAAATTCTTTGAAAATTTTTTTCTAGAATATATTTTTTGTCATAACCCCAATAACCCCTCCCGCCGTCTATATCTGCGCTTGAAAGTAACAAATTATATTATTATTAAGTTGAAGATTGGGATGAGGTGATAAAATTAAAATATTAATTACAATAATAAGAAACAAAAAATTTAAGATTTTAGTCACATTGCTATGGATCGTTTCAACTGGTGCTATGTTATATACCGTATTTGGAATTTATCCTGAAAGTCAACCTGGTTACGAATATGAACCAGTATTTAATTCACTTTTTGTTGGTTTACATCGTGTTGTGTGGTCAGCTGGATTATCTTGGATTATATTTGCTTGTGTACATGGTTATGGTGGTCCAATTGATTGGCTTTTATCGTTACCAATATTCCAAATTCTAGGAAGATTATGTTATTCTATGTATTTAACGCACATTTTTATGCAGACTATTCATTCGAAATCAATGCAAATGCCAGTTGTATTTTCTAATATGCATATGGTAAGTTCTGATGTCATAAAAAATAAGTAAATGATGAAATAGTATAGAAATATATTTTAAATAAGAGTACTTTAGTGAAAAATAAGCATGCAATTTGGCAAAAATTAAAATTAATGTAGAAATATTCTTAAATATTCTTGGATCATAAAATCACATGATTAAATTATTACCTTAAAGTTAAAATCAGATATTTTTATGCTTATATAACATAAAACACAAGGTTGACACGATGTGACGTCATTTCGGTAAAATTATTAGAAATCTATCAACAGTGTCTTAATTAGTAACCAAAATTTGTAAGTTTGTTTGTAGTATTTTATACCGATATTACCTCACTAAAATGGTAGACAGCGTTTTTACTTTTGTAAAAAAAAAAGGTTAAAATTTTAATGTAATTTTATAGCCATGAATGAATCCTTATTTATTTTGCAAAAAAATTAATTTTTTGTGGCTTTTTATTAAGAAATCAATATTTACTTTTTTAAACATGTTAAGCTACCCTAAAAATTTTAACCTCATCAAAAATATCTATACTAAACTTATTTGGGATTAAATTTTCTTTAAAATACGTCTAGTTTTTTAGATTTTTTTCCAATAAATATTTTGGTTTTTTTGTTTATTGCTGTAGCCTGAAAAATACCTAAAATATCAATGGTTGCCTTTAAAATTTAGCTATGAAAAACCAATATAGTTTTTTTCAGGTACATTTACGGAAACAAATAATAATGTTTTTTTTAATTTAAATTTTTTATTATCTTTTTACGTACTTTAATCAGGGTTAGATGAATATTCTTTTAAATATTTTTCGTTAGATGTAATTTCAATACTACAGGCCATGTTTGAAATTCAAATCTAAAGGATTAAACTAGAATCTAAAAGACTAAACAAAAGGATAAGTGATAGGATTTTTTATCGCTTCTACGATATACGATTCAAAATAATGTTTCCTTACTCATTTTTCTACTACAATAAAATGTATTTTTAAATAAATTTTTCATTTTTAGTGGTATAGTTTTTGTGGAACATTAGTAACAAATTTAATTGTTTCACTATTTTGGACTCTAACATTTGAATCGCCATTTATTGTTTTGGATACATTATTGATGAAATTCAGTAAGTAACTAATAATTATGAATTGAAACATGATAATATGTTTAGGTAATATTAAAAATTGTTTTTAGTTTCAGGATTCATATCGAAAAAATCTGTTCAATCGAAAGTTCAAAATTAAGTTGAAAAAAATGAATTTAGGAAAATAGAGTTGATGTATAATATATTTATTTTTACTTATTTAATTTTTTTTTTTAAATAAATTGATTAATAAAATTTTATTTACTGAGTATAAATTATGAAAATCATCAATCATATTTTCTCTTTCGTAAAAAAAAAAAAAAAAACAAAACATAAATGATGAAACCTTATTTTTATTAATATTTTCTATAAAATAATTTTCCAATAGTTTTTCGTTACATTGCATTTATCTTTGAAGAAAATTATAACAAAATTATATACAAACTTTTAGGATTACACAATCGACCAATAAAATTGTAATATTGGAAAAATTTAGCGAAAAGAAAATTATTTGTGAATCCATAATCATTTCAAATACGACTTCTGTTTGTAGTTGATTTCAACGATACGAGAAATATTTTAACTATAAAGAATTACTTGAATTCGGTGGAAACATTTTCCGAAAAACTAGCCAATTCGGTGAAAACCAGGTGTAAAACAATGTCTTTTACAAATTTTTATAAAACTGCAAAAACTAATTTATTTCGTAAAGTTTTACCTATTTTACACAAAAACAAAAAATTATATTTTCTTAGTATTTCGTATGTCATATGTGTATTGTCTTATAAATTATGTAATGCAATAAATTGCTAGCTTTGATTAAATTTTTTTCCTTCTTTTTAGAGCAATTAAATAAAAGCTTGCATAAAAAATGTTTTTATTAATAATTTATTTATTATTCGTATTTTTCTCAGCAAACACTTTTATTTGAAAAATTGAATTGGATACGTTTCTCCAAAACTTGAGAATGAAATTAAAAATATATTTTACACTGATATGCCCTTATCAATAGCAAATATCCCATCGCCTTAGATTGTATAGAATAAAAATTGACATTGGAGCTTTTCCCAAAAGGTAAGAGTTGAGCCTAAAAATATTTTTTTAACTTTGATTTAGTCCCATTATTGTATTAAAAGATTTTAATTAGATATCAAAATGGTTAATTTTTAATGTAACAGTTTGTAATTATATATAAAAAAATTTAAAAGAAAAACTGAAGTTATTCTGAAATTACTAATTCGTAAAATGTTCTAGAATTATTATTTCTAGAGTTATTGACCTAATCTAAAGCTGATGCTGCACGATGCGACAACCATTTGGGTAAAATATTGGATTTGTTAAACCAGCTTTTGTGACAAGCTTTTCAGTCATACAAACTATGTTATGTTAATTATTAATGTGTTTGATATCTATAAAAGTTTATTTTCTTTTTTTTTATAATATTATAATAAAAGCTTCTTCATAAAATTACTTTTATTTAATATTAATTTATTAAAGACTACAAAAACTTGTGAGGCATTTACATCGTACAACTTACCTGTTAAAAATAAGAAATTTCCTGTAAATAATAAGAAAATTTTGGGATATATTTTGGTAAAAAGGATTTTATAAAATTAAGGGATTTTATAGAATTTTTTATTTCAAACAAATTACGGTGTATATTATTTATTGTAAAAATTAACTCTTATTAAGTTAAAGTTGCGGCCTTTTTGGTAAGGCCTTATATTAGACGGCAAATATTTTCGTCAAAACTATCAATGATAATCTGTAAATAGGTGAATAGGTCACGCTATGAGACGACCTATTGCCAACATTAACTGGCAAGACTTTAAATGGAAATCTTAAGGGAGTAGGAAAAGTTAAAGACCGAAGATGGCCTGCAAAGGTCGTCCAGAACTGAAGAGAAAGAACATAGTTTAGGAATCCAGTAAGATAAAAATCAATTGATGTGGCCGTACATCTCCCAAGGGAATAAGCAAACTAATTAATTAAGCTCTAATATTAACGTTCATTGAGGAAATATCCTGTTCTGAAAAGTTTTGAAGAATCAGCATAAAAGAGAAATAATCGTAGTACAATTTCACAGATAGTTAAAAATCCAATATATCTATACCATAAAGATATAATGATATTTAGCCTGATGCGGGCGTACTCTAAAACAACGTAAAAATGTATCCTGTAACAACCTGCTGTACAACCTGCTGTCGCTCCTTGTTAAAATATATAACAAGTTCCAGTGTTAGTCCTGTGCTCTAAAAGGATCGTACCTTATTATATTTACAATTAATATACGTCGGTCAACAATTAATTCCATATTAATAATTATGCAAATTAATTCCATATTAATAACGATTAATTTTTCAAACATTTTTTTTTTTATAAAATAAATAAAATTATCAATTTTGATATCGTTTGA
Organism: Chrysopa pallens; assembly: GCA_020423425.1. NCBI lineage: Eukaryota > Metazoa > Arthropoda > Insecta > Neuroptera > Chrysopidae > Chrysopa > Chrysopa pallens. The sequence continues at coordinate 138,157,089 of CM035591.1, forward strand.
ACTGGTTTTGAACTGGATGTGTTAGCGGTCTCCAAGCTCCAGGGATTTAACACCTGTTACACTCGTTAATAATCATTCAAAGCTATATCATATTACATATTACAAGAGCTTTTTGTAATGAACAGAAAAATTAATTAATTTTGTAATTTTTTATTATTGAATTTTTATATATTTTTTTAGTTTTATAAAGTTTTTATTTTTTTGTATTGTGTATGAAAAAATTTTGTAATTTGTATTTTTTTTTTTTTTGTTTAAATAAATAAAAGTGCGTAAAATTTTAGACAATTTCGAGAAAAATAAAACAAAAAAAGTGGTTTTATTTTAAATATTTGACAAATGTTACCGCATTAGGGTATAAAAAATGTACTTAAAGCGTGTAAACAAAATAATGAAAACCGATTTGTGTTTGATGAAAAATATTTTTATATAAAAATTAGAATTATTTTAAAATTAATATATTTTCCAACTTTTTCAAATTGTGTTTCTAATATAATTATGCATTAATTAGCGACTAATTATAACCCTGTTTCGAAATTGTTTTATGCCAATGGTGCGAGAATGGTGCAACATCTACAAAAATTAAATATTAGCTCGCCATGAGCTACTGTGCAACTAGCAAATGATATCTGTAAACAACTATTTTATGCCAACTGAGAGCTAAAATTTAATTACAGTACAAAATCTATCTAATGACTTGGCAGTTTTGAATTTTTTTTAATTATATTTTGTAATAGTAGCCAATCATGAGTTCATGGTAAGTTAAAATAATTCTCTTCTTGGTTGTATCTCAGAAAAAGTGAAAATTCTACTTGGGAATTTCTTGTATTTTCGTTAATGATTCATTAATTTTTCTAGCTCTAGGTTTGTAACAACCTAAATGTTTCTTCTATAATAATTATTATTATGCCAGATTAGGTGTACTTTCAACTTCGTTCGCGTGGAATTCCAATTCAACTGAAAGTATTCGTTAAAATAATTCACATAAAGTTTGCGACGCACAGTTTCGTTAAATATGTTTAGCCGAGTCAGATAATACGATTTTATATATACAGATATATTATAACAACTAATAACTATATTAATGAAGATGTAACGAGGAAGCTATCAACTTTTTAGACCTAAAATATCTATCAAAAACGGGGGAATTTGGAGTTTAGTGTATATAGAAAACTTACGTATATATAGATTTTGAATCGCTTAATACTTGGTGTTTCTATATAGAAGACTCAATTTATCATCTTATATTACTGTAATAGCGTGACAATAACGATATAATCCCCTAAAGAAATTGCAAAAATATGAAAAAAATTATTTCTATCCGACTTTGAAAAAACCTACGTTCATAAGGGCATTTTGTCCTGTAGATTTCAAAAATAATATCTTTTTAACCAAAAATTTGATCCAGAGGCTGATTTAGCGGATGTATTTAATTGAATATCTCAAAAACTAATCGACTGGCCATAAAATAAATGGGTTTTTTTATTATTTTTTTAAATCTTAATTATATTAGAAAACCCAGCATTGAAAAAAAGTTTGTACTTTTCGTCGAGTTTTTAAGGTTTTAGAACACTGCACTTTAGAAATGTGATCATGGTTACTTTGTTGATATAAAAATATAAAAAAATACTCAAAGTCGTCTCGATTATGTCAAGAGCAAATAATCTTATCGACATAAAACCCTTTTTATTTGACGCGAAATTACGTTACTTAAAACTGAATAACATTTCAGCATTTTTTTTTTCAAAAAAAAAGACATTTTTAGTATTTATTGTGACCTGAAAAATTCAAAAATAATTATAATCTATCGGAATAATTGGCCTCTGCATTCGATTTCTGGCAATATGTCAAAAACTACAGATCCAATCGTTAAATGGCTGAACATATATCTCATTCAAATCGGGAGCAGAAAATTTTTTTAGATTTTTATTTGTAACAATAAAAACAAAGTGGGTAATGTTTTTTTTTATTTTCCCCATTGGGAAGTACGTCGTTTAAGCTTTGTATAGTGTGGATCCCCACTATATAAAACATACTTTTATATCTACTACCATATGTATACTCTTGGAATAAAAAAATACAACGACCTGAATCTTCCACGCTTACTTAAAATTATAAAATACAATATTTTCTTACGTATTTTTTTATTTTTTCAGTTTAAAATGAATGTTTTAGATAGACAAATAAAAAGAATTATGATAAACAACTCAACACAAAATAACAACCGAGTATTTATAATAATGTATTTAAATAGGTAAACAAATGATAATAGGTAAAAGTGTCGGATTTTTTGATTCCACAAGTATATGTATCAGAAGGTCTATTTTAACATTCTTTTCTACATGCCAAGAGAAGGTAAGAATGATCCGGCTGTCATTTTTGTGGGCCAATTGTAAACGAAATAAATTATTATTTAAAAAAAAATTTCCAACAGTAAATTCTTTCAGGCAATATACAACTACTGACCTCTATAGGCTCCACCCTGTAAGCACCACCTCTTTGACGTATTTTATGAATTGACATTATCAAAATCGTTTGAGCAAGTTTAGTCACTTGGTTTCATCCTTTGGTCATTTTTAGTTTGCGAGTTACAGTCAATTAAAAATTTGGTATACTCTAGCAAACGTTTCGTCATCGTTTTGGCCGAATTTCTTCGACAAGCCCTCCGTTATCATATCAATATTGTGCATACCAAATTTCATAACTTTTAGATAAGCATTTTTTGAGTTATAATATGTCCGCGAAAATTGAAAGAAATACAATGACATTACATGTAATTTAAGTAAACATATTGTAAGAAGCAAATTCCTTTATTTAAGTCAACAGCTGTGGGTAATTTCTCTTAATACCTATAATATTTTTAATAATCTGCATTAGTATATGTAAAGCTGATAGTTGTTTGTAATGCATTGCCTTGACGCTAAATTTAAAAATACAAGATGATTTCACATTTAGCGCTCTGTCACACTTATTTTACTTATTTTACCAATGTCCGTTGAAATCAGCGTCTGTTCGAGCTTTCTATTATGTTAAATACGACCTGACACACTATAGTTTATAAAATGTCTGCTAATCCCAGCGCCCGTTGAACGGACGTTAGTTGGATGTTGGTGTTTTGTTTATTATCTAATGTAACATGGTTCAAACTTGTCTGATTTTTATTTTGTTATTTTCAAAAAATACATGACTCATTTGCAAATAATATTTCTTGTGTTATTATGGTAGAACAAATGTGTTTTAACTAAAAAATAATTTATTCCAAAAATGGAACCAGAAGATTCAATTTTCATATCTTGTACATTCATATTTAAAAAAGAAAAAACACAAAAAAACCAAAAAATTGATGGATGAAATAACGAAAGTTGGTACCTGTCATAAAAACGGAAGCAATGTGTTTGGAAATACGAAGTTTTTCAATGTTCAAAAATCATTTCACGTCGATTTTAATTCACCACATTTTTCTAACTAGCATAAAAAATTTTTTCGATTTTATTTCACATCGATTGCAAACAACCGCATCTTTCTAGTAATTATAGAAAAAAGCTGGTATATAAGAAGATTTTCCCAAAATTGGCCATGCAATAATAACGAAGGTATTCTTCTATTATTTCACATCAGTTGACAAATGTGAAAACATATCACATAAATATACCTAAGCTTACCTATATACAACCAAACCAGGATTTGCAATATATTTATACAATATACAAATTTACAAATATAATTATAAATAAATATAACAGAAAATAAATTAAAAATATCTAAGTGTGAAAAACAATCTAATCCTAGTGTGTCAAGCTATATTTTTAATTTCATTGAAAGCTCCGTTCGACGTGCGCTAAAACTGACGCCCGTTCACTTCAACGCATGTTGAAAATAAACTCTAGTGTGGCATGATCCACTTAACTCAATGGAGCACTAAACAATAATTTATATCGCTAAGAGCTCAAACCGGATTTTACCCTATTGTCTTAGACTTAAGAAATATCATAAATTCTTAATTGAAATAAATTCTTAGCGGAATTCATTCTGAATAATCGATTAATTGAAAGGACCTTTTTTGTATGTATCCATTTGGGAGCCTTCATTTTAAAATTATCGAATTTTAAACACCCTAAATTTAGTTTTTTGGGTTTATTTTAGGAAATAGGATTCTATAAATTTATTTGATCAATTTTCATAAAAATTAAATTTCGATGTATATTTATTGTCAAATTTACTGTTATTGAAATAAAGTGGCGACGTTTTTTATAAGGCCTTAAACCCTTTAAATAAAGGAAAAATATTTATAATCATTAACGATAATCCGTAAAATTGAATTACATTCATTTCTAAAATTCTTGAATCAATGAATTAAACATCCACAATTCCAGTTCTTTGCTTGAGTTTACCCTTTAAAAAAATCTTAAAAGAATTCTATGTTTATTCGAAATTTTTGTATCCGTTTCCACACCACCTTTTGAGGTAAGATACATCAGTGCGTTTTTTTTTATTTTTGAATCGTGGTTTCCCCAGTAGGCCTAATCCACGATTTTTTCCTATTTGTTTCTCACTATAAAAACATCTCAAGGAATTTAAATAAGAAAAAAAGGAGCTAAAAAAATTCATTTAATTAAAAAAAACTCTCAACCTAAAAAAACATTCATATTTGAAAAATGTTATGGAAATTTCGAGACATCTTCTACATTTAAAGTAGAATTATGACTATATTTAGCAACTGACAGCCCATATAACATATATCGGGAATTAAACTCTGTTAAATATCTGTTGGGATTTTAATCTATTGCCCCTTCGATAAGTTTATAAGTGTAGTAGGAACTGAACTGGGAATTGATCCTATTAATTGATTATAATTTCTAATAATAAAAATTTACCATCAATTTCATTTTTCAGTATGTGAAAAATCCTTTGGAAAATATTCGAAGTTGGAAATGAAAATGTACTAACATGGATAATGATTCATAAAACTATATAATTGAAAACGGATTAAAATCAAAAAGTTTATAATATTCTTAAAATAAAAAATCGTATTTCAATAAATGAAGTTTTAAATTTATTTATATAAATTCGGATTCTTTTATTTCGAAATATTATTTATTTTAGATAAATTTAGCTTGGTGAAACCACCATTTTGATTTTCATTAATCCATTTATACACATCGAAGCATTATACTTAACGGCAAATTTATACTTAAAATTTATGATGATTTATAAATTATGTACAATTTTATCCAAAACTAAATAACATTAAAAATAATAAATCAAATTTTGTACACATATCGATTAAATATTGTTCCTCGGATTAAAAGTCTATTACTATCATTAGTCACGGTATCCAATTAACATACACCAATTGTATTCTATATAATGCCTATCTGCACTTGTTCTGAATTCAATTATTCTTAAATTTTAGATTTAATTTTGATTGAATTCAAAACTACAAAAATAGTTGACACATCGAAGTTTCCAATAGAAAATTACAATTATTATACAATATGTAGCTACAGTAAGAATCCAATAAAAATCAGGGCCCTTGATTTTTACTGAGTTATGAAATTACATTTTATATAAAAACATAAATTTATATAAAACTCAACACAATGTCAACTAATTTTTAAATTTTTAAATTACAACCAGAAAAAATCTATATTAAGAACAATTGTACTAAACAAAAGCAAAAAAGCATGTATTGAATACAATTTTACATTTAATCGGGAGCCATTCAACAGAGCTAGAAATAAACATTAAATCAAGGAAGTTTATTAACACAATTCAGTATTCAAAATTTTTTACTATATTTTAATATCATTAAAATTTTGGTAAAAGTTTTAAGTGTACTTGAATTATACTCGTCACAAACTATCAAATAAAACTGCGTATAATAAATCGAATTTGTTAGAATAGATCGTTATGAAAATGGCAGCTTCACTTTGCATATAATTTATACCAAAGAAATATATTTCCTATAACAAATTTACACAGATTTTTAAAAAAAATAAACTTTAATAACTTACAAAAATAAATTTCAATATTTATTTTTAAGAAAAACTTCTGAAAAGAATTTAAGGCATCCCTTGGAATTGAGCCCATTAAGTTTCGATTTATTTCTGAGTGTATTGAAACACTCAGTAAATATTAGGGGAGTTGAATACAAAATATTTGTTCCACAAAATTTTGGACGTATTGACTGTTAAACAGACATTGACTTTTAGGCGTTAAACCCATGGTGGCATTCTGAAAAGGATTTAACTTATCTTTGGGAATTGTGTCCATTTAGTTTCGATGTGTATTTTTTTTGGGAATTGAACCCAAAATCAGTACCACTTCTTTATGGAATAGCACCCATGGAATTCTGAAAATTCTGAAAAAAATGTAAGGCATCCCTTGGAATTGAGCCCATTAAGTTTCGATTTATTTCTGAGTGTATTGAAACACTCAGTAAATATTAGAGGAGTTGAATACAAAGTATTTTTCCACAATATTTTGGACGTATTGACTGTTAAACAGACATTGACTTTTAGGCGTTAAACCCATGGTGGCATTCTGAAAAGGATTTCACTTATCTTTGGAAATTGTGTCCATTTAGTTTCGATGTGTATTTTTTTTGGGAATTGAACCCAAAATCAGTACCACTTCTTTATGGAATAGCACCCATGGAATTCTGAAAATTCTGAAAAAAATGTAAGGCATCCCTTGGAATTGAGCCCATTAAGTTTCGATTTATTTCTGAGTGTATTGAAACACTCAGTAAATATTAGAGGAGTTGAATACAAAGTATTTTTCCACAATATTTTGGACGTATTGACTGTTAAACAGACATTGACTTTTAGGCGTTAAACCCATGGTGGCATTCTGAAAAGGATTTAACTTATCTTTGGGAATTGTGTCCATTTAGTTTCGATGTGTATTTTTTTTGGGAATTGAACCCAAAATCAGTACCACTTCTTTATGGAATAGCACCCATGGAATTCTGAAAATTCTGAAAAAAATGTAAGGCATCCCTTGGAATTGAGCCCATTAAGTTTCGATTTATTTCTGAGTGTATTGAAACACTCAGTAAATATTAGAGGAGTTGAATACTAAGTATTTTTTCCACAATATTTTGGACGTATTGACTGTTAAACAGACATTGACTTTTAGGCGTTAAACCCATGGTGGCATTCTGAAAAGGATTTCACTTATCTTTGGGAATTGTGTCCATTTAGTTTCGATGTGTATTTTTTTTGGGAATTGAACCCAAAATCAGTACCACTTCTTTATGGAATAGCACCCATGGAATTCTGAAAATTCTGAAAAAAATGTAAGGCATCCCTTGGAATTGAGCCCATTAAGTTTCGATTTATTTCTGAGTGTATTGAAACACTCAGTAAATATTAGAGGAGTTGAATACAAAGTATTTTTTCCACAATATTTTGGACGTATTGACTGTTAAACAGACATTGACTTTTAGGCGTTAAACCCATGGTGGCATTCTGAAAAGGATTTCACTTATCTTTGGGAATTGTGTCCATTTAGTTTCGATGTGTATTTTTTTTGGGAATTGAACCCAAAATCAGTACCACTTCTTTATGGAATAGCACCCATGGAATTCTGAAAATTCTGAAAAAAATGTAAGGCATCCCTTGGAATTGAGCCCATTAAGTTTCGATTTATTTCTGAGTGTATTGAAACACTCAGTAAATATTAGAGGAGTTGAATACAAAGTATTTTTTCCACAATATTTTGGACGTATTGACTGTTAAACAGACATTGACTTTTAGGCGTTAAACCCATGGTGGCATTCTGAAAAGGATTTCACTTATCTTTGGGAATTGTGTCCATTTAGTTTCGATGTGTATTTTTTTTGGGAATTGAACCCAAAATCAGTACCACTTCTTTATGGAATAGCACCCATGGAATTCTGAAAATTCTGAAAAAAATGTAAGGCATCCCTTGGACTTGAGCCCATTAAGTTTCGATTTATTTCTGAGTGTATTGAAACACTCAGTAAATATTAGAGGAGTTGAATACAAAGTATTTTTCCACAATATTTTGGACGTATTGACTGTTAAACAGACATTGACTTTTAGGCGTTAAACCCATGGTGGCATTCTGAAAAGGATTTCACTTATCTTTGGGAATTGTGTCCATTTAGTTTCGATGTGTATTTTTTTTGGGAATTGAACCCAAAATCAGTACCACTTCTTTATGGAATAGCACCCATGGAATTCTGAAAATTCTGAAAAAAATGTAAGGCATCCCTTGGAATTGAGCCCATTAAGTTTCGATTTATTTCTGAGTGTATTGAAACACTCAGTAAATATTAGAGGAGTTGAATACAAAGTATTTTTCCACAATATTTTGGACGTATTGACTGTTAAACAGACATTGACTTTTAGGCGTTAAACCCATGGTGGCATTCTGAAAAGGATTTAACTTATCTTTGGGAATTGTGTCCATTTAGTTTCGATGTGTATTTTTTTTGGGAATTGAACCCAAAATCAGTACCACTTCTTTATGGAATAGCACCCATGGAATTCTGAAAATTCTGAAAAAAATGTAAGGCATCCCTTGGAATTGAGCCCATTAAGTTTCGATTTATTTCTGAGTGTATTGAAACACTCAGTAAATATTAGAGGAGTTGAATACAAAGTATTTTTTCCACAATATTTTGGACGTATTGACTGTTAAACAGACATTGACTTTTAGGCGTTAAACCCATGGTGGCATTCTGAAAAGGATTTCACTTATCTTTGGGAATTGTGTCCATTTAGTTTCGATGTGTATTTTTTTTGGGAATTGAACCCAAAATCAGTACCACTTCTTTATGGAATAGCACCCATGGAATTCTGAAAATTCTGAAAAAAATGTAAGGCATCCCTTGGAATTGAGCCCATTAAGTTTCGATTTATTTCTGAGTGTATTGAAACACTCAGTAAATATTAGAGGAGTTGAATACAAAGTATTTTTTCCACAATATTTTGGACGTATTGACTGTTAAACAGACATTGACTTTTAGGCGTTAAACCCATGGTGGCATTCTGAAAAGGATTTCACTTATCTTTGGGAATTTTGTCCATTTAGTTTCGATGTGTATTTTTTTTGGGAATTGAACCCAAAATCAGTACCACTTCTTTATGGAATAGCACCCATGGAATTCTGAAAATTCTGAAAAAAATGTAAGGCATCCCTTGGAATTGAGCCCATTAAGTTTCGATTTATTTCTGAGTGTATTGAAACACTCAGTAAATATTAGAGGAGTTGAATACAAAGTATTTTTTCCACAATATTTTGGACGTATTGACTGTTAAACAGACATTGACTTTTAGGCGTTAAACCCATGGTGGCATTCTGAAAAGGATTTCACTTATCTTTGGGAATTGTGTCCATTTAGTTTCGATGTGTATTTTTTTTGGGAATTGAACCCAAAATCAGTACCACTTCTTTATGGAATAGCACCCATGGAATTCTGAAAATTCTGAAAAAAATGTAAGGCATCCCTTGGAATTGAGCCCATTAAGTTTCGATTTATTTCTGAGTGTATTGAAACACTCAGTAAATATTAGAGGAGTTGAATACAAAGTATTTTTTCCACAATATTTTGGACGTATTGACTGTTAAACAGACATTGACTTTTAGGCGTTAAACCCATGGTGGCATTCTGAAAAGGATTTAACTTATCTTTGGGAATTGTGTCCATTTAGTTTCGATGTGTATTTTTTTTGGGAATTGAACCCAAAATCAGTACCACTTCTTTATGGAATAGCACCCATGGAATTCTGAAAATTCTGAAAAAAATGTAAGGCATCCCTTGGAATTGAGCCCATTAAGTTTCGATTTATTTCTGAGTGTATTGAAACACTCAGTAAATATTAGAGGAGTTGAATACAAAGTATTTTTTCCACAATATTTTGGACGTATTGACTGTTAAACAGACATTGACTTTTAGGCGTTAAACCCATGGTGGCATTCTGAAAAGGATTTCACTTATCTTTGGGAATTGTGTCCATTTAGTTTCGATGTGTATTTTTTTTGGGAATTGAACCCAAAATCAGTACCACTTCTTTATGGAATAGCACCCATGGAATTCTGAAAATTCTGAAAAAAATGTAAGGCATCCCTTGGAATTGAGCCCATTAAGTTTCGATTTATTTCTGAGTGTATTGAAACACTCAGTAAATATTAGAGGAGTTGAATACAAAGTATTTTTTCCACAATATTTTGGACGTATTGACTGTTAAACAGACATTGACTTTTAGGCGTTAAACCCATGGTGGCATTCTGAAAAGGATTTCACTTATCTTTGGGAATTGTGTCCATTTAGTTTCGATGTGTATTTTTTTTGGGAATTGAACCCAAAATCAGTACCACTTCTTTATGGAATAGCACCCATGGAATTCTGAAAATTCTGAAAAAAATGTAAGGCATCCCTTGGAATTGAGCCCATTAAGTTTCGATTTATTTCTGAGTGTATTGAAACACTCAGTAAATATTAGAGGAGTTGAATACAAAGTATGTTTTCCACAATATTTTGGACGTATTGACTGTTAAACAGACATTGACTTTTAGGCGTTAAACCCATGATGGCATTCTGAAAAGGATTTCACTTATCTTTGGGAATTGTGTCCATTTAGTTTCGATGTGTATTTTTTTTGGGAATTGAACCCAAAATCAGTACCACTTCTTTATGGAATAGCACCCATGGAATTCTGAAAATTCTGAAAAAAATGTAAGGCATCCCTTGGAATTGAGCCCATTAAGTTTCGATTTATTTCTGAGTGTATTGAAACACTCAGTAAATATTAGAGGAGTTGAATACTAAGTATTTTTTCCACAATATTTTGGACGTATTGACTGTTAAACAGACATTGACTTTTAGGCGTTAAACCCATGGTGGCATTCTGAAAAGGATTTCACTTATCTTTGGGAATTGTGTCCATTTAGTTTCGATGTGTATTTTTTTTGGGAATTGAACCCAAAATCAGTACCACTTCTTTATGGAATAGCACCCATGGAATTCTGAAAATTCTGAAAAAAATGTAAGGCATCCCTTGGAATTGAGCCCATTAAGTTTCGATTTATTTCTGAGTGTATTGAAACACTCAGTAAATATTAGAGGAGTTGAATACAAAGTATTTTTTCCACAATATTTTGGACGTATTGACTGTTAAACAGACATTGACTTTTAGGCGTTAAACCCATGGTGGCATTCTGAAAAGGATTTAACTTATCTTTGGGAATTGTGTCCATTTAGTTTCGATGTGTATTTTTTTTTGGGAATTGAACCCAAAATCAGTACCACTTCTTTATGGAATAGCACCCATGGAATTCTGAAAATTCTGAAAAAAATGTAAGGCATCCCTTGGAATTGAGCCCATTAAGTTTCGATTTATTTCTGAGTGTATTGAAACACTCAGTAAATATTAGGGGAGTTGAATACAAAATATTTGTTCCACAAAATTTTGGACGTATTGACTGTTAAACAGACATTGACTTTTAGGCGTTAAACCCATGGTGGCATTCTGAAAAGGATTTCACTTATCTTTGGGAATTGTGTCCATTTAGTTTCGATGTGTATTTTTTTTGGGAATTGAACCCAAAATCAGTACCACTTCTTTATGGAATAGCACCCATGGAATTCTGAAAATTCTGAAAAAAATGTAAGGCATCCCTTGGACTTGAGCCCATTAAGTTTCGATTTATTTCTGAGTGTATTGAAACACTCAGTAAATATTAGAGGAGTTGAATACAAAGTATGTTTTCCACAATATTTTGGACGTATTGACTGTTAAACAGACATTGACTTTTAGGCGTTAAACCCATGGTGGCATTCTGATAAGGCTTTAACTTATCTTTGGAAATTTTGTCCATTTAGTTTCGATGTGTATTTTTTTTGGGAATTGAACCCAAAATCAGTACCACTTCTTTATGGAATAGCACTCATGGAATTCTGAAAATTCTGAAAAAAATGTAAGGCATCCCTTGGACTTGAGCCCATTAAGTTTCGATTTATTTCTGAGTGTATTGAAACACTCAGTAAATATTAGAGGAGTTGAATACTAAGTATTTTTTCCACAATATTTTGGACGTATTGACTGTTAAACAGACATTGACTTTTAGGCGTTAAACCCATGGTGGCATTCTGAAAAGGATTTCACTTATCTTTGGGAATTGTGTCCATTTAGTTTCGATGTGTATTTTTTTTGGGAATTGAACCCAAAATCAGTACCACTTCTTTATGGAATAGCACCCATGGAATTCTGAAAATTCTGAAAAAAATGTAAGGCATCCCTTGGACTTGAGCCCATTAAGTTTCGATTTATTTCTGAGTGTATTGAAACACTCAGTAAATATTAGAGGAGTTGAATACAAAGTATGTTTTCCACAATATTTTGGACGTATTGACTGTTAAACAGACATTGACTTTTAGGCGTTAAACCCATGATGGCATTCTGAAAAGGATTTCACTTATCTTTGGGAATTGTGTCCATTTAGTTTCGATGTGTATTTTTTTTGGGAATTGAACCCAAAATCAGTACCACTTCTTTATGGAATAGCACCCATGGAATTCTGAAAATTCTGAAAAAAATGTAAGGCATCCCTTGGAATTGAGCCCATTAAGTTTCGATTTATTTCTGAGTGTATTGAAACACTCAGTAAATATTAGAGGAGTTGAATACAAAATATTTGTTCCACAAAATTTTGGACGTATTGACTGTTAAACAGACATTGACTTTTAGGCGTTAAACCCATGGTGGCATTCTAAAAAGGATTTCACTTATCTTTGGGAATTGTGTACATTAAGTTTCGATGTGCATTTTTTTTGGAATTGAACCCAAAATCAGTACCACTTCTTTATGGAATAGCACCCATGGAATTCTGAAAATTCTGAAAAAAATGTAAGGCATCCCTTGGAATTGAGCCCATTAAGTTTCGATTTATTTCTGAGTGTATTGAAACAATCAGTAAATATAAGAGGAGTTGAATACAAAGTATTTTTTCCACAATTTTTTGGAAGTATTGACTGTTAAACAGACATTGACTTTTAGGCGTTAAACCCATGGTGGCATTCTGAAAAGGATTTAACTTATCTTTGGAAATTTTGTCCATTTAGTTTCGATGTGTATTTTTTTTGGGAATTGAACCCAAAATCAGTACCACTTCTTTATGGAATAGCACTCATGGAATTCTGAAAATTCTGAAAAAAATGTAAGGCATCCCTTGGACTTGAGCCCATTAAGTTTCGATTTATTTCTGAGTGTATTGAAACACTCAGTAAATATTAGAGGAGTTGAATACAAAGTATTTTTCCACAATATTTTGGACGTATTGACTGTTAAACAGACATTGACTTTTAGGCGTTAAACCCATGGTGGCATTCTGAAAAGGATTTCACTTATCTTTGGGAATTGTGTCCATTTAGTTTCGATGTGTATTTTTTTTGGGAATTGAACCCAAAATCAGTACCACTTCTTTATGGAATAGCACCCATGGAATTCTGAAAATTCTGAAAAAAATGTAAGGCATCCCTTGGAATTGAGCCCATTAAGTTTCGATTTATTTCTGAGTGTATTGAAACACTCAGTAAATATTAGAGGAGTTGAATACTAAGTGTTTTTCCACAATATTTTGGACGTATTGACTGTTAAACAGACATTGACTTTTAGGCGTTAAACCCATGGTGGCATTCTGATAAGGCTTTAACTTATCTTTGGAAATTTTGTCCATTTAGTTTCGATGTGTATTTTTTTTGGGAATTGAACCCAAAATCAGTACCACTTCTTTATGGAATAGCACTCATGGAATTCTGAAAATTCTGAAAAAAATGTAAGGCATCCCTTGGACTTGAGCCCATTAAGTTTCGATTTATTTCTGAGTGTATTGAAACACTCAGTAAATATTAGAGGAGTTGAATACTAAGTATTTTTTCCACAATATTTTGGACGTATTGACTGTTAAACAGACATTGACTTTTAGGCGTTAAACCCATGGTGGCATTCTGAAAAGGATTTCACTTATCTTTGGGAATTGTGTCCATTTAGTTTCGATGTGTATTTTTTTTGGGAATTGAACCCAAAATCAGTACCACTTCTTTATGGAATAGCACCCATGGAATTCTGAAAATTCTGAAAAAAATGTAAGGCATCCCTTGGAATTGAGCCCATTAAGTTTCGATTTATTTCTGAGTGTATTGAAACACTCAGTAAATATTAGAGGAGTTGAATACAAAGTATGTTTTCCACAATATTTTGGACGTATTGACTGTTAAACAGACATTGACTTTTAGGCGTTAAACCCATGATGGCATTCTGAAAAGGATTTCACTTATCTTTGGGAATTGTGTCCATTTAGTTTCGATGTGTATTTTTTTTGGGAATTGAACCCAAAATCAGTACCACTTCTTTATGGAATAGCACCCATGGAATTCTGAAAATTCTGAAAAAAATGTAAGGCATCCCTTGGAATTGAGCCCATTAAGTTTCGATTTATTTCTGAGTGTATTGAAACACTCAGTAAATATTAGAGGAGTTGAATACAAAATATTTGTTCCACAAAATTTTGGACGTATTGAC